>JAOQGH010000009.1:3947656-3967088 GCA_025769975.1 Gallinago jamesoni
GGCAGTGGGGACAAATGTCACTTAGTCTATTTCTCAGAACCTAAATTTTAATCAGAACGGTTTTCCCAGTCCCTCGGTTTTTGGGAGAAGGGCTCTTCCCGAGTCGCGGAGGAAGGGATTCCTTCGTGCTGCACCTCTGTTGAGTTCTGAAGTGCGTCCCAGTGAACATCGGAGCTCCCAAGATGCCTTTTGCCTGCTTGAAAACTGCAGTTTGTAACGCCCTCTGTATTTCCTTTAGAGCCTGTCACTCCAAAATACGGCCCAAAAAAATGGCATTTTTGGGACTTAGCACTCCAAATGCGTTGTCAGGTGATCTGGACTTCTGGTGGCTAATTTGAGATAAAACAGCTCTAAAAGGAGCTCTATTTCCTCTTTTCTATTGTGGATCTTCAGACCTGCATTTTAATTTTTTTTATATATATTTTTTTTTCCCTCTAAAAGTCAGGGTAGGTTTGTGAAGAGTTGTTAAACAACATGCTAAATGTGAAAGTGTCCACCCTCACTCTAAACTTTTCCCTCTGTGAGTATGAAATGGAAGACTCTCTTTGGTTTTATAGCAACTTTGACGTTTCGGTAGTCCGCGAAGGGAGGGGGAGTTTTGACAGTTGTTGTAAAATGTTGCCGATTGTAGCCCATGTCCTGCCTAAATTACCATGATTGTTTATGAAAAGTACCTTTAATAAAGCTGGATACGGTTTGGCTTGGACTGTTCTTAATGCTTTTCTCATTTCTCTTGCTTTTATTTCATCTCTGTTGCGGTTGGTGCCAGAAGAACGCGGCCTGCGTACGTCTGTATTGAGGCGGTGTTTTGCTAATGGCCAAGAATTTGTTTCAATCATCTTAATTCACATAATTAACTCGGCCTTAATTCATAAGTGAGGTTTCCTTACCTACATACTTAGATGGCTGCAGGGCGTTTGGAAACTCTTGGCTTCTTAGGAGGCCCAAAGTAAAGCATGGAAGTGAATCTACCGAGATAAATTATTATTGTCTAAAAAAATAGTATTATACAAAAAGGGGAAGAATACAGCAACGTTGCAGTCGCTCTGTAGAAAAAAATAAATTTGGGGAAGCTTTTCTTGGTAGTGAAACCAGAACTAACTCCATAAAACTGATTAGGTGTTAGATTTCTGCACTTAAGCTTGAATATTGTTGCTTCTGCTAATGAAATACAGCCGTCGCTGTGGTAGTGACTAAGCAGGAAACGAGATTTGTTGAGTAAAAAGGCCCCATTTTTGTCGTGGTTACTGACACTAGAGCGGAGCCAAACCAAAACCCTCGTGTGGGGATGTCTCCGCTAACTTTCTCAGATGGAATATTTTTTCCATCTCTGCTTGGCCTTTCCTGGGACCTCAGTGTCTCTTCTCAGCGAGGTTCGGTGACCTGTTCCAACCTGTGCCGTTTTCAGAGGGAATCCAATGAAAATGGACAGGGTGGAGTTCCACATCCAGAAATCTTGGGGTTTCTGGAGTGCTAGAAGTATCCTGGAGTGACTGGATGGACAGAAAACAGCCCGTTAGAAATGTACCAACAGGGATTATTTTTCCATCTGGAGTTATAGCTGGTATGTCTTACATTTGCCTTAGCAGATGTAAAAAATGTTTAATAATGTAAAAAAAATGTTTAATAGCCTTGCACGTGCCCCACCCAGAATTAGCAGCTTAGAAACAGCCAGCAAAAATATTGATAATTACTTGACCCAGTAACGGGAAGAGGGATTAACTGTCCAGGGCCTTTTCTGAGAGACATCTCATGGGAAGCCCTGCTTGGGATGATGGGGGAAAGCAGAAAGCCTTAAGATTTACAAGGAAAAGGCTTTTAGGGTTCCCTGACATGGATCTGGTCTGCTCTGACTTCTCCTGTGGAAGAGGCTCTCGTAGGGGTTTGAATTCTGCGTTTTCCCCATGACTCCAAATTCTCTCAACCAGAGGGAGATGAGGCTGTGGAGCTGTCCGAGAGTTGATCTGCGTGATCCTCCAAGAGAGCTCTCTGGGCAGCGAAATCAGAATTTCATCCAGTAATAACGTAATTATCATTACGTTAAAATAATATTTTAATCAGGTGGTTTAAAAATACAAGTTCTGAAATGGCCCGCTTTGCTTTTGCAGAGCCTTGTGGTGTGGGGCTCCTACAAAAAGAACGAGCAGTTCCAAATGAACCGGGTTTCGGAGGGGTTGCTGCTGTTCCAGTTGCCAACTGGAACCCTCTGGTGTTCACTGGGAAGGTCTTTGTGGTTAGAAGGTCTCTTCAGCCCCTAGTCATTAAACAAAGTACTGCTAATAAAGTGTAATTGCAGGGTTTCTTTTTGTGGAAGAACTTACTGCTTAACTATGACTTAATCTTTTCGGTACCTGGAAGTCTGAACTGTGCCTTGCTGTCCTGTTTGGGGCATTTTCTCCAGCCGAGGAGGAAAATACTTTATTTTCTGTGGTGACTGCCCCGTTAAGTGTCTCCATAGCTCCTCAGCTGTGCTGTCTTACTGCAACCTGTGAACTTCCAAACCTCATTACGTCTCGCTTGTACCAAATCCTGTTGCCTTGATGGCTCTGCCACGCACGTTCCTTCATGCCGGTACCGTAATAGGTTTTGGAAAGTATTGATGCTTTTTTTTTTTTGCTACAAAACTCCTAATTTTTTCTTTATCCTGGTCTGGAATCTCCATACTGCTCAGAAACATCCCTTCTCCTCCCTACCTGTAAAAGTAGGAGAAGTTTTAACCCCGTGGTTAAGGGAAGGGTTCTACGTGAAGCTTATATTCACTGCTGCAAGATTCCAACCTCTTCCTGCATCCGAGGTGTTTCCCACTGGACATACTCTTGTTTATTGGCTTATTGTGGGCTTGACTTGACACGGGAGGCTCATCTGTTTCTCCTGAAGCAAATAGAAGGGGAAGGGATGCTAAAGACGGTAAATCCAACTAATTAGTCCTGTAAATTAAAAGCTAAAGAGCGGGCCAGGCTGTGCTGCAATCCGAGAATGTTTGGTGGTTAGAGCAGCCACAAATCTGCATCGCCAGCTGCCAGAACGCCTTGAGCTAAAAATAAGTTTTTCTGTTAAATCGTAATCGTTTTACATGGAAAATTGTCTCTGTGTCTTGTCTGGGAATGTGATTTATGCTGCCGGGTGCATTGAAAAAGCTGGGCTGTCAGATGGTCTTCGCATTTGCCTGTGTTTTGTCCTATTTGTTTGAGCTTATAAAAGCTGGAGACCACCGGTGTTAGATGGGGACAAAGCTAAAAACTACCTGCTTGAATTATTTTCTAATTTAAAAGACAAGAGAGCGTCCTATTTGAAATCAAGCTGAGGATTTGAGCATTAAAAAAACCTCCTGGGAACGCACAACAGTTCCCACCCGCAGCTGATGATTAGGAAAGACCACGAATTGCACTAAATTTTAGGTAAAAATACAAGTTGTGGGTGCAGAGACAAGCGGAACTGTCGGAGCTCAGTTGTGTTCCTGCAGAGGAATTGCTCTCTTGTGGAAGACAGCATCCTCTGGTTGTTTTGTCCGCTATTCTTCAATACTTCTCAAATGTTGGTATCTTGAGGACCAGCGGTGAAATTTCGGAAGGGTGAGTGAGTTTGGGAACCCTGGTGATGTTCAAACAGCCTCGGTTTTGATGGCTGAAATCTGTGCTGGGCTTTCGGCAGCGCGGGGTGCGATGGATGTGTCTGTCCCGTTCTTAGAACAAGGCAGGAGAGAGTTCTGCTAATTACCTTCATTCTGAACATCCGCTGTCAATTTACATGATAATTTTTCTTGTTCTGCTGTCTGATACGTTTCTAACCTTTGTTTTATCCCTCCTCTTACAGAAAAACTTGACTTGCACCAGGGACCTCCAGTGAAGCAGAAGCTGGATGTGATATTCCAGGGGAATCCAGTATGCAAAGGGGAACAGCCACCTCCAGGACCCAGAAAGTCACCTCCGACAACAGAAAAGCAAACGAGTAGGTTCAATGTTCCTTGGAGAAGTAGCCAAATCCCGGTGTGGTTTAAATCCACGTAAAATTTAGTGGCTGCGGGCACTAAATTGTTTCTCAGTTTATTAATTTCAGCACAAATTGTCTGGGAAATAGACTCAAACTGCTGTTACCGTTTATTTGCCTCTTAATAGGCGAGGTTGCAAAGAACGGCCGAGTTCTTAACGGTGCCGAAAGCTTTGGCAGGCGTCCGGCAGAGCCTGTGGGTGATTCTTGTTTTCCTAATGCTTCAGGTTTTTGCTGGGCGGGGCCTCGAGAATATTTCAATTACTGAGAAATGAGAGAGCAAAGTCTCTGGACTCTCCCCAAAAGCAAATTGTCACAATTAAAAGCCGAGTCGAAGTTAACATGAGCTCACTGAGTCTTTTATTGTAATCCTGCAGAGCCACCTTTACCCCAACCGTGGGTTTATTTTCAAGTGAAAGTGAATTTTAGGGGCTAAAAAAGACACGAGAACCAGAAGAGATGCCCCAAGAATGACAAAGTCCAGTCCCTGCTCCTCCTAAAGCGGTGCCCTTGGATTAACAGGTTTGAGTTTCAGGATAATTCCCTCCTGCAGCAGTTTTCATCTTGCGCTCACAGAGCTCAATTATATTTGGAAAAAGTGACAATATACTTCTTGCATCAGCCCAGCCCTGCCAGGGGTGGGTATGAAAAGGAACAGAGGAAGGAAAACATACTAAATTTCAGTGAGTGCACCCGGTGAATATTGAGTTGCAGGATCATTTGTGTCTGAAGAATCGCCTCGCTTGATGGCACAGGGATTTCATTGTCCCTAAATCATCCCAGATATGGTAATGCCATACCCAGGGACTAATATTGCTGACTATAATTTCTGAGAAATGGGTCCTTATCCTGCAGCTCGTAGAGATGAAATGGAACTATAGTTAAACTCACAATTTACAAGGCGAGCCCGGCCACCGTGGCAAGGGATGGGAAGGAGATAGCTCAGGGGGAGCTGACGCTGAGTAAAGTTTGATTAAGGCTAATGAGGAGGAGATACTGGCTAATAAAGAGCTTTAATAAGCTGGCATTAGGAAGACTTCTGATGGGAAAGGCTGGGCTTTTCTTTAAAAACTACTTTGACAATTTTGGTTTTTAATCGTCTCGTTGCAAAGGGGATTTTTAAGGTGCCAGAAAATCTGTGGTGTGACGGAAGAAAGAGCAACGGAAAACACAGGGGAAAGCTTCCTAACTGCGAGATCTCTTAAAATACATTATAGCCTCCAAACAAGAATGTCTCTTTGCCTTAAGGTGCATAAAACCAGCCTGGAGAAAGCAGGAAAATGCAGAAGGGATGGTCCTGCAGCGGCTGCAGATGACCTGGGTGTGTAACATCTCATCCCTCCACCTTCCACAGCACCTTCGGGTCCTTCACGTTTTGCTTAAATTTTACTTAAATCCCAAACTTTCTAGGTTTCCCCTTCTAAACAGAGTTGATGGTGGGTTTCATTTTATCTTTTTCCTCAATTATCTCTCCCAGTTTGGATTTTTAACAAAGCAGCCCTCCTCTGCTCTCCAGCTTGTTGGTTGCTGTTGCCGTGTATCCGGCCATCACGAAGCCAGAGAGGAGTTACTATTAGATTACTATTAATCCAGTTACGATAGATTACTGTTTTAGCATTGCCCAGCCAGGAGATTTTGTGTGCCTTTATTCTAATAAAGTGGTATCTCGGTGCTTATTGTTGATGGAAATAAGTGTTATCTAATTATAAGAACTGTATGTACGTATATAAGGGGTTCTGAGTCTAGCCTGAGGACTGATTGTAAACTTAGGCAATTAAATTAGTTTTTCTTGTAATTTCCTTCTAACTGGAGATAATACCAGAGATTGTTACTATGCTGTGGGTGTTTGGTGAATAGGTTTTGTTGGACTGCAGCCTGGTTCGAGATGCCCAGGTTTCCCTGCCGTACCGTGACCAAATTGGCTTCCTCGTTGGCAAACCCCGCAGAAATCAAGGAAGGAAAATTCCACTGATAGTGAATTAATTTCTCTCGCATGGGTTCAGAAGTAGCCTGGATCCGAGGCGTGCTGGCAGGGGAAAGGCTGGGTTTGGCAGCTTCACGGTACCTCCTTTGCCACAGCCCAGTGGACTCGGGGATTTGTGTAGAGCTGTTTTATCTCATTAACCACCGCTTTGATTAACAGCCTGTTCCTTCCCTTCGCCACACGGTGGTATCAGGAAACACAGAATGGGTGCGAGAAATGGCAGGCAGTGTCCAAACGCAGCTCAGGCTGCCTGGTAGGAAACTCAGACACCTGAGCCTGGTTTGTCCTGATTTATCCCAACCTAATGTGTGTTATTTGCTTTGATTTATCCCAATCTAATGTGTGTTATTTGCTTTGAGAAAGCAGGAGGAGCGCTCCTGCAGCAACCTCCATGCCCCTGCCTGTCGGAGGCTCAGCGTTAGAGGGTCCCCTCTGAGCCTCTCCGATGGAGCTGTGCAATCACACCACGTGAGTGCTTTCTGCTTTTTGTTATGATTTTGCTTGAAATCCCGACAAAATGCTCAATTCATTGCTGGTTTACAGGCACGGCTGGCGTCTCGCAGGAGCCTCTCCGTGGTACAGTGAGCCTTTGAACTTAGGCTTCCCAAATTCTATTTTAAGAATGACTGGACCGTTCCTTTTCTTCCTCGGGCAGTTATTGCAGCTGCTGTGGCACGTGTCCTGAAAATTTAAGCCTAAACCAGTGCTGCCCCTGTCCATCTCGGCTGTCCCCAACTGGGAAGGGATACTTCATCTTAAACCCAGATTTAAATAGGCATTTTATAAGCCTGGTCACTTTTAGACATGTTGGTATAAACTACTTATATCAGACTTGCTGGATCTTCAACCCAATACTACAGAATAAATCATATTATTCAGAGAAATACTATTTTATTGAAAAGCTTCCTGCACTTTTTGTCACTTTTCTATGCCAGTATTTTGAGCAAGTGTGCTTTTTCTCTACAAGTTAAATGTAGCAAATCAAATTTTGATATTTGTGCTAATTCACAATGCTCCTTGAAGTCTAAGCAGTGTGATTTTTCTGATGCTGTAGAGCTCTGTGCTCAGTTTGCCAGGCAGCAACTTTTACCAGCAATTAATTAATGTGTTAGTTCTCACAGAATGCCATCCTGTAACGTGTATGGGGCTGAAGCAATGCCATCGATTGCGGAGAGCTGTTTTTCCTTCACCTTTTACATGACGAAATACCTTAGTTGTTGGGTTATCTCCTTCTAACACATGCTTTCCATGTTTACCTTTGCCAAGGAGCAGCGTGTAAAGCTGGAAAGGAAGTTGCTGCTTCCCGGAGTGGGTGAGATTGCATGTGGAGCACTTGACACCCTCATGATACTTCCTTGAAGTGGATGCGAAACGGAAAGATGAGCTCCTGGTGAGCCAAACTCACTCCTGTTCTTCAGTTCTCAGCGTCTGCTTAGGGCAGGGATTTGTGCATTTATTGCATTATTATGGGGTGGGGATTTATGCATTTATGGGGTGACATGAGCAAAACACCACCCAGAATTACAGGCAAAAGGCAGAGATTTCCAGGCAGTGACAAGTATAAATCTTGTGGAACGAAGACGTAGCAAATGTTGAAACTAAATGTTTCAGGGACATCTGAGCCTGCACTGTACTGAAAAATAGCAGGTAGATTTTATTCGTGTCTCCATTAAACAGGCCCTGTCACCGTGCCCTGCTGGTTCCTCGATAACAAACCTACAGTGATTATTCAGTGATTAACAAAATGACTTCTTATCCCTTTGCATGGGAATGCTTTGGGAGTTCGGTTTATTGATTAACTCAGTAAATGAATGATTTCAATCAGCCATGCAAGGATGAGGCAGCCTTAAGCTGAGCTTATGGTTTGTGTCTGGGGAGGAAAACAATAGACCAGCTCAGCCCGGAACTGGGGATGCTGGTGGACCCATTTCTTCTCTCATTCACGGGGCTGGTGGGGCTGGGAGCCCCGTAGCCGCCCAAACGAGCACAGTGCTTGGGCTGGAGCGTGCTGGCCCCAGCTTGGGGGGTTATATTTCATACAGTGCCTGGCTTGCACACATGAGTAAACAGGTTGTTTAAGATAAAAACACCCCAATGTCATCCCAAGGTCCTTCTCGTGTGCCGTGTCCTCAGCACCGGGTTTGTTCGCTCGCTGCCTTTGTGCACCGGAGCGGGGAGAAGTGCAGTGATTTATTTTTTGAAATCCAAGGCGTTGGGTTCTTCCTGCCTGGTGTGAAGAAACGGTGTCGGAGCAGGTCGCTCCTTACACAACCAGAGGTGGGTGAGGACAGAACAGTGGCTTCTTTGCAGTTGTGTGCAGCCAACCCAGCCGCGGTTCCCGTGCCCCGCTGCCTTACGTAAACCTCAGTGCAATACCGGGCTTTCCTCGCAAGAGGGATTCTTCCAGCATGGCCACCTCACCCACGCTCCCGTTCTGCAGATTTTTTGCATTTCCTACACACTCCCCATCCTACACTGGGTGGCAAATAGCTCACTTTTCCCCGTGACTGGTGCTAAGAACTGCAGGACCACCAGGGGCAACTACCTAGGCTGGTGTACCCTGTTTTTCATCTAGACTGGTTTCCTTTCCGACATAACCCTTTCACTTTACTGAACAATTAATTTCTAAGGCCATGGTGATATTTAAATCCATCTGTTTCTGCTTGTATCTTCTCCTTCCAAAAGGCTTCTGGCAGCAGGTGAGCTTGTGCCAGGATCGAGCTGGTGAGCTTGTGGAAGGGACATTTGTCCGGTGGTAATTGACTCCCATATTAATTTCCATGGAGCTGGCAAACGGCTGCCAAAAATCTGTTTTCCATCTCTGCTGATCAATATTACCTTTCAACAAGTAGATGGTGTTACTGAGTGCTAAGAGCTAATAGCACCGTGTTTCTTCTGCTATTTTAAGGATTGTAGCATACCCCACAGTTCTTATATTTGAGGGAAGATTTTGAGTTAAATAACGTTATGTTAGATGTTATTTATTATCTGTTTCCAACACATTGACCCTATTTCAGTCGCATCTTATGCTGGGCTGCTGCCACAGGACATTTATCTCCAACATAATGTTAGTGGCGTCTAGGGTTAAGGGGAAAATGATTCTGTGCAGACTTTAAATAGACAAATAAGACAGAAGGTCTGGCCAGGACTTTCTGAAACCAGGTTATGAGCAAATATCTGATTTCCCACAGCAAAAGGGTGAAAGGAGTTGTTACCTACGGTGCAAGTCTTGTCTTTGCTGCCTCTGAAGTCAGCGGCAAAACTAAAACCGTGCTCCAAAGTTGGAGCCTTTTAAAATCCTCACTGCCTCTGGCAAAAAATTTATTGATACAACACGGTGGGCACCGAAGCTTTTATCTGTCCATTGGGTGACAAAATACCTGTCTCTGAAGCTTTTAATTCATAAATTCCTCGGTGACTGGAGACACTCGTGCGAGCAAAGCAGAGGTGGGTGAGACAGGAGGTCCCACCGACGGTGAGGATGCGTCCCTTGAGCACTCTGGGTGCTGGAGGTTCTTATGTGTGCACTTTGATTTTTGTTTTTAAGTTGGTTTACGTGTTTATTTTATGAATTCTTGAATATGACTATCGGGACACACTTCTCTATAAGAGATAGTCTGTAGTGGTAAAACTTCACCCTCTGAGCAACACTACCCTCCCCTCTTTACAGTGACAGAGGAAAGACACAGCTGCAGCCTAACAAAGAGATGGCTTTGTGTCACCCAGAAGGTTTAGCAGAGGAAGGATAAAAGTAAGCTTCTTGCTTTTGATCATAGAAATTATCTTTTCTGAGCAATTCTGGAGTAAGACAATGAAATGAGAGCAGCCCACAGGAATCAGGCAGGTAGATTTTTAGCCTGCTAACAGAAAGGACTGAACTTTGATTGCCCGTGTAGTCACCAGAGAATAATCCTGAAAGAGGGCTTTTCTAGTTAAGGATCAAGTGGTTCCTCCCTCATCAGCAGAAGTGTAAGTGCTCTGGGTAAACTCAATGAGAAACGCACCAAAAGCAGCTCCTCTGAGACCCAGAAAAGGCCCAGCTGGACAGTCCTTACGTTGCTGGTTGAAACCACAAGTGCCTCTTTTGGGAAGAGGGATGTCTAACGAGCAGTCTGCAAGTCTCCTTTACTCATCATGAAGGTGAGAGGAGGAAAAAAGCAATTTAAAAAACAGCAACAAAACGTTTCCCCCGTCGTGGGCAAATTCTCTTCTGCTGTCAGGAATTGATCCTGTCCCCAGGGGAGCAAGGAGGGAATATTTTGAAAAAGCCAAGCAGCAAAGCACCAGCCTTGTATTTCTCCACCATTTATGGTGTGCTGCGAGAGATGCCACACTGCAAAATATCCAAGACCCTCAGTAACTCCAGAATCCTTTTTTTTTTAATTATTATTTTGTAATGCTAATGAGGGATGAATAGATTTCCTTTTGCCAGGTAATTGGGTTTCTGACATCCCTGAACCTCTTGTGCCTTTTGTTCCCTCCCCAACAAGGAAACCATTGAGCACTGTGTAGATGTAGCTGCTGCTGGGCCGTGCCAGCTGAACCCTTAATCAGTTCCTAAAATACAGAAAAGTATAATTAGCAGAAAAATTGGAGACCTGCTTCTCCCTGAGTGATGGAGGCACCTCTTTCCCACACCTCTCTAGAAAACCTTGCTTGTATTTTGTCTTCCTGTGTAATACAATTGGTCGTGAGGGCAAAATATTCCCAGTCAGGATAATTTCTCATATTTTGGAAGTTTATTTCTCTGGTTATTTTGGGGATGGCTTTTCAAGGCTGGACATGTGCAACAGTCTCTGTTCTAAGAGGACTGAAAAGTAAAATGCTGCCAGTCGTGGGTGTATCAGTCTTGAACAAAGTTTGTTTTTTCCATTTAAGGAAAATAGTGTACTGGGGTCTTGAGGCTTCTCATCATGATTTCTGCAACACACTGCCAAATTTGAAAATTTTAATTTTTTTTTTTTTTTTTTTTTTACTTTGGATGATGGCGTCCCAAACTGTGGAATGGGGTAATTAGGGATGGGTAGTTGTGTGTGCCCTCTATTAAGCAGGACGAGACTTGTTGAGTTGCGTGATGTAGGCTTGAGACCGCAAACACTGGAATGACATTTTCCTCTGGCTGGAGCTGGGTTTCTGTTGAAATGTGCTTTTGTTTTCCCCTGCTCTTTCGGGAGAAACTGGGACCTGGATGCTCTCTAAGTAGCAAAAAAAACTGAGGGCATCTATTTGTATCCACTTAAAAGCCTCATCCCTTGTTTACAAGTTCTTAAACCCAAAAGAAACATAACAACTGACTGTACTTAGCACTCTTGTTTACTCAGCTTTCTCCCTGGCCAGGGGACAGTGAAAACAGGCCCGGCAGTTTCATTTCTGTTTACAGTTTCTAAGAGTTTTCTCTTTCATGTTATCACTCCCTCGCACAGTGCTACACTGAAATAAACAGCAAACGTGGATCTATACTAATTAAAACCAAAATTTGCTGGGTAACTCGCTCTAAATAACTTACCACCTGGGCTGCGAACCTGCTTTAAAAATTCAAAATAAAATAAAAAAGGCAAGCAATTTCTTGTGTTTTACATGGGGTTTTGTAAAAGCCTTTTTCAGGTGTGCTTTGAGCCACACTTGACCTCGTGTTTTGCCTTTGAAACAGGGAGCTGAA
The DNA here is from genome assembly GCA_025769975.1 of Gallinago jamesoni. NCBI lineage: Eukaryota > Metazoa > Chordata > Aves > Charadriiformes > Scolopacidae > Gallinago > Gallinago jamesoni. The sequence continues at coordinate 3,959,287 of JAOQGH010000009.1, forward strand.
GTCACCGGAGCCTGCCGAATTCCAGCCGGCTGTGTGTGCACAGAGGCAGCAGCAGGCGTCTACAGCCGGCAGAGTCCAAGCCCTGCAGAATCCAAAATGGGCTGAAAACAGCTCTTCTGGGGTCCTCGGAAATAGCCAAAGGTTAGGACAGAACAAAATGCAATTGGGCAGAGCTTTATCAGACACACATAGTTGGAATACCGGAAAAAGCAAGTCACCTCCCACTCTCCCCTCAGCTGACGTGAAGGAGGGATGTCCAGGTTTGAAACGGGTGATTTTTCTCCTTTTGTTCGGATGTGGAGGGTTGTGCCTTGCATAGGAAGAGGAGCAGACCACTGCTGGGTGATTCACATCTAGGAAAGAGAAGGTAACCGATACAGCAGACCGGCAGCGATTGTATCCATGACAACCAGCAGATATGGCCTCCCTGCCTACAGCTCCTTCCCCATCGCCTCCCCTGCCTTCCCAGGCCACATCCCGGCTCCGACAGGTCCTTCTCCTCAAAGCACTTCAGTGTTGCTGAGAGATAGCTGCAAAATTCACAAATTAAGCCAACAGCTTAATCAATTCCGCTAGTAAAGCTCTCCCCTGGCTTCAGCCTGGGAGATGTTTCAGGAGACCTGGTCCACGGAGGAACAGAAAGGTTTACCATGGGGTAGAAGCAGGGTGGGCTCAGCAGGCTGATAGTCGGTTTGCAGAACCAGCAGGCAAAATGCAATATATTCTGCAAAAAGAAAAGGGTTTCAGGTGTACTAGGCACTTTCTGAAACGCAAGTGAGCTGAGGAAGGCAGCACGATGCTCACCTCCGCGGGAAGTATGGGCAGAGGCTGGAGGTGTTTGCTCTGAATAGACCTTTAGCTGGGATGGACCCCGGGCAGGGGGATGAGAAGCGACCTGGGCTGTGCTCCCCGAGGAATCCTCATCCTCCTGCGGTGTGGTTGCTGCATTCCGACCGCTGCCTGGACCTGCCTCGGAGAACGCTGGCATCTGAGGCAGCTGCGGTCGCGCGCGGTGCGAAGGAACGGAAAGAAATCTGTCAGAAAAGGAAAAAAGCAGTTCTGTTTGTTAAACGCAGCCAGAGTTTCCTCGTTTACAGGGGCCCTGCTTTATATCTTCCATGTGCTGTTTGTACCACGCGAAGGAAAAATGTGTCCCTGGGATCAAAACAAGGTGATCTATCACCTCTTCTTTCATCGTGGGAAAGCAAAGCAGAAGAGGCGAGGAAAGGAGATTGGGAATTGAGAGCTGGGGATTAGAAGACAGGACGTGGAGTTCGCTTTTCTGCCCTGACAACCTATTGAAAACAGGACTCAGTTTCCCTATTAGTACAACGGGGCTAACAATGAACTGTGGAACTAATTAGTCAATCTCAAAAACACAAAGAGGGTTGCTGCGAGCTCTAATTAAGCGACTCTCTTAGCGTAAACACAAAGCAGATGACACGAGTCTGTAAATTGTAGCAGGCGTTTGGGACTCGGCCGTGTGAGTTCTCGTGCCTGGGAGCTTTTTGCATTTCCTTATATGTGTAAAAGCAGGATAGCACAAAGTGGGCAGTTCAGGAGAGGTGCTCCCTGGCTTTGGTAAGAAGAACGGGTACGGTGAGCCGTGGAAGCGCCGGGTGACTCTCTGGTTAGGTGGGGAATCGCTTGGGCACCTTGTGGAATAACGAGGGAAAACTGGGTCTGGTGGTGTGTGGATAAGGTCTTGATACGTCTGCTTTGGAAGCGCTTCTTTGGGGATACCTGGCTTAGGGAATGTTGATAACCTCCCTGAAAAGGAAAATGTTACAAACCAGATGCCAGCCAGCTGCAGAGGCAAAAATATCCACGACTGTAGTTGAGGAGGATTTGATTAAAATCAAACTAAAACTGCAGCATTTTGAATTTTCAGCAAATGCAACACTGACAGAAGGGGCATCCAGCTGATCTCCCTCTGCCACAGCAGCAGCTCTCCCCAGCCTGCAACCGGCTCAGAAAAATGCCACTCTATATGTTTTAATCACTGTATTTAGCTGTGACACTCACCCAAACAGCAGACTCTGCTGTTCAGCTCCAGAGAACACTTTTTGTACCCTGCTTTCAGGAAAGGGGCTGCTTTTTATAGCTGTTTCTGGATGAGAAAATAAACCCTGGGGAAGATCACTACCTCATTCCTCTTACCCAGGCATCCAGCAGGTTACGTGGTTTCACGTTCTGTTCATTAACTACGATTCAGCATTATCTGGTGCAGGAATCAGGGGAAGGTCAGTCTGATAAGAGATAGCTCCCATCAGCAGAGAGGTTGTTTCTCTTTGAGTCCTGGAGCTGGGAGCTGAGAGACCTTCCCTGCTCTGCCCAGCATTGCTGTGGTATGACCCAGCCTTTTTTTGGGGTGTTTAGTACAGTTTTGAGGATACTGTAGAACTGCCTTGGCGTAATCCTCTCCTGGCTTTTAACAAAAGTAGCTGCAGAGATGCAGGGAATGATCATGCACAAATCACTTGTGCTCTCCCCATCTTTAATTCGCTGTTTTATTAAAAGAATTGAGCAGGATAATTTGGCAGTTTTATTTAGGTGCAGTGGTACCCAGGGGTTTAGAGCCATCTTTTTCTTCCAGCCTAAAGAAGTCATTGCTCCATAAAGCTTCGTAATTTCTGACTTTTGTCAAGTTCCCGTTCAGCCTGCCTGTTTTTCTGCCGTGAAACATGAAGGACCTTCTGCATCTCAGTAGACCCACCGGGGGATGGAAGCTCCAGTGGGTTCCTGTCTCCCCTCCCCGGGGTAGTCCTTCCTCTGGATGTTGCCCATTAACCTTTCTCTGTGACCTTGAAAGCAAAGACTTGCTTTTCTGCTGGTTACTGTACCACCCTATAACTGTTCAACACTTCAAAAACATTTTCTTTTATTTTTAACATGTTTTTAACATATTTTTTTACTGTTTATAATAAGGGTCTTTTTAGTCTTGAGAAGAGAAGAGTTAGGGGGGGATCTATCAATGCTCACAAATACTTAAAGGGTGGGCGTCAGGAGGATAGGACTGGTCTTTTCTCAGTGGTGCCCAGGGACAGGACAAGAGGAAATGGGCACAAACTTGAGTAGAAGAAGTTCCACCTAAACATGAGGAGGAACTTCTTTGGGGTGAGAGTGGCAGAGCCCTGGAAGAGGCTGCCCAGGGAGATGGTGGAGATGTAATGTCTTCTCTGGAGACATTCAAAACCCACCTGGACATGTTCCTGTGCAACATTCTTTGGGTGGACCTGCTTTGGTGGGGGGGGTGCACTAGATGGTCTCCAGAGGTCCCTTCCAACCCCATATGATTCTATGATTCTTAAGCCGTGACCTTGGAGTGAGAAGTTTCCCAGGAGTTAATGACCAGCTGGGCTGGGATTACCCCCTCAGCTGCTGCAGGAAACTGCTCCAGCACCTGATCCTACCTCATTTCCCTGCATAACCCTCCTTTGGAAGCTGGGAGGGATTCAGTGGGTTGCCTGATGGGAAATGCCTGCCGTTATACCTTAAATATTCCCTGTGGGCTTGTCACCTGGGTGGGAAGCTCCAAGAGCACCAGGGTGTGACATCCCAAGGGACAGTGGCGTTAAATCCCGGTAGGTCATGGGGCAGTGTCTCATTTTAGTCTCTTTCCAGGAAGGATGCAGAGAGCAATGGAGAAGGTAAATGGGATGCTGGTATTGACATCATGGTGTTATTGGTGTCATTTAAAGCAGGTGGCAGCAGCTGGAGGATGGCCGTAACCAGACGGCACGCCGTGTCCCAGGCAATATGGGGAAATTATGGACAACTTTGGAACTGAACGAATAACGCGCCGCGAGATCTGCTTCAGCCTGCTCCGGCCGTAAGTGACATGAGTTTAATTGGCTCTAACAGGACCTCACTTCGTACCAGTCGGGTGGATTTGTGTTGTTTAATGCCTTCATCTGGGGCTCCGACGCTTATGGCACGGGGGGGGCTCCGAGCACAGGACTAGGAGGTGACAGTTCCCAGCCTGGCTCCAACACTTACTGTCACCGTGGGAATTCTCTACCCCCCATTCCCACCACACGCAAAAAAAGACGACAGCTCTGCCCTTAAATCACAAGCAGGTCCTGGAGATGACTTACAGATCACCTTCAAGGGCTGTGAAGATTAACTGGCATTTTCCTAAGCCCCGGGCTGTGTCTTAATTCCGCTTTTTTTGGGGTTCGCTGCCCTCCCTGGGCAGCTTAAGGGCTGTTCAGCTCTGGGTTCCTGGGAGAGCTGCTCTCAGAATGCAAAACCTCAGCTGCGTGTGCTTTCCCTTACCCTCATTAAATATTTCCAGCCACACCTTGATGAAGTCAACCCTCAGCCATGCACCCTTTTAAAAAGATGCTTCTTATTTATTTATTTTAACAATTTTATAACAAAACATGAAAACGTGGTACTTTGGGGTTGGGTAAAACGTGAGCAGAAGAAAACTTTTTCCTTTTTGAGGAAGGTAGCAGGTGAGAATAGCCATGAATTGTGAACACTTGTGCTTTTAAGGTACCTTTCCTCTGGGCATCTCCAGGCACCCTGGAGAGGTGGATACGTGTTTTATCCGGGTTTTGTTGGGAAGAGGGGGACGGGATGAGGACAGTGCAGGCAGCGATGAGCGGTGGTGACTCATTCATTGCACATCTCAAACTTGGAATCCGGATTTCCCAGAGCAGTTTCCTGCTTTAGGCACAATCTGAATCGTGTCACCCGGTTTATCCTCGTCACCTGGTGATGCTGTGCACCATTGTGTGTCCAGTGAAACAGCCGGATGCTCCCAGAGGGAGAAAAATTAATCCTTCCAGGGCACAGACGAGTGAGACCCTCGGTGCTGTGTATTTTTCAGTAAATATTTGCTTTTCAGGTGGTTTTGATGCCTTGAGGATTCCCAAGCAGGCAGTGAGTGTCCCCCTCACCTTGGGGAGGGAACGAGAAACCCCTCCCAGACCTTTTCAGCTCGATTTTCACCCAAAATTCATCGGGGAAGGGTGCAGCTGGTGGAGAACTGCCACCCCCTCTCCCCCCCCCCCTTCCCCCCCCCGCCGCTCCCATGTGCCATCCATCCGCGGCTCCTCATCTTTGTCCCTTCATCCCGGAGGGATGGGGAGAGCTGGTGGCGGGATGGCCCCGGTTGGAGGTATTTTCCCCCCCCTCCCCAGCACCGCCCCGGTTTCCCCCGGGCCCCCCCATTTCCCTCCCTCCGACGGGCGGAGCCGCCCCGTTCCGCCCCGCTCCTCCCCGCCGCTCCCGGCCCGGCCCGGGGAGCCGGTGCCCAACGCCGGGGCTGCCGTTCCCGAGCAGCTCCAAGCCCCAAAGGGGCAACCGGACCCCCACACACACACTCCGGTGTCGTGTCCCCCCCCTTGTTCCTCTCCCCACCGGCAGCATGCCGCTCGCCCAGCTGGCCGAACCCTGGCCCAACATGGAGCTGGTGCATCTGGACACGGAGGTGAGTGAGCGGAGCAACCGCCCTTCCCGGTGGCCCGGAGACGACCCCCCCTTACCCCCCCGGGGGGTTTCCGCCGAACAAAGGAGCGCCCGGTCCGGTGGGACCCTCCCGGTTGCGGTGTCCCCCCACCCCGTCCCCGTCCCTTGTGCTTCCCCGGGAAGGAAGGGGGGGTTTGGGGGCCGCAGGGGGGTTGGGGGGGGGGGGAGCTATCACCCCGGGGGTCGGGATGTGCACGGTGGGGGGGCTCTGCCGGTGTAGGGGGCTGCCCGGCTCCGCTGCTGCCCTTCCAGGCGTCGATTATTCCGGGAGCGTGAGCAGCCTGTGCCTAAATCTCCCAGATATAGAGGAAAACTGTCCCCAAAGGCCCAGGGAGTAAATATCTCCCATTTGGGGTTTTTCTCCTCCAGGCTTCCTCGCTGTCTGCCTCCCCGGCTGCTCCCCCGGGGGCCTGCGTTTCAAACTCCGGTCACGGTCCTGTGTCACTTTGCTTGGCTTGTCCTCTCCTCCCTCCCCGCTTTGCTCTTTTCCTTCTAATTAAGACCTCCCAGCCAGATGTGCGGGACGGTGCGCAGCATCTGTCCGCATCTGCAGGGTTGCATCACAGCCATTTCAGAGGAAAGGGACAGCTCGGAGCAGTTGTCACCCGTGGCAGAGCAGCCAGCTGGGGCACCGCGCTCTGGCACTCTTTAGTTAAACATCTTCTCATCCAAATTGGAACTAGCAGCTCTGCTGGAGAACCCCCAGAGGGATGGTGAGGGGGTTGTCTCCGGCGTTTGCTCAAGCCCTTGGTGCTTTCCCATCATTTTGGCTGGATTTGGTGCTGCCACCCTCCTCTGGCGCGTTCGGGGGATGTCGGCGATGGTTTAATTGCTCAGATTTGCTCATTCCTATTTAAAATTGCCTCTTAAGGGATCTCTCCTGTGAGCGGAGGCAGCGTTTCACCGCTGCTGCGATGACAGCAGGGAGGTCCGTGGCGATCGGAGGTGGGCTTGCTTCATTTTCATGGCACCAAATATGTCAGGGCTTCTCCTAAAGACCCCCCCCGAGTGCGGGTGGGTGCTGTGCTGAGGGTGCAAAGGTGTGGGGAGACCCTGCTGTGGGCAGAGAGCATCTGCTTGAGCCGTGACGATGGCTTTGTGCTGGAAGGTGGCAGAGGAGGGAAGTCCTTCCTGAAGCCACCTCGCGTGCCCGGAGCCAGGGTGCGGGTTACTGCTGGGTGACAAAACCTTTTTGTTTGTGGTTTCTCCCTTCCCAAGCAGGAAGATGGCCTGAAAAGCCAAGAAAACACAACTGGGATGGTAATGGGAGGAAAATAATGCCCGGGGTGGCGAGTGCCGTGGGTGGGATCGATTTTCTCCTTAATCCCTGGTCTCCCGGGTGCCAGGCGGGCACTGTGTCAGCATCACGGGATCCCTCCTGAGCAGAAACGGCCCGGGGCGGGTCCGGTGTGTTTGTCAGCTGTGAAGATCACAGCTCTTTTCCCCATCACATTAGGAACGGGGGGGGGGGGTGTTAACTGTAAACTGAAACTGGACAGCCTGTCTCTGGCTTCATCCGTCCCCGTCCCCCGTCTCACCTTGGGTCAGGGTCAGGAGCCACGTGCAGGTGGTTATTTCTGCAGATCCATCTTTTTACTCAGGATCACGAGTGGGGCATCAGCTGTTGACCTCCCTTTGCTTTAAGGTGAGCAGGTATGTGCAGTTGACCCAATACAGTTATTTTTTCACCTCTAAACCTGGCTGCCGTCGCCTGGCCCAAATTTTAGAGGGTTCCCTGAAGTCCAGCAGCGTATCTGCACACAGCGGAGAGGGACTTGGGTTCGGGGGAAGTTTTTCACCTTGAGGTTAAAATCACCAAGGGCAGGGGCCCAAGGAGAAAGTTTTCACCACTCCTGGGCAAGGTGGCACCACTGAGAAACCGAGGAGACTTTTCTGGAACACAAGTTACGTAAATTGCCCTGGGATCGCTGCCATCCAGGTTAGAAACCAGCTTCCTCCAACCTTTGCTTTCTGAGTCATGGAGCAGAGGTGCTGTCACCGTGCTGGTGCAGGCACCGCTCCTATTGTTAAGGGATTCAGGGTTTTTCCATTGCGTTCCAAGAGTGTTGGTCGTCTGCTGGTGGGGCTGAGTCCCACCTGGTCCCCCTTGTCCCAGCCCACCAAAGCTCAGGCTGGAGCCCTGCTGGGAAAACACATGGGAGTGGGTATCAGTGGGATCTTGAACCGACCCCTTGCAGGAGACAGGTCCCTCTGTCCTGGGCACAGATCTAGCTTCCTAATATTTTTGCCCTTTTTTTTTACTTTGCGCTTTTTTTCTCCTTTTTTTTTTTCACTTTTTTTCTTTTTGTTAATACTTTCTGTTA
>JAOQGH010000009.1:3967188-4041439 GCA_025769975.1 Gallinago jamesoni
CTGTCCTGGGCACAGATCTAGCTTCCTAAAATTTTTTCCCTTTTTTTTTTTTTTTTTTTTTTTTTTCCCTTTTCCCCCTGTTCTCTGTGCTGCTTGTATTATTCAGAATATTGCTTACGTGGTAGAAAAGCCCTACTCGGGCTGGGGCAGAGTGCAGGCGATAGAGTGGAGTTGAATGACTTCATCACCATAGTGATGGATACTGTCTTCGGGGCTGTGCTTTCCTTTAAACTCTTGTCTCGTTACACAAACATACAGCAACACAACTGACGTGGGATTACACCAACCCCAACCACTTCAAGCTAATGATTTTTATTTTTTTTTTTTCCCCTGCATATGTGTATCATCCTTTATTGAGCAGGAGCTATTCGTGAATAACTATCTTTTTCAAGCATCTTACGTGAACAATGCATGAAACAACGATCAAAAGATACAGGAGGAAGCTGAGCAACTGTTGTCTCTGTTGTCCATAGGCTCCTCGGTCTGTTGGGGCTACACAAGTTCTTCTGGAGATCTTCGCTTTTGCACAATCATTTCCTTTTTCTGAAGTGCGATAGGCAAGATCCATAAATTCCACTTAATAGCAATAATAATAATAATTAAATGCCTTGTTCTTGTGTCAAACTGGCAGAAGGGTTGACAAAACACCCGTTTTGTTTTTTTTCTTCCCTCGTTCCTTCCTGCTTGAACGTTTCATGGTTCATTGGAGTTGGGTGAAAGAGCATCTCTGGGTCTCTGGTAACCCTTGTTGTGTCCTGTACACATCTCAAAAGTGACTAGTCGAAACCAAGAGGTCCAGAAATAGCAGGGGGGCTGCTTTTCTAAGCGGAGCTGTCGATAATCCGGGGTGACCTGTGCTGATGGTGTAGAGCACAGCCCCCGGGGGCAGCGGGGCTGGGCACAGGCTCGCACGGTCCTGCCACGGGGTCCTGGTTTCAGATCAGGGCAGCGCTGGCCTGTTCTGTAAATTGCTCCCCGCGCCGTGGATTACGCGGAATTAAAAGGATTTAAAATGCAAGATGTCCTCAGATAAATAATATCTCCCAAGTTCAGCCAGGCTGGCAGTTGTGTAACCCAATGCACTTGGTTTTCCGGCGGACTTTCCTGCCTGCAATTAAGAAAACTTATTAGAGCAGCATGTGTGCAGGAGGGCTTGTGCGTTACCTCTCGGGTGGTTTGATCTGTCCCTCGCCCAGAGATGCCCCCGCTGCCGGGCTGCCACTCCACGTGCCCATCAGATTAGCTCTGTAATCCCCGTTTCCGCTCGCCCCGGAGCAGGGATGGGTGGAAAGCTGCAGGGACAGGCTGCTGGCCCCGGTGAGGCTCGTGCCACTGCTTTCTTGGTAGCCCAAGCCCTGCTCTGCCACCATTGGATCTTCTCCTTACTGGGCACCCCAGGGGGAAGGAGCTGGACCTCCCTCCCGCGGCGGGTCTCGCCTGGTCACTGCTGCCAGGAGATCTTGGGGGTGGTTTTCAGAGGAGAACGTTCAGGAGGCTCCTTTCCAACCCCGAGAACAATGTGTTGTGAAGGGGTATCTGGCACAGAGGCCAACACATGCACTGCGTGTGGTATGTGGGGGGGGGAGAGCAGGAATAAAGCGTTTTAAAGAGACAAATCATCAAACCAAGAAACCCACAGGCTCTTTCAGCTCTACTTAGGACCCGGTGAATGGTCGTATTTTATCTCGGGAGGTGATGAGTCTGTAGCTGTGAGTGTGTTCCCATCTTGGATGCTTACAAATGGCTCTTCAATTCCATATGAGGGAATAAGGACTGGGTTTGCTCTGGGGTAGAAGGAAAGCACTTGGCTCTAAATACTGCAGTTCTCTCCTAATACATCTGCCTTACGTCAGCTTGAGAAAGGGACCGTTTCATCAGGAGCCCTCTAAGACCTACATGCCCAGGAAGTCTGGGGCTGGATGCTGCTCTGTTTCTTTCCACATCCTTTTCCATCCCAGGTAGGGTGGATTTCTGTCAACAGCAGGATGTAGGACAAGTGTTCCTCGGGGTAGGGAGCTCATGAAATGCAGCACTCGAGGTCTGGAGGTTGCACCGGTGTCTCCTCGCTTAACCTTGAAGCCAAAGGGTCGGACAGACCCTGCACTCGCTTGCCAAGTGCTGCTCTTCCCAAGGGAATAAAAGACCTTGTCCCTTGCATGAACTCGCCTCCCTCCTGACACGTGCCTTATAGCTGTGTTCTCCAGACCACGCGCCAGGCACTGCTTCCCTCTGTCCAACATGGAAATTCTACTTCTTGAGCTGTTTTAGACATAAAGAGCCCTCCCCGAGCTGTGGTTTGGATCAGCAGCGAGTTATGATTTGTTGATGGGTGGCAGCTGAGCCAGTAAACATCAGCGTGTTCCCAAGCCTGGTTATCGTGAGCGCAGTGTCTCTCCCCCCTTTCTGGGGAGGCTACACGTAAACACAAAATCTTACTTCACTTCTTAGCTATTCTTTGTGCTGATGGCACCAAGAGCTCCCCGTAAACATCAGGGCATCTGGAAGAACTTGGCTCACGTGGGTAGTGCTGTTGGCTGAAAGTACTTAGGAACTTGAGCCCAGGTTCAGTTGGTGCCAAGGTGGGTTATGGAGCATCCATATAAATGTAAATATTGCAGGGCCGAGCGGCACATGGTCTCCTCCCCAGCTGATGTGGTGGTACCTCACGTTGTGGTAGGACCAAGCTGGTCTGTGAGGTGCTGCAGGCACAGGTTGGGCTGAGGTGGGAGGGGAGAGACCTAAATATGAGATATATGGAGGCTCTGGACTGTTTTCTGTGGAGCTGAAGTGTCTGAAAACTAAACTTGTGCTTAAAATTAGCTCTTTAGTGTTATGTCTTTTATGGGGAGCAAGCACATACCCAAGCAGGTTGAAAACAGCAGCGATGACCACCTGTAAAGCAGAAGAGCTTTACTGAATGTTGTAGAAAGCAAGTACGGTGTTAGAAGGAGGTTTTCTTGGTGGCCCCAGAGCCTCTCTCAAGATCAACAAACGCAAGTTGTGCTTTGTATTAAAAGGCAGTAAGTTCAATTTGGGAGGGAGAAGGGAGTGTGGCCCTAAGACGGATGTCGGGTTGATGTCCCCTTGCTTCTCCAGGGAGGCATCGAGCTGTGTTTCTGTTAAGATTACTGAGAGGCTGAAGCTGAAACGCTCATTGCATTGCACCTCATCTCCTGGACCACAACGTTGAGAGAGAAGTGCATAAAGTTGCTTTGCTCTTTCAAGGAAAGAGCAGACCTCCATGAATTTTTGGAGCCTGAGACCATAGCACAAACAGACCTCAAAGCAAATCCTTCTTGCCCTTGTTTTGCTCCGCGGACTGCGGAAAAACTCTTGTACCTGCTTATGCTGCTCTGAAACTCCTGTGTCTGAGTAAATCCCACCCCGTGCTGCTCCCACCGGCTCCTCCAGGCTGAACCCCACAGGGCTTGTGGCCAGCCCGATGCTGCTCCAGGCTGGTTTGGGTCACCCCGTGACTTTGTGCAGAGCTCCAGCAGCTGGGGCTGGACCTCCAGGCTTGGAGCCAAGCCCTATCAGCCTTGATAGGGCAATAAAGAACTGATAGATGGTCGTATTTTGTTGGCTTTAATGGCTGGTAATTGCACTCTAGGACTGCTTTCCCTTTTTCACCCGATTTCCCTAGCTTTCTTCTCCCAGCCGGCCCGGAGAAGCGGTGGGAGGGGGGTATATCCACAGCGAGGGTGGGAGAGGTGGGATGGTGACACCATGGGGCTGTGTCTCTCGAGCTGTTCCTGCTGCCCAGGGTGGGGGTGCTGTACCCCCACCCCATGCCTGAGGAGCGCAGGGGTGCCCTTCACCCCACGAGTGACAGGCGGTAAAAAAACAGCCCTAATTTCATTTTGGGTGAAGTGTGGAGAGACTCTCTGTACAAGAGCCTTTTTTTTTTTTTTCCCTTTTAAACAATTATTTTTATTTTTTTTTTCCTTGGCAGACAGTGTTCCCTCGGAGCATGGGGAGTGTTCATCCATGTGACAGTGACATCCTCCCCTGTTTGTCCTGCGCGAAGGGCTCTCAAGGCCAACAGCCTTTGTAAGGGGGGGGTGTAAGGAGCGGTCCCGTTCCCGGCGTGGGCTAATGGCAGCTTCTCTTCCTTTGCAGAATGGGCAGGCTGCTCCAGAAGAAGGTGGGAATCCTCCATCCAAGGTAAGTAAAAGCCTTTAAGTCGCCCCTCTGAGCTGCGCGGGGGGTGGGAGCTGACTTGGGGAATGGGTTGGGGACGGCTAATTTTAAATCCTGGGAGCTGCTGCTTTTGTAATTTGGATGAGTGCGTGGGGGGTGTGGTGGTGTAAGGGGCTGGGGTAGGGGAAGAGAAAAGATTAAACCCTCTTTTTTCCCCGTCCCTTTGGTCACCCAAACATATCTGGGAAGTCTCCCACAGGGCCACCTCAGCCCCATACGCAGGAGATGGGCTGGAGGCCGTCGGAGAGGGCTGGAAGTGGGAATCCCTGGGGTGTTTCAGCGCTGTGTTTGCACCTTTCTCTGTGTTGTGATCTTGCCAGACGGGATGGGAAATGCGAGAGCATTTGATGGTTTTGGCACAGCTGCCCTTGCCCGGTATCTGTGTGTTCTCTCACCGTGGTGGGGCTGGGAGAAGCTCCGTTTCTATCAGGTTGCCCTCTGCGTCCCCGGTCACATCAGCAGGGAAGGGTAGAGGGAACTGAGCTGCTGCTTTCCATGTTTTGGGCAAGGGTCTTAGTCTGCTAGACCTTCTTCCAACACCTAAAGCTCTTCCTGCTCCACACACGAGCAGCATGATGCACAAGGACTTGATTTCTCCGATGGGAGCCCTCTCCAGGTATGAGACTGAGGGTGGATGTTGTTAACGTGGGTGTTTCCTAATTGTGCCCCAACTTCTCTGTCCTGCGAGACGCTGCACCAGGTACCAGAGCCTTATCAGCACCTTGAAATCATAAGCCTTTCAGGATTTCCTTTTCTGATACGTAGGTGCTATAACCATGAAGAATGACACAACGTGTTTGATTTGGCTTGGGAGACCTTGCTGAACGGGTTGTCAAGAGCTTGTCCTGCCCCTTACCCTCAGTCAGTGCCCTGGAGCAGTTTCTCTCTCTGAATTATCATCTGTGCTAAAGGCCACGGGGGGGTTTATTGTAGTGTTTTTCCAGTTGGTTACGGTCGCGTTTTGAGTAAAAGAAATCTAAATCTAAAAACAAATTGTCTGCTTTTCAGGTAGTTCTTTGCCAGGAACTTATCCTGGAGACTTCTAGCGTTGCATCTCACCGACGTGTTCTGCATTTCTGTCCCAGTTGCTGGGCTGGCACTTTTCCAGTGGCCTGGGTCAGAGGAACTCGGGTCAATGAGACTGTGCCATTTCCCTCTCCTGAGAATAGTGGTTTTACGGTTCTTTACTGTGCCTGCATCTCTGGCATGGAAAAAAATAATAATAACCTGTCTCTTCTGGTTGGATTCCAGCCGGGCTTCCAAGAGCTGAGACTTTGCCTCTTTTATCTTCAAACACTTGGCTAAACTGCTCTCCCGCAAAAGCAGCTGAAGGATGTTGCTTTAAAAATAATGGAAGATTTTTATTATTTTTTTTTTTCCTCTTTGAAGGACATCTCTGGGACAAACCCTGGGTGATTCCGTCTTTAGATGCAGCCCCACAGAAATATCAGGCAGTGGAAGCCAAAAAGCACTCGGGTTCTCTTTGCTGCTCTGTGTCTGTCCCTCTGGGGGACGGGGAGGTGCTGTCCCCGTTGCTGGAGCGGAGCAGCAGGCGAGATGTCCCACCTCCCCGGCAGGTAAAGCACAAGAGCCCCGTGTTGCGGGCAGGTGCCCTTGCTTTGCACTTTTCCAAGGCACCGTGGCCAAAATGGCCTGTGGGCGGTGTCCGACGATCCCATTTTCGGTAACTTTTCAACACGTGAAGCTCTGCTCCGTGCTCCTGAAATAACTTTGGTGGCGTTTTCCAAGTTTGTACAAGGTACGTTCGCTACCAGCACAGACAAATGAACTCCCTCCTATAAACACATACCTTCAGCTTCAGAGCAGACTCTGGCACCAGCTGCGGTGCTGCAGATGTGGGGAGCAGGCAGGACACTTGAGTATCTGTATATTTTTATGTTCATTTTTGGGGTAGACACCAGCAGGAGCTTCTAGCTCTGGCTCTGCCTACAGCGAGGACTAAGGAAGGAGAATTAAACATCTGAGGTTGGCTGTTCTCAAGTTGAAGGTTGCTCAGGATCCCTCCCGTGCCCCTTCCGTTCGAGCTGTGTGTGGAGAGCTCTAAGGGGAAGAGGCACCTTTATTCTAGGTTTCTGCTTGCTAGCCTTTTGCTGCTAATTCTGTGATCTCTTCTAAAAATAGCCCGAAGCTGCAACAGCGGCGATTACTCAACGCCCACACTGAGGTGTCCTCCCTCCCCCTGTCCCAGTAAGTAGGATGCTGCCAGAAGTACAATCCTTATTATTTGCCTGGGCAACAACCGAAGATGCTTTGCAAAAGAGGAAATCCAAGAGTTCCTCAAAAGAGTTGGGAACTTCGCAGCTGGTAGCACCAGAGCAGTGCGGTCTCTTGCCACCGTCATCATCTCACCTGCTGTTGTTGCACATTAAGGTCTTTGGGCATAAAAGATGATGAAATGGTCACCGCAGAGGTAGCGAGAGGGTGTTTTGGGCCAGACTGGCTGTGATCTGCTATTTTCTAGCTGCGTTTGTAGCCCCAGCTCAGCTTCCCACCAAAGCTGGAGCATTTCTCAGCTCCTTGTGGCTTTTACTCATGTGTGGATTCCCACCTTTCAAGAACAATTGTGGTGCACAAGTCCCTGCAAGCACCCTGCCTCGCTGTGTTTATCTGAGTATCTTGGAAATGCCTGCAAGATCCTACAGGTTGGGCAGGGAGTCTGGAGCATCTTGCCTCCCTTTGCCTGGTCGCAGGGAAAAGGAGCCTGGGTCTGCCATCAGGGCCATCCCAACAGCATTCCAGCTCTGTGGCTGCAAGGTATTCCAAGCCAAACCCTCTCCTGACAGAGAGCACAATCCTGGATTGCTCATGCCTGATTCCCTGCTTATCTATGGTGTGAATTCCTGGTGTGTCCCTACCGTAAGAGTCTGCAATCTGCCAGGCAATCCTGGCCATGTCCCTGAAACCAAATTGTTCACCCAATGCTACACTGAGCAGGAGCCTTTGGCCAAGAGAGGTACAAGGAGGGCTTTTTTTCTTTTCCTCTTCTCTTTGGTGGTGGTGTTTGGCCCCGTTTAAATGTGGTGTTGGCTTTAGGATAGCAGTGGGCTGGTCTGTGCAAGGTTTCAGTGCAACGTCTGTGGGCTGCTGAACAGAGGAGCTGCTCCTTCACATTCGTGGTGGTGGTAGAGGAGCAGGAGTGATCCTCACGGAGCGGTACTGCTATCCTGATACCCTCTGCATCTCAGGGTTCGGGGCTTGCTTTCTTCCTGTCCTGATTCCTTCGACGCAGCCTGGGCTGTGACACCCAGAGAAGCATCTCCTGTGACAGCCCTGGATTAACCTCAGCTGCGTCTCTCCCTGCAGGTCAGGAGCAAAACGGGAGCCTTGGTCTCAAAAGCTGCTCTGCCCCGGGGGCTGATCGGCAGCGCTGTGCGTTGGTCCCCAGGTACCCAACCTCCTCCTCTCCTACCTTCTTTAGATTTGAATTGGCAGGTAGGCTGAAAGTGGCTCCTTGTTCCCTTGGGGAACGGCAACGGAGAGCTTGAATTGAGGGAGAGAATGGAACCTCTCGTAATTGGGGTTTGAGAGCCTGCTCTGCAGCCAGCTTGGCTGAGGGGTGAGCTTGTGCTCCCTGAAGGTGCCAAGTGCGAGGAATTATGCATGAAAGTACAACAGCCAATTAGTGAAATCACTTCATAATGAAGAGCAGAGGAGTGGGTTTGCTGTGCTGCGTGTGCCCACTCTCTCTCTCTCTCTGGAGGCAACGCAGGCTGGGAGTGCTGATCAGCTTGTTCTGGGGTGATAATCACAGCGCGCAATGAAAACTGGGGAAGTGAATAAGTAACCTCTTCCAGCTCTGCTTTGCACCATGAAAGAGACCTTTGAGACCGGAGCGAGGGCTTTGCTCTGCCGCACACGCTGGGAACGAGGTGCCCCACCTGCCCAGGTTGAGCCTTGCTCTTGGGCAGCAAAACCCGTGGTGGGAATGCAGTGAAGAGAAAGACATGGGTCTTTCCCAGATCTGTGTAGCTCCTGCTGATTTATCCTCCTGTCCTGGCCGGGTAAAGCTTGCAGAAAGGTCCTTCCCTCCAGCATCTTCAGCAAGGGAAGCCATAGGCAGGAACTCTGGATGATGGACACTTCTGGCCAGAGAAATACCTGCATCGCCAGCGTTAGCGCCGTTCTGGGTGAAACACCCTGCTCTAACCCTCTGGTGATGACAAAGTGCAGTGACAGTCACAGCTCTGAGGTGTAATTCTTTGGGATGAGTTGGAGGAAAGAGGGTTGTAGCCATTGACTGTGATGTCTCTGGGCCAGTCCTCTGTGGGGTCAGTAGCAGCCACCTGCTGTTGGAATTATTTCGAATATTCATAACATTTCTTACGGTGGGTCCTTGGTTTTGGTGTGCTCCTGCTGCCTCTGCTGAGGAACATGAGCCCAGCTTTTCACTCCCACCTGCAAACTGGATGTGGCTGGAGCAGCTTTCCTGCAGGCTGGACTTTGCTGCTGGTGAGGAATCCCACTCTAGTCACGAACTGGGAAATCTTCACACTCCTCCAGTGGGATGAAGGCTTTGTGCTGCTCCATCGTGGCACGCTGCATCAGTGCTTGCTCACGGCTCTGCTTTCCAGCTGTACATCTCTCCCCTTCACCCAGACCTTGGGCTGTGCCTCTTGCTGTGGGCTCCCCTCGCTGGCAGAACATCCACTCACTCTTCTCCTCTCTTCTCTGGAGCTGCATCACCAAGTTGGGTGAGCAGAGAGAAAACTCGGAGCACCTTCTCTTCACAGTGGGGGAGGAAGAAAGAGTTACCCGAGACCTGCTGGCCACCAAAGGGCAAGTCCTTTGTGCCCACCTCATGTCCAGGAGCTGGAGGACTCTCATTGCGTAGCCTGCCTGCTGCCAGCCTTGCTCCAGGCTGGGTGCAGCCCGTGTTGACAGAAGACACGTCCAGCGGTGTGATCCTCATCGCTGCTGGACACCACTCTCATCTCCTCCTCTTAACATGAAGGGTTTTAAAACAAACAAGTGAAATGAAACATGAATGAAAATTCAAATGAAAACCAAGCCTGCTTTGAAGCTGGCCCTGTGTGTTTGCACAGCTGCTGCTGTTTTCTCCAAGAACTGGAAAGCTGTCCAACGTGGGGAGAGACACATCCCTTCTCCATCCACCGCCCCTCCTCTGTTGCTTCCAGCCGCTTGGTCAAGAGTGCTCCATCCAGCCTGGTCCCCCAGGAGCTGGGATAACCTGGTGGGAACAGGACATCTTGAGCATGACGTGGTGCTGCCTGGAAATCCACCTTCTCCTCCCCACCGCGGGGACCGGTGCCGCTCTCTGAACGCTCGGTTTGTTCAGCCTGTCGGTGGTAGAGCTCTTGGGTTGAACTGGCTGCTCCGTCTTGTCAGTTGAAGTAATCAAGTGGGTTTGTTTTTAATGCAATGCCTGCCAGCTGCCTGGCTGCTCCCTGCCAGAACGTTTGCTCTTCGTCCTTGCCAAGGCCAGACTATGGTTAAGAGTGAGCTTCTCAGCTCTTAAAAAAATAAAAAAAAATTTTAAAAAAAACAAAAACCCAAATAAATGCCTGTTTGAGGAGCAGAGTCTCTGATGAGCTGCAGACTCTAATGAATAATTGAAGAGGGGTCAGTTTACAGGACTTGCACACGAGGAATGCAGCAGAGCTGGCAAGCAGCACTCAAACAGCCCTCACGCACGGCACGCCGACCCATCCAAACTGCTCCAGTTTCTTCTCCCCTCCTGGGTTAATGGAAACTCAAGCTCTGTCTCCAGAAAGCTGCTTTTACTGGGGGGAAAAAAAGAAAAAAAAAAAAGTAATAATATCTAATGGTGTGCTATATGAGGAGGGAACCTGTGTCATCTGTCTCCCCATCAGAGTTAAAGGAGTTCTTGATCCCGCAGCAAAGCGAGGGACCCTCCTGTCACCCCTCCTCGGCCAGGCATCCCCCCGCTCTCTGGGGACAGGGGCAGGGGGTTGCTGAGGTCAGGCTCCTTGGGGACCCAGGAGGACGGTGAGTGAGGCCAGAGCTCTGCCAGAGCCTCCCTGGGGAAAGGTGGATGGAGCCCGGCAGCTCCCTCTGTGCTGGGGACAGCAGCACGAGCTGGCACCGAAGAGGACCCTCAGGAGCTCAAATTGAAGAACTTACTCCCATTTGAGTTTTGAAGAGTGGCTCTGGAGGATGCCACCCTGGCAACCAGGAGCTCCGAGTCCCCTTGGCTGGGTTTGTTGGGGGGTCGCTGGCTCAGAGCCTAATCTGGGGCTCTCCCTCCACGCACAAGCTGTCTCCTTGAATCTCCTGCAGCTTTGCAAGTCTCAGCTTTATTTGGAAGCCGAAGCCTAGTTTTGACAAGAGCAGTAAATTCCTTTTACAGCTCCAGGTGAACCTGCAATAACTTCCCTCCCCGGGTCGCACTGTGGGAGGCTGGGGACCATCCGGGGAGGCCAGTCCCAGTTGTCCTCTAAGGACTCCTGCCTGCCCTGGGGCATTTATTTCTCCTTCACCCCATAGGAAAAGCCACTCACTGGGGGGGGGGGCTCCCCCCCCAGCGAGGGGAAGCAGAGGCACCCTCCCAAAAACTCCAGCTGATCTCATCGCCACGATGCTCTCAGGCAAGAAGAGTGAAATCTGGGTCCTTCCCTCGCCGGCCCTGGAGCGGCACCGCAGCCGGGAAATGTCACCCCTATGGAAAAGGAGGGCGATTATCCATCGTACTTGAAACCTCCATCTCAGCAAAGCTTCTGGGGACACCGAAGGGACAGCGAACACAATCTTTTTGTGCTCCCGTAAGCGCTCTGGGACGTTGGGGGTATCGATTTCCTCGCCGCCGCAGAGGTGTATTTAACCGGGCGGCTGGGGCTGGCCTGGCTGCAGATGGGGAGTATTGGGTGTCTGCTTTCAGAGAGGGGGGGACAGTGGCTCTGCACCCTCACAGGTTTGGGGGGGTCACTCCTTTGGTGCAGCAGCACCGGGAGGGGTCTCTGCATGGTCAGAACAGGGGGAAAAAAAGCTCCTTAAAATAACGTTTTCTGTCCTTAGGACAAAATGCGTTATTCATGGTGTTTGGGGTGACTAATTCCCGTCCTGGGATGGTTGGGAAGGGGAGGGCTGGTGATGTTCATGTCCTGGTCCCGTTCCCAGCACACGGGGCATGTTCAGTTCAGAGCCCCCATGAAAATGTGACCATCACTTTTCTCTCAATGTGTCTCACACGCGTGTCCTTCCCGGAGGGTGGGAGAAAGCGGGGTTATTCCACATACCAAAACCCGGGAGGTACCGAGCAAAGGTTTTACCAAGTCCTGAGACCTCTTTTTTGTGTGTCTTGCAACAAGAAAACCGCTGGCAGCATGTGTGCAGTGGGAGGAGTATGGAATTCCCGCATTCCTGTGATAGAGAATAGTTTCCACATCCCACGATAACTCCAGGGGCAGCAAATGCGTCTCAGTTCTCGTTGTGAAACCAGTGTTATGTTTTCTAATTCAGTTAGAGTGAGTTTTCATCTTCCGTACTGGAAAGTAGCAAACCTGTGCTGTGCCTGGATGGAGAATTGTGGTTCCTAAGAGTAATATCCTTCATTTTGGAAAAAAAAAAAACCTGGGCTGTGCTATCCTGGTTTTACCACCATCAAAGCTGAATTTGCTGAGAGTGGACCTTTCCTCCTTGCTGGAAAATGTATGCAGGGTTGCAGGAAGGGGGAGGCAGTATCCTTTGCGCTCTCTAAATGGAGACTAATTTGTTCTGTAGAAGCTGCCTAATTAAGTGGTTCCTTATCTCCTGGCAATTAAAGGTGTTTTCCTTTCCGGCATCTCATTTCAGTGGGTGCAAAGTCCTGCTCCTGTGAGTGCTTCTCGCAGCTCCGCACCCGGCTGCGCTGGCACCGCAGAGCTCTCGGAAAGTCTCGGTGGATTTGGGGAAGATCTTTTGCCTGAGCTTGTATCTTGAGCCCAAACTGCTCATTGTCAGCTGATCTTGGCCAGCTGTGGCTTGTAGTGCCTGGAAAGGGTGGAGATATTTTTTTTAATTAATTTTTTTTTTTTTTTTAAAGAAACTTGCAGGATCTGGTGCCAGAATGTCCCTGGAGAGGGCCAGGAGCAGGGAGGAGACCAGGGAGTCCAAGGGGGATGCCAGTGCCTGAACCTCCTTGCTCCCTCCATCCCCAGCTTTCTGGCATCAAGCAGATACTTTGGTGCTTCTGGACAAATAAATGGGGTAACAACAGGGCAAAAAGGATGCTGTGGAGCAGAAGGACCTGCCTTGCCATGCGAGTTCTGCTGTGTGAGGCCACCTCCTGCCTTCCCCCTTCTCCAGCCTCGGGCTTTGCTGGAGAAAACATCTCATCCCTTAATCAGTTCCTAGATCCCCTCTGGTTTAGGGGTGCTGAATCTTCCCACGGAGGAGTTTATAAAATGGGTCCTTTTGGCTCTCACCCTTCTCTTTCAGAACAGAAACAGGGTTTGGACATTAAAAATGCTCTGAGTGCCACCTGCTGGAATGTGCTCCAGGGGCAGCGGTGGCTGGGCAGAGCCTGGCAGGGTCCCCTGGGGCTCTCAGCCTCTTTGGGGGTGACACAGCCTGCCCCGTGGCTGCAGACACCAGTACCTGTCACCGCTGTCCCACGGCCCTTTGCCAGGAACTTCCACGCTCCGTTCCTGCTGCTCTCCTGCCCATTGGCAGAGCGTGATGGTGGCCTCCAGGATATCCCAGTGCATCCTCCCTGTGACGGCTCCGTCCCCCTCCACAGGAGGTGATGAGGGTCCCTTTCTGACGTAGAGGAGAAGTGAACTTGCTGGTGAGAGAAGGGGCCCGTGAAAAAGGGTGGAACTGCTCCATCTGAACACCAAACAGGGTAAAACTGCTCTGCCTGGCTTTGAGTTTTCCCTTTTTAGGGATTTGTTTGTCACCCCCATTGAGGGGAGCCAAGATCTCTGCTCGGAGTGGCAGCAGAGCCCTTCCCGAGGGTGACCAAATTCATTTTACACTGAGCTTTTTGCCCGCCTGTCTGAGTGGGAGGAATTGCCCTGAGGAAGACAGCAAAGTGCTTGGAGGATGCTTGGAGCCAGAGGCTTTTGGTTGAAGCCACACAGAGCGGTTCCTGGCGTTATCCATGCCCTGATGCAGTTGACCCCATAAGCATTTGTGTGTGAAGGTAGCAATGAGGAGGATCTCCAGACACCGGTGTTACCCACAGCCTCGCTCTGCAGAGCTCTGACTGCGTGTCCTGAGCTTCTTCCCTTCTCCCTCCCCGGTTTGGGGTTTGTTTAGTTTTTCAGAAGGTCCTCGGGGGCGGTGTAGGGTGAAACGTGCCTCTGTCCCACCGCAGCCCCGTTCCCTCTCGCTCATCCCCTTCCTCCCGGCAGCAAAGCTTCTGCCAGGAATCCGCCCCCATCCTTATCCACTTATCGGGAAGTTCCAGTTGCCCAAGTCTCCGGTGCTCCTTAGCTGTGTTTGTAGAAGTGACTTTGTCCAAGACTTCCATCTTCAAAGCCGCCCCGCGGTGGGTCCTGCCTCCCCCCGGCTCCCCAGGCTTTTATCTGTCAAAACAGCAAATGCCCTTGTTCAGCCTGAGTTTAGTTTAAAGGACTCACGGAGCCGTCTCTTTCCTTGTTGGATCCTCTCCCATTGCTCTAAGAATCTCCCTCTTTCAAGCTTTGGTGGTGACCCCAAGTGTTTACGCCGCCCTGGTCCTTCCTCCCGCCTGCAAGAGCTGTTGCTGATTCTCTGATGTCTCGTAGGGGCATGGGCACACCTCTTCCCTCCATCTTCTGCCTGCTTTTGTAAAAAGCCTAAGACCGAATTCTCCTGCAGCTTTTCCTGCTCCGAGCGTGGTTGGAAGTGGCTGAGGAGCTCAAGTTGGAGATCTCATGGCTTTTCTCCCCCACCTTTCGCAGATGCAGGCATGCACATCCTGAGCAAAACTCATAAAATCCTTATAAAATGCAATAAAATGGTGCTTGGACCTTCCCTTTCAGCAGGCAGCCCCACCGTGGGGCTGGGTCGGTGATGCTGGAGATGATGCTGGAGCTGGAAAACCAGAGCCCAGAAGGTTTCATACCGGGAAGGGAGGGCAGCCGTGGGGCCGAGGGCGCGTGGGCTGGGATTAAACCCGTTGGAACACGTGCGGGAGAACAGGACAGAGTCTCCTCTTGGGCAGAGAGGTTTTTAAATCTGCTTGAGGTTTCCAATTACTGGGTTTTTTTCTTTAATTGCATGTGTGGTACGCGTAAGGAGGAGAGAGATGGCTTTGGCGTTTAATCTTTGAATACAACCTCGATACTGCGATGCCCGTTTAATTAGATAGAGTGAAACTTTTGAATTCTCCCAGGTGTGGGATGTTGTTGTGGTTGTTTTAGGTTTGTTTTTTTTTTAACTTTGGCTATTGAATGAAATCGGGAGGATCTCACAGAGTGTTCTGCTTGGCTGGACTTCTGTTTTCAGCTTCTCTGCTGAGCTGCAGCGAGTGGCAGGCCAGGAAACATCTCCTTTCCTGGTAAACACGGGGGAGCAGCACCCCTTGGCTCCCACCCAGCTGTCCCAGCTGAGCCCCAGCTGGTGACCCTCCCACCTGCGGGACGTGCGTGTCACACGGGTACGGGGGGGACGCTCCTCAGCTCCCAAGAGGTCCCGGGGTGGTTGCAGACACCTCGAGAGGTGTCGCTGGGAGGGCAGGTTTCCTGGGGGGGGGGTGGTTAGCATCGCCTGCCCTGCTTTCCTGGAAGCCGGTGGATGGCAACAAAGCGCGTTAACATCTGCAGCTGCTGATAGGACCATCTCGTGGCTGTGGGCAGCGTTTCCTCTCGGGTCAAAAATGGTTCTGCCTCCAGGCACTGCTCCCTTCTCCCCGTCCCATCTCTCTAAACGGGTCCAGTCCATCCCCTGTGCTGGCTGGTGGGTCTGTTCCCATGCAGGTACCACAGACTGAAGAGCTTTGCTTTGTGATGGTGTCTCTGCTCAAGGGAGACCGGTGTTCCTCAGGGACCGAGTATCCCACAGGATTTCTCGCTTTGGGACCAAGTCTAGGGGCTCCCAGGAGCACGGAGGGGGATCCACCAAAGAAGTGCAGACAGAAGTACAGGGTTCTGGCCAGTTCTTTGGTTGCAAATGAGACCAACCGTCAGCCTTGCCCAAATATGGCCTTTGCAGGAGGGCAGGCGGTGGCTGGCGAGGTTTCTTTGCTTTGTTTGTTCCCCTTTTTGAGAACCACCACTTTAAAAAAAAAAAAAAAAAAAAAAAGCCCCAGACAGAGCAGCCTTTGCCTCTGTGCTCTTTTACAACAGCGAAAAGCAGACTTTTGCTTCCCCTGCAAAGTTGCAGCATCTTTTGGTTCCCATTTATTTCAAGCTGTCTCCAGAGCTGGGGTTGCTGCTCCGCGGGGCGGTTATTGCAGAAAACAACTCCATGTCCTGAGAAGTCCAGGAGTGTGAAGCTCCCCCCTCCTGAGGCTGTCACCCAGGCCCAGTCTGTGCTGGAGGGGTCTGCAAGACCAGTAGATGTCTTCACCCAGTGCTTCCTGGCCAGCAGCTGGGACATCCCTTTGGTCTAGCACGGGGCCACCAGTGCCACTTCTGGTGTGTGTTGATGTGACAGTGCTGTGTCTCTTCAGGCAGCAGTTCTTCACACCATCGCCTTCCTGTTTATGAAACCCTGCTCCTTCCCTCCCCGGTGCTGTTCCCAGTGCTCGGTGGGGTGTAACTGGGTCCTGGCAGGAGGCAAAGGCAGCCCCTGGTTGTTCTGATTTAAATCCACAGGGAGAGTGTCCTGTTTTATGGAGCTGATGTTGGGACTTCCTGGAGCTCAGCCCTATGGGCTTGGATTTCAGCATCTTCAAACTCTGCTCTGGGAACCATTTGGGATCTGGCACCCCACTGGATTTGGGGATGGTCCTTCCTCAGGATGATGTGCCAACGACAGCGGGTTCACCCAGGGTTTACAGTTGGGTCTTGGCGCCTCGGTACCGGTCTCTGTCCCACCATTGCTCCCACAGCAGCATCTCACTCCTCCCAGCACCCGTGGCTAGGGGAACAGAAAGAACAGAATTGGCAAACCCACTTCTGGCACCAGCTTTTCCCTCTGCAGAAAATACGGAATAAGGCCTAGAAGCAATTTAATTCTTTCCCTAAGAGTGTCAAACTCAGCTGGGATGCGTGAGGTCACTTGGAAGCGCGACGGGGGCAGGCTCTTACCTCGGCTCAGCCCACGTGTCTCTTGAGACCCACAACCTGCCTGTTCGCGTGCAGCTGCCTGCACCACGGTTTCCTTTGGTCTGTGCTTCTTGCTTTAGATTAATCCCATTCTATTGGGATTGTTACCTCTTCCTTTGGTTCTGGTCCCTCCTCTTGGGAGCAGAGACAGAACCAGTGGAGGTTTGCACTCCAGCAGCAGCCGGTCCCTCCGTGGCTGTTGACTGCACCCAAAGCAAAGAGCTGGTGGCTTCTGCCATCTTCAGACTGGTTTATGGTCTCTAGGTTTAGCAGAGGGGCTTCAGGATGGGACTTTTCCTTGTGAAAAGCCTCAGGAATTCAAAGCGCTGTTTTCTAGGGGAGAAAAGGGGCAGGCAGGCTGAGCCAGGACGGGGTGCAAATGCAATTCTTTGTGTCCACATCAGCACAGAGGTCAGAAAACTCATCAGAAGAGAGGCCAGACCACGAACAAGGGTACTGCATCATCCCCTCTCACACTGAAGCATGGCTGCCTTAAATTCCTTGCACAAGCTGTACCTGCCCAAAAGTAAGCTCCAGCGTCTGTGTTTCTCTGCTGCGGAATTATTTTGAGACCCCTTTGTGCCTCCTGTCACCGAGGAGGGAGCGTTTCCCCCTGGGAAACAGGCTCTAGGAGACAGAAAGAGCTATCGGGGTGCTCCGAGCAGACACAGCCCCAGCTCAGACCCTGCAGCCCAGGGCAGCACCGAGCAGTTTAACAGCTGGGAACGTCGCGGGGATGCGGAAAGAAGTTTGGCAGAAGCTGTGACTTTTTTAAGGTTCGGAGCGGGGACGGCTGAAGGGATTCTGTAAAACAGCAAAGGACCTCGCAGTGACACTGGTGAACCAGCTGGGTGGCTTTTGAAACCAGCTAGGGCCTGTGTTTTGCATAGATGAAATGCAGATGGCCCCTTGACGGGAACTGGGGGTAGACACGTGGCTCTCTCTTTTCCTTGCAAACACTGAAATCGGGGGGAGAACTGATTGAGAGCCTCCTCCCTCCCTGCTCCCCGCGGCCGCGCTGCCTGACTCGGCCAGTTCCCACCTCCTTCCCGCTCCGGCCCTTTTGGGGCATCCCTGGGTGGTGTCAGAGCAGGGCAGGGAGCAGAATCACGCTGCAGGACCCCCGAGCGAGCGGGCAGGATTGTGCATCCCTCCCATAAAAGCTGTCAGCCCGCGGGGCCTCGTGAGGTCCTGCATCCTCGTGAGGATGCTCTGCAGCATCCCAAAGACCTGACACACAGCAGGTGACCAAGCAGGGACAGGGACCGAACCAGGGACATCCACGGGAGCTGCCTCCTCCTGGCCCCTTCCCTGGAGACCCCCGATTCAGCTGATCCCACGGGGAGGGTGTTTGTGCTGCGATCAGCATCCGCGCTGCTCTGAGCGGGGACGGCATAATTTTGGGGGAAGAAAGCTGCATAGACCCTCAGGTGCTTGTCGCTGCCTCGCGTAAGGACAGAAAGTGCTCTTTCTGTGCTTGTTTTCCTGTCTGCGACCCCGGGGAACTTTGTACTGATCCTCTTGAAAAGGCTGCTGAGATTTGCTGATGGAAAGAGCCATGCCTAAGCGCCCGTAAAGCCAGGCAGTGTTCTCATCTGGCTGCTGGTATTGTGCAGCCATCGCCACACAATGCGATTTCCCCATACGAAACCACAGTTTCCTTTCAGCAAAAAAAAAAAAACTCTCCCAAAATACATCCCGGTGACGTCGCTACTACACTCGGGGTTCTCGTGCTGGTCTCCGGGTGCTGCAGAGCGCGCTCTTAGGTTCAGAAGGCAGCTTGCAAAGTATGGGAGGATAGCAGCCTAAAGCCTTGGAGATGCTGAGGCTCCTCTTCCGCAGCAAGCCCAGGATCCAGGAGGCAAGTGTCTAGCTGATAAAATATCTACTCTACGTGCAAGTGCTGTGCTCTTGTCTCTTCTGCAGGACACGAGAGAGGCTGGCGACTCACCTGACCTTAGAGAGCCAGGCTTTATCCAGCGTTAATTAGCGACTTCTCTTTTGGAAAAGGCATTTCCCGTGGTAAAACCGCTTTCTAAGAAGTGTCTTTCCTAGGTGCTGCCAGAATTTGGGAGCGTTTGGGGATCAGAGCATGTGTTGAGGAAACAGAAATTAAAACAGCTTCTGGGTGGTTGTTGATGAATAGGAAGCGAAATGCCAAAAGCGTAATCTGTTTCTGGTTCTTGCAGGTTTTTTTTTTTTTTTTTCTCCTCTTGCATTTAGATGTGACTGTCTCAACCAGCAAAGTGACAAAACGCGAGCAAAAACAAACCTGTCTCTTGGCTTCTGGCTTGTAAAAATCCTTCCTCAAAAAAGGGGGAAAGTAGGAAACTTTCATTTTGAAAACTTGCATTTTGAACTTGGTGTTGGAAAAAAAAAAAAAAACCAAAGCCCCGTCTGAAGGTCCCCAGCCCCTGATCGAGGGTGACTAAGCCATCTTGTGCAGTTCGAAGGCGGCGTTGGGAAGTTCAGAAGAAGTTGTCTCCTCCTCTGACTTGAGCGACCTCCTGGGCTCGGAGCCGGCTGGTGGCCGGGGGTGTGCTTTTATTTTCCAGGAGCAGCAGATATAATTTCCTGTGTAAAATGGCCTCCCCCGAGGCTGTGGGTGTCAGGAGAAGGCTTTCGTAGCTCACAGGAGCTGGTAGGGTGGACCTGCAGGGAGATCTGTGCTTGTGGGAGAGAAATCAAGCCATCCCCATCTGAGGCAGGGTTTGGTGCCCGCTCACTGGGAAGGAGCCGGTTTCCCAGTGGGTGAAGGAACTGGTTTCCCAGTGGGTGGGTGCGATCCCCCAGGAGGGACCACTGAGGGGTTTGTGATCGCTTTTGGGCACTAGGGAAGGAGTTTGGTTCGTGGCTTTGGTCGACGTGAGAGCTGGCTGCTCCGGGCATCCCCTTCCCAGGGTGAGAGCGGGACAACCACCTTCTCCCAGCCCCAAAGAGATCTTGGCTGCTCCCGCATCAAGGGCAGAGCGATGGAGGGGAGGAAAGGAAAGGGTGACTCGGGGGCCCCTCTCCGATCTGATTCGGTCCTTCCGGAGCTGAAAAATCAGTTAATTCTTAACTCTAATCTCGCCGTTCTCACGCGGCTCCTCCCTTCCCTCAAGGCTTGCTTTTTCTCCTCTCCCATCTCCGTAGCTCCTCTCCTCTCCCATCTCCGTAGCTCGTAGCTCCTCAGCTCCTCTCCCATCTCCGTAGCTCCTCTCCCCCTTTCAGGTCCCTCTGCCTCCTGCTGTGCCCACCCGGTTGAGGTGGCTGGTGCCACAGAGCCCTGCCAGCACCGCGGGCTCCGGCGTGCCGGCACGCTGCTCGGAAAGACACAGGAGAAGTCACAGCTCCAGCCTCCCTTAGATCCCCTCTGTCTCCGGTCACATGAGTTCTCTCTCATCTGCAGCCAAAGGCTTGAACCTCTGGGAGGAAATGTTAAAAATCCAATTTGATTTTTTTTTTTTTTGAGGGGTGATTTTTTTTCTAGTCAAATTTGTTTCGTTCTTCTCAAGAGCAGGTGAAAGAGCACCTAGACCTCATAGCAGCCTCCCAATATCTGAAGGGAGCCTACAGGAGAGCTGGAGAGGGACTCTTTACGAGGAAATGTAGCAACAGGGCAAGGGGCAATGGTTTTAAATTGGAAGAGGGGAGATTTAGATGAAGAAATTATTTACAGTGAGGGTGATGAGGCACTGGAACAGGTTGCCCAGAGAAGCTGTGGCTGCCCCATCCCTGGAGGGGTTCAAGGCCAGGCTGGATGGGGCTTGGAGCAACCTGGTGTGGTGGGAGGTGTCCCTGCCCAATGGTCTTTAAGGTCCCTTCCAACCCAAATGATTCTATGATTCTGTTCTATGTGATGACAGATCGATGAATGTTCATTAAAATACAGCGGGCTTGGGGACTGACCTTGCAAAAACTTCCTTCTTCCCTTAAGTCTGAGGTTTTGGGGGAGAAGGAGCCATCTCCTGGCTTAGAAGCAGTGCTTTTCTGAGCTCCCTTGAAATGCTTCTGCCTCCCTCCCCATAAGGTTGGACAGAATTACATCTGGCCCCAGGGGCAGCATAAACTGACATTTCTAAGGCTGCTCAGGGACCTGTCAGAGCAGCTGGGCTGGCCCTGCCCTTCCCTCGAGGGCTGTGGTGAGTTTTGGTATTTGAGTATGTTCCTGTTGGTGCTTTAGAAATGCTGAGTGTGCCCCTGGCGAGGAGAGAAGCCCTCTCTTTGCCATGGAGGTGCCACAAACTTCCCTGCAGACCCAGGACCACTGCTACCAGAACAGAGGCTTCTGGATGTTGTCCAGGTGCAGCTGAGAGTAAAATCTGATCTAGACGTTAGCCAACCTGCCAGAAATTAATTCTCTCTCATTGGTGCTGGTGGTCTGATTCTTGGGGAACATGCGTAACCAAGTGCCAGCACCATGTCCTTCTCCACCACCCATCAGAGATTATCAAAGCCTTCAGCAGGAGCTGGCTCCTACTGCTCTCCTGGAGCCACCAACACAGCTCAGAATGGCATCCCGAGGAGCGGTGTGTGGTGGGACACCAGCAAACACCTCACCTGGTCTTGCTAAACAAGTTTCTTGGGCAAACTTTAGCAGAGTATCACAACCCCTCTGTGCTGACACTTGTTTATTGTCCCGCAGGCAAAATCAGACATCACTTGGATAGAGAAGGACCTGGTGGACTCAGCAGACAAGGTAAGAGCCTGCTGTAGATGAGCACCTTGAGATGACTGGTGTGTTTAATTCGTGCTTTGTCCCATGGTGGGTGGTCCCACGCACGTGAGGGTGTAAGCAGAGCTCACAGGGGCCTCTCGGAAAACCAAACCCATCCTTGCAGCACACCCCTACCGGCCTGTCTCAGCGAGGTGGGACTGCTAACCCAGAAAACAGCTATTACTCACTTGCTCACATGACATCCTGGACTTGACTTCATCCTCCTCCTCCTCCTTCCTCCCCACACAAACCCCTTTCTGTGCTGTCATTTACATCTCCTGTGGTTTTCTGATCTTGTCAGCTTGCTGGGGTGGTGTTAGGTCCCGGTGGGGGATGCTCTGGCATTTTGGTGACGTGGACCTAGGGGGGGGGGGAGGTTTTGCTTGCTTTTCCGAGGCTGCTCCCCCCCCGCGCCGAGTGCCTGCTAACACAGCATGCAAAAACTGGGTTCTGCTTCACCGGGGCCGTGGCAGAAAGAAGGAGGTGTGATCAGCACGAACCAGGTCTCCTGGAGACTCATGCACGGGGTTTGGTGCTGTTTGGTGCTGGCACCCACTCCCACCTCCCTTGCTTTGGACCTCACCAGCCACCGAGGTTCCCTCTGTGGGGCTGGGACCAGCTGCTTTGCTGGTCTGAAGTCATTTGTTTCTTTCATTATTGGTTCTCAAAGAGCACGTTATGGGGGCGGAGGAGGCAAGAGAGTCATAAGTAGCCTCTTTGGGTCCAAACCAAGATCTTTTTTTCATACGCCAGGCTCTCTGGAGAAATTCAGAAATCAGCGCTGACAACGGGGTTATTTCTAATTGCAAAGATGTGTGGGTGTCTCTTTACTCATTTCAAGGGTTTTTTTTTCTTACCTGCCCTCTCTGGGGTCTTGCTGCAGAAAACATCTGTCTGTCCTGGCCCAATGGAACGGCCAGAGAGGAAGAAGGTTGGAGGGGGAGGGAGCCAAACCAAGGGATCTAAATACCTCTCCTCTGTCCAGTAAATCCGAGCAGCAGGGGTTTGGCAGCTCTCTGCATCAGAAATGCCCTTAAATATACCTCACATGGCACTTCTCAGGATGGCTCTTAGATAACTCCAGCGTCCACAGCAAGGACTCTTGTGCAGCATAAAGCAAAGGAAGGACTAGATGCAAATCCCATGGATGCCGGAGGATTTGCCCGTGGGATTGATGCACCCTGAATCCCATCATCCCTGTGCCAGGGATGTGCAGCTTTCCAAGGTGGTGTCAGACTCCTGTGTGGGCTTTCATGAGTTTTTTCTCTTCCTTTTTGAAGAGTCAGCAGCTTCTCAGAATATTCCCCTGTTATGGAAATACCCCAAAAAATCACAGCCTGATGTGAGATTCATGTGGCATGAGATAGAAGTCACTTTAATTAGACCACGTTATGTTTTCTGTCAGTGTCTTGTCTGAACTAAGGAACCCAAATGTGAACAAGCTGGGAGTTTGGTTGGTTTAGTTGGTTTGGTTTTTTTTTTTACAAAAAAAAAAAAAAAAAAGTAAAACCAGAAACAAACAACAAAAAAAAAAAGCCCCAACCACAAGCACTGTTGCTGGGGAGTGGGAGCGTGAACCTGCCCCCTCCGTGTGACCGAGTCGCTTGTCTCCACTGCGCATCTGCCAGCTGGGCTTTAACCACCTGTATCTCCTTCCATCCGGCAACCTCGAGCGTTGGGTGTCCCTGCGGCGCCGCCGGAGCCTCCCGCATCCCCCGGGAGCCTCCCGCATCCCCGGGAACCGGCCGAGCTTCCCTGCGGAGCTCGCAGGGGGTGGCACTTACTGGGGCCCACGCGATGGTGATGGGGATGGGAGGATGGAGAGGGACCCTAAACTTCCTCGCATCTGTGCCTTCCTCGCGCTCTGGCTGCAGAGGAAGCACCGAGCCAAGCCCTGCAGCCTGCAGCTGCCTGCCCCCAGCCAGCTCTCCAGCCCGGTCAGTACCACTGCCTTGCTTCT
This sequence comes from Gallinago jamesoni, assembly GCA_025769975.1. Taxonomy (NCBI): domain Eukaryota; kingdom Metazoa; phylum Chordata; class Aves; order Charadriiformes; family Scolopacidae; genus Gallinago; species Gallinago jamesoni. Next base: position 3,990,221 of record JAOQGH010000009.1, read on the forward strand.
CTTGCTGTCCCTGCTTGTTCTTCCCGGTGCTTCAGATGGATATTTGGAGCCGTCTGGTTTGCTTCTCGTTTTCTGCTTAAGAGTTTGGTGCCACTGGAAGAGGCTCATCTCGGCGAGAGCAAAGCCTGTTGGTGCTGCAGGTCGGTGACACGCAGGTGCTTCTGTGCTGGAGGCTGGTGTGCTGCTCAACAGGCTGTAGGAGCTGGTTTCCAGAGTCCTCACTGTTGAGTTGCAAGTTACTGGATGAGTCCACGGGAGGAAAGAAACCTTCCCTTGTGGGGAGCAAGCATCTCCCAGCAAGGATGCCAAATGGCATCTCAAAGCTTTTCTCGGAAGGCCATCAACAGCGTCTCCGCTGATGCCACGGCTGGTGTGGTTGGTGTGTGTGTGTTTGCTGCTGTGGTCTGGCTGCGTAGGCAAATCTCTGCCTGCCCTGAGATCCTGCTCGGGCTGCTCAAACCACTCGCAGTTAAAGACACTGGGTCTTGGTACTGGCCAAGGCGAGGAATTCCCACAGCCGTGAGAGTACACCCTTCCATAGCTCCTGAGGAGCTGTGGTAGGAGGATGATTCCATACGGGAGGTGGATACAGGAGGTCATTTTCAATGTTCCTCTCTGCTTAGGTGTGTGATGCTCCACACATGCACAGCTGTACAAGTGCTGATGCTCTGTAGACCTGGTTTCTAGTGTTTGCGTGAAGATGAGGGTGGGGGAAAGAGCCTACAACTTCCACTGGTCCCATCCCCAGCTCTCTCCCTGCTGTGGGGTCTCTCCTGGGGAGCTGAACTGGAAGGACTAGCAGGAGGAGACCTCTTGGCTGGCTCCTGCTCAGGCTCGTGGCCAGCAGCGGGAAGCCTTTCCCAGCCAACAGCTCTCTGCCAAAGCCTCCAAACAAAACCAGAAGCGTGAGGTGGCAGCTTTAAGCTGGGAGATCATATGGAACGTGGAAACTCTTTATAGGGATTATAAAGTCTTTCTTGCCCGTGATCACTGAGACCAGCAAAAGGCAGGGTAATGTCGGGGGGGGAGCTCCTGGCCCCCCTGCCCTCTCCCTGTGCTCGGGCTGGCCGTGCTGGGAGCGTGGGCTTAACGTGGGAATCGTGCAGGGTCTTGAGAGAGCAGAGCTACCAACATGGAAAGGAAGCCACTTCCTAACCTAGAGAAAAGGAGGGCGGGAGGGGAAGGGTGCTGGGCGCAGGTCGGCAACCACATCCGCGGGCGCTTGGCGAGGCCACGCTCCCCGAGACGGTGCGGGAGGGTGGGGAGCACGGGGACGGGGTGCAGGGTGGGGGGCAGAGCCTGAAACTCGGTTCCTGTTGTTTGCAGAAGCTGCTTTGATTAGATGGGTTCCAGACCCGACTACCTGACTAGTCTTAGAAAAACAAACTCCTAACTTTTTTTTTTTTTTTTTTTCCCCCTCCAACTCCGCAAGGGGGAAAAAAACCTGAGTAGTCTTTCAAGCTTTTCCGACGGCCACACCTGCCCCAGGGTCAGGGAGCAACCGAGTTTAATGCCCTTTGGAACATAATTGCCAGCCTCCGGGTCCAAATAGCAACCAGACCATATCTAACACAGGGTAATGATAACGTGGGACCAAAGTGCTACGAAGCTCGGACTTGCCCTTGTGAGACTTACAGCTACCTGGGATTTCTGCCCCGAGTAAGATTCGTGTCTGTAGGAGTGGGACGTTGAGTCCAGCCTGCCCTCTGGGGTGGAACAGGTCAAGTTCAGAAGAGAGAGCCTAAGCACAGATATACTGGGGAGGTATGATCAAGAGAAGTAGAGGGAAAGGCACAGCTGGAAGACTGGTGGGATTAAAAAAACCTCTTTCTGTTTGGGATGCAAATAGAAAGAAGCACAAAGTGTTTCTGTTGAGCACTAGAGATACAGGCAAGGTTTGGTGGGGAAAGGAGGTGTTTCGGCCTCACCTCGGGGTCCGTGGCTGTTCTTGTGTGCTTCGTTGGGGAGTTCATTCTAGATACTGCTGATTAAATCTCTTTTTCTTCTTCTTTTTTTTTTTTCTTTAAATAAAAGAATGTGTTTTAAACAAACATGTGCCAGAGACCTTGGCTTCCCCTCAATCTTCTTGAAGGCTTGAGTCTGTTAAAGCATCATCTGTATGTGCTGAAGATGCACTAAGACTTATGTTGCAGAGTTGCTCAGATTGCTGAGCAGATGGGCTCCAACATGTCTGATTTTTGCCAGCCCTGGCCGTGTTTTGACAACAGAGTCGTATTTTTGTGTTGTGGGATTTTTAGTGGCATAAACACTCCTGGTTGTTTTTTTTTGCTACCAGTGCCTTAAAAAAAAAGGAGAAGGTGCTTTTCGCTCACTCTTCTGAAATGCAGTTCAAAGAAACGCGGCGCCTGTGGTGTGAGGAGCAGGGCCCTTGGGGAGAGCGATGGATATTTAACTCAACTGCCTGGTGCAAGCCTACTGACCACTTATTTATTCCAGATGTTGAAGCCAGGAGGTACCTGTGACGAGCACCAACTTTTATGGTTCTCTCAGATGTGGTTCCCGTCAGTCTGTAGCTGGAATTCTTGTTCCTCACTGGGCTACGGCTCGCTTTCCCTTGTTCAGGAGTATATTCCCAGGGGTGGGTTCCCAATCAACCGTGTCCCCTCTTTTTCAGGGCGAAGGCGTTGTGAAAGAAATCAACATCACGCACCACGTGAAGGAAGGCTCCGAGAAAGCTGATCCTTCGCAGTTTGAGCTCCTGAAGGTGCTGGGACAGGGCTCTTTCGGCAAAGTGAGTTCACTTTTTCCTATGTGTCATGTCAGATAAATGATTTTGATGACAAAAGGGGCTGCCCCCAACAAAACCACTTCCTTGATTCCCACCAGACTGTGAGAAATCTGACTGATGAGCCCACTTGGCAAATGGTTGCTTCTAAGTTGAAAGGCAACCATAGGGATGGCCTTCTCCTAAGGGCCAGCCTGTGTGCCCAAAGCTCCCCTGTAATTCTTTTTTAGATGACCAGGAGGAAGGGATGCTGAGTGTGAATGCAGGTGTTGTGCAGGGCAGAGGGCTGTCTCTCTGGCTGCCAGTTGAATCGAGGAGTCGGGCATGTTCCTCTCTTCTCAGAAATGATGCTGTCTGCATCTGGTTTTGGCCCGTTTACGGTCCAGTTTCCCTTCTGCGAAGGGGGAAGGAAGTAGCCTGTAACTCTTATCTGTTTGAGCGTGTAAATAATCCAGGTCTCCTACAGACCATCTGCTCACCCATTAAATCAACTTCACGTCCATCAGTTACCAGAGCTAACAGTGGGGTGTCGCACAGGACTCTGTGCTGTTCCCTGGGCAGATGCAGCAGTGGGTTTGTGCAAAAGGAAGGGGGTGTCTTTTTGAAGCTGCTTAAAACCTGGGACATCAGGGGAGGGAAGGAGGTAAAAATCCAGAGAGGATGCAGGACCTGAACGGTAAGGAGTTGATCTGGTTTCAGCTCCAGGAAGAGGAAGCCTGGATGCTTCAACCTCCAGGAGGTCAAACCAGGAGGCTTTGTGATGCCTTGAAGCATCACAGCTCCCAGGCTCCACAGGAGCTGCAGGAGTGAGGAAGGCTGTGGGAGATGGGTGAGGAGGAAAGTGAGAGATTATAAAAGCATGGCTGGAGATATGGGGTGAGAGGAGTCCACACACAGCGCTTTCCTGAAAACCTCATGGGGTTTCCCATGGAGAGCTTGAGGTACCACTTAGCAGCCCTTTGGCCGGCTGCTTCTTAGGGCTACCGTGAGGTTTGCCACTTCGGGAGGCATCCGGCTCCTGCTGCTCACGTTCAGGAGCAGGCTAACGTGGTGTGCTTCTGCCTCAGGTTTTCCTGGTGAGAAAAATAACACCGCCAGACAGCAACCACCTCTATGCCATGAAAGTGCTCAAGAAGGCGACATTGAAAGGTAGGAGATTCCCACTGTGACACTCTTCTCCACCATGTCCTAAAGAGCACTGGGGAGATGTCATAGCAGTCACTGCTGGCCCCAGGATGGTCTGGGTGAAAGAGATGTTTATCTCAGCCAAACAACCTCCTTTTCTCTTCATCTATAAAAAAACACACCCTGTTGCAGTGATGGAGGTGGGAAAAGATCTGTTTCGAGCTGCCTAGTGCTAAGGGATTAAGGCTGGGGACAAGGCTGACTCTGGGGTCTTGTGTCTGAGCTGTTCCTCTCTCTTCCCACAGTGCGTGATCGAGTAAGGACAAAGATAGAAAGGGACATCTTGGCTGATGTAAACCATCCCTTTGTGGTGAAACTCCACTACGGTGAGTGTGGAGCTAGTTGGGACACTGGGAGAGGGGCTGCAGCCTCGAACAGACACTGACTGCTTTTAAGCACAATAAGGAAAGATGCTGCTATAGGCACGAGCAGGTAGATGAGCTGCTTTGAGGATGCTGAGAACCCCTTGTGGTTCCTAACAGGCTTCTGGAGATACCCAAAATGGAGAAGAGGCCCGTGTCCCTCAATGGCTGTGCTGCTCTGGAGCCTTCACAATCCCCTTAACACAAATCCTTTCCTGGAAAGGCCTTTGGTCCCATGCCCGCTCTAGCTGGGCAACAGAGCATAGACCAGGAGAAGAGGTTTAAACATCAAATCCTTGGGATTAAAACATTAAATCGGGAGAAACTGAGAAAGGAGAGTTAACTGGTCAAGCCAGAGTTTGGCAGGATTAATGCTGTGACTGGGGAAGGTGAGGACAGCTTCTTTCCCTGTAAAGTGACCGGTGTGTCTCCGAGGAAAACAGCCCTTTCAGTAGGGCATCACTGGCCGAAAGGGAACCAACACCCCATAAAATAAGGGGGTTCTGCAGCACCAGAAATGAGCTCCCATTTCAACATCCTGGCCAGGCTATCTCATCTACCCCAAATAACGATCCCTACCTGTGTTTAACCCAGTAACCACGCAGGGCATCTGCACAACTGGAGCCACTGGGATTTAAGTAATTAATGTAACACCGCGGAGCCTTCCCTCAGCAGAAGGCTCTGATTCCTGCTCCGGCTTGTGTTTCAGCATTCCAGACGGAGGGGAAGCTGTATCTCATCTTGGATTTCCTCAGAGGAGGTGACCTTTTCACTCGGCTTTCCAAAGAGGTGGGTATGCTCTGGCATCTTGGTGGGTTGCTGAGGCTCTCGATTCATCTGGGCTTAATTGCCTTGAGAAGTGATTGACCCTTGCAAAGTCTTTGTGAGGGGTGGAAACAACCTCCAACCTGCCAGTAGCCACGAGCTGGCAATGGGAGAGGATGTCTCAGGAGCCCTGTCCTCTGGCAGAAAAGCAGCAGTGGAGGAGGCAGGTCTCACCTCTGCTGAGCATCACGTTAAGAATGTAAATGGTGATGAGACACTAGAAGTGGATGCCTCATCCCTGGAGGTGTTCAAGGCCAGGCTGGATGGGACTTTGAGCAACCTGGTGTGGTGGGAGGTGTCCCTGCCCAGGGCAGGGGGTCTGGGACTCGATGATCTTTAAGATCCCTTCCAACTTTAACCATTCTGTGATTCTATGAAACCAGGCAGGAACAGTGTTCTGCTGCAGTGTTGGCTGGTTGTGTCATGGCGCTGGAATGGGGTGAGGGTAGGGAATGGGAGAGGTACCAAGAGGTTGTGCCGGGTGAAGACAACCAGGAACATAACCTGGTGAACATAAACGAAGAGTTTTTTAAAAACCTGTTTGCTGCTTAGCAACCCTACTTGTTTTTCTTTGATGTTGCTGCTTAATTGATACTCGGGATGGCAGGTAAAGCCTGGGAAACTTGGGTGTGAAAAGGCGGGAGGGAGCAACACGGATGTGAAAGGTCTCAGATGGGTGCAGCAGAGCTGGTCCCGCTGCCGGCGTCGTAACCCCAGCGCCCGTCTGCCTCCTCTCCCTTCCCCCAGGTCATGTTCACCGAGGAGGACGTGAAGTTCTACCTAGCGGAGCTGGCTCTGGGGCTCGACCACTTGCACAGCCTGGGAATCATCTACAGGGATCTCAAACCGGAGAAGTACGTGCGGCACAGCTGAGGTGGACAACAGAGTCCTCCGGTACCCAGCCTGTAGGCAGCAAACGGCACAGCCTTCTTCCACCGAGGCAAAGCCCGGTGGTGCCCCGAGGCCAGCCAGATGGAAGGCAGCAGTGCCAAGCGACAAGGCTCCTGCTCCCTCAGATCAGCAGTTACATCCAGGAGCACTGGGGAGGCAGCATGTGTGCACCACATGTCTGAGCAGTTAATCCTTGGCTCGTCTCCGGGCTCTGGCTTTAAGCAGTTGAGAGCCTTCAGAGGTAAAAGGTTTCTGCAGAGACACCACCAGCTGCATGAGTTGGGTGTTCTTAGCTGGGGATCAAAGGTGGTGTCACCCGTGTGGGTCATTCAGTCAATGAGAAGTTGAGGGCGTAGGGAGAAGGGAGCTGCTCCTTGTCCCACTCGTGTCTTGGTGATGGAGCTTAATGCACTGGGGGAAGGGACAGATAATTTTCTCCTCTGGATTCTGGGAGCATCTCAGACCACCCTCTGCTGTGGGTGCTTCTTCTCTCCAGCCCTTATTGCAGACAGTAACAACTTGGTTTTTTTCATTAATTCTGTAGCATCCTCCTGGATGAAGAAGGGCACATCAAACTCACAGGTAAGGGGCTCCACAAAAGCCTTGTGCTCCACCAAGCTTGGTCCTTGAAATACGGAGCTCCCCTTAGGCCTCTCTGCTCTGTGTGATTGCTCAGTGCACACGGGTACATGCTGGCATGTTTTCTCTTACGTAGATTTTGGGTTGAGCAAGGAGGCCATAGACCACGAGAAGAAAGCCTATTCCTTCTGCGGGACGGTGGAGTATATGGCTCCAGAAGTCGTGAACCGCCAGGGCCATTCCCACAGTGCTGACTGGTGGTCCTATGGGGTGTTAATGGTACGTACCCGGCCAGCGGGTCTGGGGACCTGGCTCAGCAGCTGCTCCAGCGGGGGCTCTGAAAAACCCCAACCTGATTCTGCATGTCTAGCAGATGTGCTGGCCTGGGGATGTTCTCCGAGTCCCCCAAAAGGGCTCTGGCACAGGCTGTCCAGCCTGGTTTCTTGGGGGATATGTTGCTCCTGAGGCTGTGGTCCCAGTGAGTGTGGGGTGTGCAGCATCCAGCCTGGGGGTGTCTGTGTCCACCCCAGCGCTGGGACCTCGGTGTCTGTGCAGATCTGGTGCCACCATCTGGTGGTTGCTGAACGCGAGGGCTCCCACAGGAGCAGACACTGGTGTGAACAGGTTCCCACTGCAGACCTTGTGAACCAAGCTCCTGCTGAGAAAACACGATGTCTGCGATCTTTTTCAGAGCTGGGTTTTTGATTCCTCACAAGCTTTTCACAAGCTTTGGCGAGAAGAGGATGCGGTGGGATCTGTGCAACCCTCAGACTTGCTCAGACGTGACCTCCCCTTCTTCTCTTTCCCTCTCAGTTTGAGATGCTCACCGGCTCGCTGCCCTTCCAGGGGAAGGACCGTAAGGAGACCATGACCCTCATCCTCAAGTAAGAGGAGTTTCTCTTTCGTCTACGTACAGGAGACGAGCTTCTGCTCTTTCTCCGAGGGTGTTGCAATTTGGGGGTTCTCGCAATTTGACGGCGTTGTTTGGCAAGGGGTTGTGTACCCACAGCTGGTTTGAAGGGTGCAGTGTAAATGCCAAACAGATGATTGTACTTTTGGGGGTGGAGGTGCCGCAGTCGCCTCGTGGGTTGACTTCTTTAAACCTGCAAGGGATTGCTTAACTTCCTCCGCAGGGCGAAGCTGGGCATGCCACAGTTCCTGAGCTCCGAAGCACAGAGCCTCCTGAGAGCCCTTTTCAAGAGGAATCCAGCCAACCGATTAGGTAATATAATTTTATTTATTTTTTGGGGGGTTCTGAGTACACCTGACGCTGTCTTGGGGCCTCTCACGCTCTCCCGGGTCAGCAGCATGTTCACGCTTGTGCGCGGTGAAATGGGCTCGTTAAGTTACAGCCAGGCTCCCCGTAATACCTGGCTGTATGGAATACAGGCCAGTAGCCTTCACTTTATCACTGGTCCTGATTTAACGCAACTCCACGGGTGCGTCTTTCAGGTTCTGGACCAGACGGGGCAGAAGAAATCAAGCGCCATCCTTTCTACTCCACCATCGACTGGAACGTGAGTGTCAGAAATACAAGAGCAAGCTTTCCCCCCCCCCTCAGCACCAGTAACACCATTCTCTGACTTGCAGTAATAGCACCATCGTGATGCTTGACCAGCTATGGGAGAGCTAGCAGTCCAGGTTTCCCTCTCTTCCAGTAATGCTTCCCGAAACTAAAACTCTTGTTTGTTGGGTGAATAACTGTTCCATCCCTCAGTTTGCCTATGATCTCACCTCGGCTTGGATTTACTCCTCTCTCAGCAGTAAGGTGCAGGTTTTAATTGGGGTCTGGCACAGCACGGAGTGGGAAGGACTCGGGGAAACATTCCTGGCAAGGAAATACCTTGTTTTGTGCAGAGGAGCAGGGCGATAACTGAGCCGGCGTTTCCCAATTGCTTCTGACCAGCTCCCTGCTTTACCACATAATTTTGTTTCTTCCCCATTTTCCCTTACTTGGTGAGGGATTTGGAAGCTCAGCCTTTCAGTGCTTTCGAGGCAGCCAGGCTGAACCTCGGGCAATGCCACTAAAGCCAATTTCCCATTTTTGCTTCAAGAAGCGATTTAAAAAGGCAACTTGTGGGAGTGCTGGGATGCGAGCGTCCTCCTTAGGGCATCTCCTCCGGCTGTCCCTGGGGAGATGTGTGTCAGCAAAGCCCTAACTGGAGTTAGGAAGAGGTGGAAGAGCCCGGGGAGGTGAATACTTTATGGATGCCGCTTTTGGAGCTGGGCCAACTTACAGAGAAAACATTTTTCTTTTCTTGATTTAGTATTAGGTAGAATTTAGAGAATTTCTCCGCGCACTGATTCAAAAGCGCCCAGCTGGCCAAGAAGCAGCAGCGAAACGCTGAGCCACGGAGCTCTTTCTGGTGTCACAAAATCTCTGCTTGGCCTCTCATTCCTAGCAAGCCTTGGCACCCTTCGGAGCGCGGACGAGAGCGCTGACCTGTCGCATCACTCTCCAGCTGTCTTTTCTTTGCAGAAGCTCTACCGCCGGGAAATCAAACCGCCCTTCAAGCCGGCGGTCGGCCAGCCAGACGACACCTTTTATTTTGACACAGAATTCACCTCGCGTACACCGAAAGGTTTGTAGGAATTCACTCAAAGTTTCCCGCGTGAAATGAGACCGTGCGGCTTAAATAGTGGTTTGTCGGTGCCAGGAGGGCAAGGTTTGCCTCCTGCTGCTGGCTCCAGATGCTTCCAGCACTGAGGAGGTGGCCTGGCCACCTCCTGGTGCTTGGTCATAAGCTTGGTGCTTGCACCATAAGGTTGGTGCTACGTCATATGGCTCTTTTCTCGAATAACCTAAAGAGGAGTCACAGTTTCTGGGGAGCACGGGGAAGGCTTCTGGTTCCGCAGGGCCAGCCCTCTTCAAATTGTCCCTCAACTCCTCTTGCAGATTCCCCAGGCATCCCCCCGAGCGCGGGGGCCCATCAGCTCTTCCGGGGCTTCAGTTTTGTGGCGACCGGCTTGATGGAGGATGGCAAGGTGAAACCCGCCCAGTCGCCTCTGCATTCGGTGGTCCAGGTAAAAAGCAGGGACAGAGGAACAACTGGTTTGAAGCCACAGTGGGACTGGGGGACCACCCGGAGCAGAGCTCAGGGGAAGCCTGAGGCAGCACTGAATTCCTGCATCCGATTCTTTCATTTCTGTTGACTGTTGCGTGCACAGGTCGGTAGGGCAACATGAGTCTCTTTGCTCTCCTCTCCCCAGGTGGACCCGTGCTAGTGGGAGCTCTGTGGGTTGATAGGTGCCACCGCAACTCACCGTGCTAAATGCAGACAGGGTTAGCCCACTGACCTACATCTGCCTTGTTCTCTTCTCCTGCCTCTCCCCAGCCAGGAGGAGAACTGTGGGATGGAGCCGACAGCCGTCTGTCAGCTCGCTCTGTGTTGCAGTGATAACTCATCAGGTTGCACAAACCCCTTCCCTTGAACCCTCCCAGTTCGTCAGCTCTCCCCTCTCTTCTTGCAGCAGCTGCACGGCAAGAACGTCCAGTTCAACGACGGCTACGTGGTGAAGGAGACGATCGGCGTCGGCTCCTACTCGGTGTGCAAGCGCTGCATTCACAAAGCAACCAACATGGAATACGCAGTCAAGGTCTGAGATTTGCCACCTGAGCTGAACAACCCTCTTAAGACTTCTGTCCATCCCCACAATGACCAAAATAACACCCAGGAATGAAATCACTTGCGTAGGGGCTAAGTGGACAATTTCTGTGCTGCCGTGTGTGTAACTGCACAAGGTTTCTTATCTAGGACTGGTGGGGAGGTGTGTTCTCCTTTCTCAGAGAGAGCTCAGCATCTCACCTCTCTTTGGAAAGCTTGCTGGGGCTGTGTCAGCTCCTAACAAATACGCCAGGCATAAAACTTTGGAGTTTGGGGACACAGAACCGATGAAGGAACTAGGACCTTATTGCTAAGGAGACCAGGGGACAGGGAATGGATATGGTGGAGGATCTCTGTAGGGTTCCAAACGCTCAGCTTGTTTGCTTTGTCCCAGCCCCATTCCCACCCCCTTGTGGCTAATGCTTGTCCATACTCTTCCAGGTTATTGACAAGAGCAAGCGAGACCCTTCTGAAGAAATAGAAATCCTTCTGCGATATGGGCAGCATCCAAACATCATCACTTTGAAAGATGTGAGTGTGACTTGAATGACTCCTCCTGTATTTTGGTAGGGGGGAGAGGGCAGAACTGGTCTCTGGGGGGGGGAGCAATGCAGCTCCAGCATGGGCAACCCAATGCCCTGCTCCAGGTACCGCTCTGGGGTGGGGAAGCATCCCTGGACCCCCCCACCCCACACTTCAGACTGCTAATTTCTGCCTGCTGCTTGGTGGTAGAAATACAGAAGGGAAGCTCTGGAAGCACATTTTTGATTAACCCCTCTGTGTTTGCTGTGGTAGGTGTACGATGATGGGAAGTACGTGTATCTGGTGACTGAGCTGATGAGGGGAGGGGAGCTGCTGGATAAAATCCTCAAACAGAAGTTCTTCTCGGAGAGGGAAGCCAGTTCGGTCCTGCACACGATCTGTAAAACGGTGGAGTACCTGCATTCCCAAGGGGTGAGTACGGTGACATCTCTTTTCCCGGGAAGCTGCCTGGCATTGCTCTGCGCTCCCTCTCCTCTGGGCAGTAACTGTGCCTGGCAGGACTATTATTTCTTGCTGGCCATGTTTTCTTGGTGAACCAGATGTGGAGCCAGAGCAGGGATTGAGTGTCCATCTGATGCAGCTCCAGACCTTTGCCTTCCAGAGGCATGAGAATGACACTTTCTTTGCTCTGCAGGTGGTTCACAGGGACTTGAAACCCAGCAATATTCTCTACGTGGATGAGTCAGGAAACCCCGAAAGCATTCGTATATGTGACTTTGGCTTTGCCAAGCAGCTGAGGGCTGAGAACGGCCTTCTCATGACTCCCTGTTACACGGCAAACTTTGTGGCACCCGAGGTAAGCACCCCACTGCCCTGAGACCCTTGGGTAGCTCTCGTGTCCCTCCCGCAGCCTGTGCTCCCACAGGTAGGTCTGTCCCGTTCCTCCCTCCAGCCTGCCCTGGTGTATTCTGTAGGAGTAGGTAATTACAGAAATACCACTCGTAGTAATGAACACACAGGGGATCTCATGTGTTGTCCTCCAACTCGTATTGCCCTGATGGGGGGCTCTGCTTAGGGTACTGAGACTTTGAAATCTCATTTAAAATCCCATGATCTTTCTAGGCTGCTTCTCCTCCCAATTAACTGACCTGATAAAACAACTGGTTTTCCACTCAGTTGTCCTGGTGGAGAATGCAGACCAAGAGCAGGCAGGCAGTGGAGTGTGTGTGCAGTGTCACTGCACTGGAACATGCCTCCTCTCTCACTTGTCGTTTTGATGTACCTGGGGGGGTTCCTCTGTTCCATGAAACCAAAATATGATTTGAATCCTGATCTTTAGTCCAAGTGGGGCTGTAGGCTCTCTGCACGCTCTTCAAGAGCTGAAGTGAGCTCAACGACAGGAACCAAACACGCTTTTTAATTTTTTTTTTGCATTTCTATTCAGGTACTAAAGCGCCAAGGCTACGATGAGGGCTGCGACATCTGGAGCCTGGGAGTTCTCCTGTATACGATGCTCGCAGGGTAAGTGCCTCTGTCACAGCTGGGACTGTGAACACCTTGCTCTCCTGACACACTCCACGGTGGCAGTTGGACCTCTTCTCATCGGTCACTGCTCCTTGGCTGGCTTACAGGACAGTAAATCAAATGCTTGTCTCTTCCATCCTCAGCTCCACTCCATTTGCAAATGGTCCCAGTGACACTCCAGAAGAGATCCTGACCCGGATAGGCAGGGGGAAGTTCTCCGTCAGCGGAGGCAACTGGGACACTGTTTCTGACATGGCCAAGGTAGGGTTTGATATCCATCTGCGTTACATTAAAGGGTTGAGGTGGAGCACTGCCAGTCGCTGTGAGGCAAACTGAAAGCAGGTTGGGGAGGGAGGGCAGAAGAGAGAGGAGAAAACCAGCAGTGTAGCTTCTACCCCATGCACGTCTCCTCCGTGAGCTTTCTTCTCCCCACTTTGTCTTAGCTCTGGCTGTGTGTCCAACACCAACCTCGTGCCTGACCCACGTGGGGTTTGGTGCTGCATTACACCTCCCAGCCCTATGAAAACACAGTTTGTACAAAAGGAAGCTGATGTCTGGGGGCTTTAAACTTGGCCTCTGAATTTAAATCCCAATTTAGGGATGGACAGGTGGTATTTTTGAATTTAAAGTATAAAATCTTCTAGAGTCTCACTTTCCAAACGATGCCCTTAGGATCTGGTATCAAAGATGCTTCACGTAGATCCTCACCAGCGTCTAACAGCCAAGCAGGTCCTGCAGCATCCGTGGATAACCCAGAGGGACAGCTTACCCCAGAGCCAGCTGAATCACCAGGACGTTCAGCTTGTAAAGGTACGGAGTCTGGGCTGGTTCCTAGGGTTACTTTGGGCTCTGGAAAGCCGCGGTCCATGGGGGTGATGATGGTGTGGGCAAAGCAGGATGGAAGGTTGGAGACTGTGGGCAGAAGAAGAGGATTGTGAAGGGGAGGCAATATAAGACCAGCTATTTTTTTGGTAGGAAAACCTAGGGAGGTTCTTTAACGGCATGGCAGGGTGGGAGGGAGAAAAAAGATGCTTCTGGCTTTGTTTGTGGGTCTGGCTACTCTGGTCCCTCATCTTATAAAGCTGTGAGTCTGAAATACCTCTTCTACACCTAAATGACTTCTTGTGCCTTCTCTCCAAGGGGGCGATGGCTGCCACATACTCTGCACTGAACAGCTCCAAGCCAAGTCCCCAGCTGAAGCCCATCGAATCCTCCATTCTGGCACAGAGGCGGGTGAAGAAACTTCCTTCCACCACACTGTGAAGCTGGGAGGGTCTGCGGCCGCTCGGCGCGGTGCAGGCACACCAGGCTTTGAATACCTACTGAAGACAGGGGGGGGGCAGGAGATGGGGCATTCGATGCCTGCATTGGACCTCCCTTGAGGACTTCTTCTCAAAAGGCCACGTGCCTTTCTGTTTCTGAAAGACTGGCTCCTCCTTGTGTGGACTGATCTTTGCCGAGAGAACTTCACTGTAAAACTTTTTTGAAGTGTAAATTGTTGATTTTTAAAGACATCCATCTGTGTATATGGGATCTAGAATGTATAACTGATGTCCAGTGGCACTAAAAAGCAGCTCTGATTCACCCTTTCCTGTATAGGGCCAGGTATTTGTTGTAGCTACATCATTTCTTGGAATTGATCTTCTCCAACGCCATTGCAGCTGGAAGAGTTGAGTTTTTAGGCCTTGGGGTTTTTCCTCCCTTCAACTTTTGGATGCTCTTCCCAAAGTCAGCCCTGCAGACGCCTAGCCAGCCGCACTCCTGTTCGGAAAGGATTTCTCTCCCCTGTACTTCTTGTTCATGTGTGTTCAGAGTGTAAGGTCGATTTTTTTCAGACTCCATTTCTTCTTCTCTCCTGCCCTCCCCCAGCCCAGACGACGGTTCTCTGAACAAAATAAACCACGGGTTTTCCAGACACCCCCTTAGATGCTCAGCTCTCCAGAATACGGGCCAGGTTTGGCTCATTCCTTCCCTCTGCCCTCCCATCTTCGTGTTCTCCCCATCGCTCCCTGGGGAGTTTGTCACCCACACAGGTGGAGATGACAAAGGAACCTTCTCCTCAGCAAAGCTGAGGCTTTGGGCTGGCTCTGGCTGCTGCTTTTACCATTTTTGGGTTTCCTTCCCTTCAGCAGGAACCTATGAAACAAACTATCCTTTTTTTTTTTTTTTTAATTTAACTTTGTTCTACAGCTGGTAACTCAGGGTTTCTTTCTGAATTGTACAATAAACATGTCATTCAGTTGATGGTTTTTTACTGACTTTTAGCTGCAGAATAAGCGACCCTGGTCATTTCCCCACGTCGGACAGGGATGATGAGTCTTGCCTGCCTTTTGGGAGGTCTGCAGAGCTTTTTCCTCTGGTCCTGTGATGGGAAAACCAGTTGGTGCTGTAGTAGGGCTGCATCTTATGCCACCTTCTCTCAGGTGCAATACCTCGCTTTGCAGTGGGAAGTAATTAGAACCAGTTACGGAGTAAGACCGTCATCAACAGGAAAGGAGGCAGGACGTGGGCTGCAGAGGGGAATTTCTTACTCTCAGGACATTTTAGCGCTAATAGAAACCAACATTGGCAGGGAAACTGTGCTAGAAATGAATTCCTGACCCATTCTGACTTGCAGGGAGTTGCTGGAGCTCCCTGGTTTGGTGGTGGCCGTTTCTCGGGAGGAGCAGGAGAGCTACGGGGACCTCAGATGCTCGCATGCTCAAGGATGCGACTGAAGCCAGCTAAGGTTCTCGTGAATTTCTGCTATTTTGGCTGATCATATAATGAGAGGGGAAGCTTTCTCTTGTTTTTTCCCTTTTGCTCAACAGTCCCAGTTGACTCTAAAATGGAAAATTCCTTAAAAAAAGGATGTTACAGCTCTCTCCTCCTCCACCCTCATCCAGGCAGGTCCTGTTTTACTCCCCGGAGCAGCCAGTGAGAAGCTGAAATAGTCATGGGTTTTTTTTCTGTATTTATTCCAAATACTGCCCTAGCGTCCAGTGCTGCTGAGAGGAGGAGGCCAGTGCACACAGGATCTTCTCCACCACCCAAAATGCCTTCCTTAAAAATACTTGCTGTCTCCTCTGGCACAAGGTTTGCCTTGGTGCTGCTGAACCTGCCTTATGTTTCCTACAACTGTGCAGTAACTCTCATGCTGGTGAAAAGGTGTGTGAATTTTAGGTACCTGAAACAACTACAATAATTATAAACAGCTTCTTTCGGGAGCTGGGGTCGGTCCTGGTGGGCAGTGTGGGGATTGAAGCAGATTCCTCAACAGTTTTTCAGAATGTTTCCTCTTGTTGGACTTCAAGGGTGAGGTCTGAAACGGTGGATGGGGCTGGCTGGGGATGATCACCACTCGCTCTGAGCCTCACAACACCATGGGATGGGTCTTAAACCAAACATCCATCCTGCTTGGGCGGCAGCCGGCTTGTTTGTATGGAATTGTAAAAATTTTTAAATATCAGTCAGGAAAACCATTACAACTTTTGCTTAATCCTCCTTGTAATGGTGCTGGTGTGAAGCCAACTAGTGGCAACTCCCAAGGCGCGTAGGACAACGGAGGCAGAGCTCGGCGAGCACAGGGAGAGCAGCCCATGGTTGCTGCAGGCTCTGTCTGGCTGTGAGACAATACCCGAGGTGTGAAACCTCCCCCCCAGCCTCGCTGGGGTCTTCAGAGGGACTTTGGTGCAGCTGTAGCTTCTGGGACCTCCATGACTTTGGAGAACAAGAAGGGCTGCACCTCGCTTTCCAGGGTGCTTTTAACCAAGTTGTTTTGATGAGTGATCCTTCCATAAGTAAAAATAAGTCTTGATTTTTAGTCCCAAATCAACCAAGTGCTGTTACTTTTTTTAATTCCAGTGCTCAATAAAAATGGACTTGTTGATCTTTCTGTGTATGAGAACTGTAGGTGTTTGTATCGGGTCGGGCGGGCCCCCTCCTTCCCTTTCTGGTTTTTGTCCCGACAATATTAAACCTTTACCAAAATACAGTTGGGACCAACTTAACTGAAATTGCATTATTTGAGGTGAAAGTTGGTCCTGTGGCAGGCTGGGTCTCTACTGCCTGTTGGGGGGAGCCAGTGGGTGTCTTAGAGAATACCGAAGGATCTGCTCTCACCGGAGTTTGAGGTCATTCAGCTTTAATGTGCGACAAAAGATATACCTTTGTCTTGATTTGAAAAGGGACAAAAATGTATTTACTGTTCCTACATAAGGAAATCCTTACAAGGAAAACTGCTTGTGTTATTTCAGGTGTTTAATAGTCAACTTGACCTTTAAGTTTTTTGTCCTGTACGTCCACACGAAAGCTCAAGGGAGCAGAAATCCCGGAATCCAGCCTCGAATAGCTGAGTCTACCTGGAATTATCCTGTGTGGAAATAGCAGGTTAATCTGTAGACAAGGAGCCTGAAAATAATATTGAACCACTCTATATAATACAGCTTCTGTATAAGAAAGGTTAAACATTCCCCTTTTGGGGCGTAAATCAGCAACTTTTCTGTTGTAAAAGAGTTTGACCCAGCTGAGAGGCTGTTTTCCTTCTTCCCACTGTGTGAAGTCGTCGTGCCTTCCTCTTAATGATGTGGTACTGACCTCTGTCAAATTAACTGCAGCATAAATAAATGGATTTTGGCCTGATAAATATTCCCTTCATGATTATTTAGGCTGTCTTTAAAACTGAAGGCCGGTAACTCTCTTTTTTTTTTTTTTTTTCTTAGGGAAACTTCACGGAGCAACCGAGCTGCTTTTTAACTTTCCATCCAACGAAATGCCGATACCCTCTTCAGATCCCCACCATCACGTTAGGGCACCTAATTCTTTTTCCACCCTCTTTAGGCATTTGTGGACAGTGAATTGTGCAGCCGGTGGCCTCCTGGATGCCACCACCTCCTCGTGGCAGCCACCGCCACCTTCCCAAGAACGGGGGAGGCTTCGGAAGTACTCGGTGACCGCAAGCGTGTTCGACGGTACGCAGGGCGGCTGCCGCGCTTTCATCTAATATTCAACAATTTAATCCCTCTTTTAACGCAAAGAAAACATTTAAAATATTTCAAGGCCTTCTTTTGCGAGTACACAGGGGGCTGTGAATAAAACCTTCATTCATTCTAGGAAAGCTGGAGGTCCGCTGCCACTCCATTTTCTTGCCTCTGGTTATTAAAACATCAAGCTGTCTTACTACTTAAGCTGAGCTAACTTGCTGCCTTCCTCCCTTTGTGTTCCACTGGAACACCTGCCATTAATACTAATTCCGCTCGGGAGAGAAACTCCCTTTCAGATATGCTTGTCTGAAAATAAATTGACATGTAAAAGGTCCCTTTTGTCGCCAAGTGCATGTAAAGTGCCGGGGTGAGAAGCTGATCGCTTTTCAAAAGGAGCCCCTGGCTCTTTACGTGCCGTGTGGGGAGGGGGGGTTCTAAGTGTGAGATACGGAGGGTGACGCTGTAAATGGGCTGCCGTGGTTCGACCAGAGAAGGATTGCAGAGCTGCATCCTCTCTGCTCCCTGCTAGACTTAAATTGTGGGGTGATTTTTGTCTAGACCTGCAGCAATAAAATCACTGCATCAGCTCAGGGGGAACGTCTGGGTTCTGTAAGGCCCGTTTGGAGAAAACATTTTTTTTTTAAAAAAAAAGTGTTGTTATTAAGAATACCTCTTTGCTTTTTAACACATACAACAGAAACCGGTGGCAAGTCTTTTGATTTAGGTGTGTAATGAACTCTGGGGCTCTGTTGTTTTTCCTGGGACAGAATTTTGTATCGCTTTCAATTCGGAAGCAGTGAAAGAATCCTTGGTTGGAGTATTTATCCTGTCATACAGGCAGCAGTGTATGACAGCAAAAAGTAAATATTATTTTTTTTAATGGAAAGATCGATTTTCTTTGATTCCTCATATCCTGTGGAGTCTATGGCTCCCTCCTAAGAAAGATTTTTTCTTTTTTAAGCTTTTTAAAATGTGGTTTTGGGGCCAGTCTTTGGAGTGGAGTGACACTGCTTCTAAATCTGCTTCAGTACTGAGAGGCTGAGGTCTCACGACTGTGGATGAAGATTTAAGTTCTGTGACACAGCCCTGGCTTTCAGCTGCTGCTTGTTGGGTTTCTGGGTCTGCTAGCAAAGAAATAATTCACTTCATAATTAAGATCAAGCCAAAATATGTTCAGTGCTTAAAAGAAGTGAAATGTGCCAATTGCACAAACCTCCTAGATGAGCTGGTGTCACTTCTGGTTTATCAAACAGGTACAGACTCTCGTGTGCTGCTGAGCTCAAATGCTGTCTTATTTTTAAACAGCAGATGGTGTTAGAAACCTGTAGCAGGTGGATCCTCTTCACTTTTATGTGAGAGATCAGAAGTAGCAGCAATTTCTTGTTTCCCTTGGGGTAGTTTCTTCACGAGATGAGCAGCAAGCTGGCCCTCTGCTCGGATATTTATTGCCGTGGGAAAAACTTTTGAATCACGTTAATATGAAAGAAAGCAATTCTGGTTTGACTTATTCTGGTTATAATAAAAGGAACCTGGTAACATTCTCCATAATCCTCTTTTAGCAACTCCAAAAGAGAGTTGTAGCGGGAGAAATGAGCTGTGTTTTGCTGCTGTGCCTCAAAATCCAGCTCCAATCTGCCATAGTCTGTTGGTTTCTTGTCTACGATAATAGCACTTTGCATGCTTAAAGTGTTTTATAAACATTTAATTACGGCAGCGTTTGACTCAAAGCCAGGAATCTCTCATTCATCTGCATCTTGCAAGGTTTGTGAAAATGAAATTCAAATTACAAGAATTACAAGAAGGGCTGAGTTCAAACTTCACTTGAGGAAACCTCCGTTAGCGGGGATCCACGAGCATCACTCGTCTCCCCTCCTGTGTTCCCAAAGCGACTCCTTCAGCAGCAGAAACAGTGACGGGGTTTTGAATCCCTTTAGATGTGAGGATTTGTCAGTACCCCAGGACAGGGAGATGCATTTTAATCATATCAGGGAAACGATATGCTAAATTCTCCTCATCCCCTGCTGTAGGAACTTCTAAGGCAGGCGGGGATCACAGCTCTGTCTAGACCAGAGCTGTGTTTGATCCCCAGTCCCCGCCGTGTCCTCTGCTGCTGTAAGCAGTAGGAAAATCATTATTTGTTAAAAGTCGCTTTTTTTCCCACCCACCAAACTACTTGTAATTTTAATATGTCTTCTCCACCCCAACTCCCAGCTCTATTTTTTTAGAAAGGTAGAGAAATGCGGGTTCACGGCGTGCTTTTGCCACCACTCAGCTCGGTGTCATCCCGGGGGGAAGCCTCCAGTAGCGCTGGGGTTTGTGACACCAAGTGGAAGCAGCAAATAAAGGTTAAAAAAAAAAAAAAAAAAAGCTTGAATGGGATTAATAATTTCTATCCAACCATCTGCCTCTTTTCACCAGCTCCCTTTTCTGTACAGCAGGTTGTTAAATGCAGACTGGGTGTGCAGTGATAGGAATCGTTTATTTCCCGTGACACAGAAGAGTTGTCAGCTGGTTGCGCGTGTCTTTGGGTGGATGGACAAAAAAGATCACATCTGGTCAGGGCAGGAAACCCAGGTGAGAAGTTGTTCCTCTACGACACACTTAAGAGCTGACCCTGATCTCGGCTGCTCGAGGGTTATCCTAAACGATCGAGGTCTACGACTGCTAACATAGCCAGTCCTCACTGTAATTCTGGAGGCATATCGTGAGCCCCCGTTAATAAATGCCATTGCTGGCAATTAGAGGCTTTTTTAATGAGACAGATCCCCAACTTCAAGGCCCCAGATGAGCTGTTGCTACGCTCGCTCTTTCTGTTCAGCGAGTTGTGAGTCGTGATGAGCAGCCACTCGCCAAGTAAAACCGGAGTCCCTTTGCCTGCGCTGTTTAAAGAAGGGGTAGGGAGCGCTTCTGATGTTTCATTAAAGCTGGCTTTTCTCCTTGTGGCAGAGCAGATTTAATCAGACCCGCCTCCTAGTTCCAGCTGCTGGGTTTGAAGGCTCTGATCTGTGCGCTGGGTGCACGTCTAATTATGGAGGCAATTCCCATGGATACCAAGAAGAATTGTCTGTACTGGCAAAAATGATCCCAGCTGGGAAAAACGGTGAAGGAAAACGTGTTGAAATATTCCAGAAGAGACTTCAAAAGTTTCTGGAAATGTAAGTGAAAAACATTTCGGGTGTTCTCGCACCCCAATGTGCAAATCTTCACTGTTTTAAAAATAAGATACAGGTTGTTTTAATTTTGATTTGCAAGAGCTAATCCAGAGTCGCTACTTTTTGTGCTACTGGGGGATTTACCAGCACAGCAAAACTGAATTTCACACACAGAGACACTTGTTACGTGCAATCACTGCTTTTTCACCCTGGGTTTTGTACCTCACAAGGTTCCCTCCGCTCACCTGTGGGTGTTTGGAGAAAATGGCCAAGGGTTTGTGTTTCCATCAAGGCACCACCCTGGGAGAGGCAGCTGGATCTCCTGAGGAGCCACCTGCTCAAGGGCTGGTAATTCTGGTTCCAGCCGTGGTGCCGCTGGCTGGGACTTTGGTACGTTCCCCCCACTTTTATGCCTCGTTCTTCTGAAAGGTATGAATTTAAATAACTTATTTCTGTATAAATTAATATCTGAGGGGTCTGTTCGAGGAAAAAGAGCGCTCCCTGGTTAAAAGGAGAGGGGGAAATATCTAGTCATGCACCGCTCAGAAGTGGAAAATTAAACAAATATGATTTAAAATGATTTTGTAATTGTTCAGCTGCGAGGCCTTCTGTTCAAACTGCATGAGCAAAACCGGATTTTTTTACTTAACTGAGGGTTTTGGGGTTTGGTTTTTGGGTTTGGTTTTTTTTGCTTTGGGTTTGTTTGGAGGCTTTGGGGAACATCCTAATCAACTACAGGATGGTCGTAACTTGTATTTATGTCACTAATTTATCTCCAGCGGGAGCTCAGCCACTTTTCAAGATGGTGCTAGCAAATATAAACATACAGAATAAGAAAAGCTGCAGTACTATTAGGTTGGATTTCCATCTCTTTCTCATCCAGGGCACCTGCTCCCTTTTCCCTCCTTCCCTCCCCACCCCAGTCTTCCCAGCTGTCTATCTGTCTCATTTATGTCAATTAGAGATTCAATGCTGCCTGATTTAATTGGCCTGACTTTCCCCACTGATAGAAATCCCAGTGAAGGCAGGGCAGGCAGCTCTCTGCGGGCTGCCTGACCGGGGAAGGAGTCTCTCTCTGCCGGGGTTGGGAAGGCTGGGGCTTGTTTGCAGAGCAGAGCACAATAACCTGTTTGTTACCATCCGCCACAGAGAGGTTGGTGACCTCCTAACGGGGATGGGACACGGGCAATGATGTTATTTGAAAGCCTGGGGGTGTTTCAGAGCGGTTAAGGGATTTGAGCAACCAGTGGCTCACCTCAGGCTGGCTTTTAGTGTGCTGCAGAGGTCGAGTTTTGCCACCTGAGCCTGAGGAGCTTGAGTTCACAGGCACTGAGGTCAATCAGCAACACAACTTCCACCACCCACAGATGTAGAGGGCTCCTCCTTCCTCTTGAGCCCAAGCCACCCCCAGCAGCACTTAACGATGAGCAAGATTGACCCAGACCAGGGTTTCACAGGGCTTCCATGAGGGCCTGATCCCATGTCCCCTTTGGGAAGCAAACCTGGAAGCAAACCAGCTCGGATGAGATCTTTGCCATCCTTCCACTCCCCCTCTGAGAACTGAATCCCAGGAACCAGATCTGACCTACTTCTTCTCCCTGGCTCCTCGCTTGCGTCTCCCTGACAAATTACACAGCCCTTATTCAGCTCTCAGCAGAAATGCGAGTTTCCCAAATAGCTGGCCCACCGGGGCATCAATATTAAACAGCAACAGTACCATCTAGTGACTTGGACTTAGAGAGAGCATCACCTCAAAAGGGAAGAGGAAATCTGTGACTGAGGGAGGCCAAGCAAGGTCCCAGATTTGCAAATGAGATCCTATCTCTCGGTTCATTTGGATTTGGGAAACGAATCCTGCTGATGCTGCAACAGTCATTCTTTGAGCGAGCCGTGCCGTGCCTCTTCCCTGAGAGGAATTTTTAGTCCCATTTTTAGCCTACTGCCTCCCCGCTGAACCCAGCCCTGACCCACGCTCCCTCTGCTGGTAACCAGCTAATTGATTTAATGCGTTTGCAACTTCTCACACACCCACTCGCGCGTACAACAGCAAACCCTTGCCAATGTACCAGACAAAATTCAGGGCTGTGGTGGTTTCTCAGCGCCCGTAAATTTTGCTCTGACGAGCCACTAGTGAAATCCCGAATCGGACGTGTGAAATAAATACGATACAATTCAATTTACTAAATCAAAAATGGGCCCGAAACCGAGCGTAAAGGGCCCACGCCACGCGGATCTGAAATTACATCCTCTCCTTCACAGCTGAAGGGAGGAAATCAAATTAGAGCATTTCTTTCTCCATCAAAGGACATTAGTCCTGATACAGGCCATCATTTATCATGCGCAGGAGTTATCCCTGTAAGAATTCCGATCGCCCAAGGCATTGTTTGGAGGTACCAGGTTAACGAAGGGCCTCGGCGTGTTCTGCGCTCGAGATGGGAACTTTTCACGGCTGTTTTGTAACAAGTGTGTGCATATTACCTCTTTCCCAGCAAAAGAGGCTGTTAACACGGGCACAAAACGCACCAGATCGAGGAGAGGTGACACCAAACCCCACGCTGCAGAACTTCGGTGCTAAAACACTCTTATCGAGCCTATTAAATGCCACTGGTACTGGCAGGGGAAATGGCTTTGCTGGCTGATCAAACGTGTCCCCTCCTTGCTGCACAGCTCTGCCCCGAGTCCACTCAGCCTTGCTCGTGGGCTGATGAGCGCCTGACAATTTTCTGGTTTCAAATTAAACAGAAAACTAAATTAGCAAATTAATTGTTTGCCGTGTTTTTCCTTGGTCCCCATCAGCTGCCTCAGGACCTGCAGCCAATCCAGAGCCCCTCTCCGCAGTCCTGAGTAGAAGGTGGAGCCCTGCGCTAGGTCCTGCTATCTACCAAGTGTCAGTCATGTTAATTTTAAATTACTTTTGTACAGCTTGGTGTCAAAACGATTAAAGCATGAAAAGAAAAACTGAACTAGAGGGAGGGAAGGGGTGGGGGGAGAGAGAATGAATAATTTACCTTGCATTTACAGCAAGGACATTTAGATTTCTTTAATTCCTCAACTCTGAGAGGCCTGAAACTTTTATTTCCTTGGCTGTAACCTGCTCGGGACTGTGCCTGAGCAGGTGCCCTGTAATTCTACAAGGAGGCAATAACTGCTCACAGCACGAAGGTGTGATTTTTATCTCAGTTTCTTCCCAGACAAGACTTTTCTCCACACTCCACCAACACGGACAAACCCACCCACCCACACACAGACCTTTTCTCCCCTTCCCGCTGCACCCCTCCCAACTGGGTTTACTCCATAACCCGCACGTACTGTAATTACATACAAAATATAGAAATGCAGAATCAGATACAGCCTTAAACGTGCAAGAGTTAGAAATAGGATTGCAGCGTAACATCCCTGCAGCTCTCTGCGTCTAGTTCACGCAACCAGCCCGTGTGCATTGTGAAAATTTGGGGGTTAGGGCACAGACTGCTTTGCTCTCTCTTCTTAACTCCATCTACAGCTTCTTTCTCTTTCCAGTTAATGGAAATAATTGGCGGTCCTTGGAATACCATTCTGCATCTGTTGAGGCCAGAGGAACAGCAAAACCATACGTAAGGGAGCAACTCGACATCACCAGAAAACATAAAACAGAGTTAGCCACTTCTGTTGATGTTTACTTTGTCTTTAGCTTATACGTAGGAGCATCTTCTGTTCAGGAAAAAAAAGGGCATAAACATTTTGAATTCTTTTGACTTGAGGGCCTACAACTTGCAATGAGGTGCCTTTGACAGATGATGACTAGTAGGGTGACAGAGCTGTTTGGGAAATGAGGATACTGGCATGTAATGTATCCTCCAGGATGTGTGTGGGCTTGAACCGATTTGTCAAATTTGAGCAAAGAAAACAATTCCACTAATGGGTGTTTTCTGAAAAATGAGCGTGCTGCCTTGGCAATTTTTCGTTCTGTCTTGTGCTCCCTCCTCACTGCCTCTCCTTGGCTGCCAGAGAGGAAACACCTCTGCCTTCTACCTGCGTTTTACTTCTTCGGCTTTAGGACTAACGCAGCCTTGCCCGAGCCCAAGCAGGTCGTGCGACGGGTTGAAAAGCGTGTTTGAAACTTCCTCCTCCAAAAGGACTCGCCTGACTTCTCTAACGTGTTTTCTTTGGCTCCGTAATCTCCACCTCTCCTCATCCTCGTGACTGTAGTTCCTGTGACCTGCAGCGCTGGCTCCGGTGAGGAGGTGAACACGGGGGTTCACTCCTTCAATCAGATGGTGCCTCCTCTCTCTGCTTCCCCGTGTTGGGGCACGGAAACGGTGTGAGTTTGCTGGTTTTAGGAGCTGTGACTGGACTGCAGTGTGACACAGGCTTTCACTTCAGCGTGCAGGCATGGAAACCTTTCTTTCATTAATAGTGGGATTCCCTTCACATGACAATGTTTCTTCAGCTGCTGATTCACAAATACATCATTTAACTGACTTTTTTTTTTCTTCTTCTTCTTCTTCCTTTCCCATTTGGGAATCTCCTGCAAACTTCCCTCATCCTCCGCCAGAGGCCTAGCGGGGGGCTTGAAAGATGAAGAGCGGAATCTCTTGCAGTATATTTCAGTAACATCACTTCAGACGTACCATTTGGGAGTACCGAGTATCAAGTACTCGGGTCTGATAACCACAGCTTTCCCTCTTTAATATGCGCTTAGCGCGAGAACGGCAGCTACATAAAACTAACACCTTTTTTTTACTACGTTCTGCTAGTCCGGATCGAGAGTGATCTTTCTGCTCACTGGAGTGACTTTAAAAATAATAAAAAAAAAACCACGTTGTCAGCTGAAACATTAAAAATACAGGTGTAAATACTACACCGGATCTGGTAATTATTTAAAAGAAAGCACAATTTTCAACCAGATTATCTTTTTTTTTTGCCCTAAACAAGCAGGCCTGCCCTTCTCCCCGGCGCTGGGGAGCTAACATAACAGCAGGAGAGGGATTTGCAGTGGATTATTATCAACAATACTGCTAAATCACTTCCAACTGCAAAATCTTTACCTATCAGTTATGAAACGGTTTCAAATTCTAAATTGTCTGCTGGCCAGGCAATTAACATCATTAATTGAACAAAATTCAGCCAGGATAATTGATTTATGCTTAATTATGGAACCTGAAACTTTTCAAGGTGCATCTTTTCATCTTACCCAGTCGTGCCGAGGATCCCGGTGCTGGGCTAAGGGCACAGGAGGCACATTATCACTCACAGCTCTCAGGAATCACTGAAAACATTCAAGTGGTAAATATTAAAGTGGTCAATACCGGAGTGGTTGCCGTAAAAACAAGAGGACAAACAATAACTTACTCAGACTAGAGCACACTAGAAGGACATTTAGGAATAAACCACTTTTCCTCAATTAAGAGTTCATGAAAGGAGGGAGCTGTGGGCTTTTTTTTTTTCTCTCCAACACTTGGATTTCCTGCAGTTGGAGGAGAAGAATTTGAGTTCTTCATTTTAATGTGTCGGAGGTGTTTTTTTTTTTCAAGCTTTTGATAATCCTTCCATGATAATTTAAACTATCTACCAGGCAACGTAAAGCTTTTCAGTCCAAGACTATTGAACCAGCTCTTTGTTGGTAGACACTTTATCCCCTTGAAGTATCCAGGATGATTTATTCTTATGGGACTCGTAGACAAAGTGACATTTTGCTATCTCCCTGCTATCTAAACACGAGATTGCAATTACTCCAAAACAACCAGCATCAGAATGTGGTGCGCCATCGGCTTTTCAATAGTGGCTGTTTATTGGCTTTCCCCGGGACCTGCCTTTTTTATTGAGGGGAAAAAAAAAAAAAAAAAAAAAAAAGGATCTGGAAACAATCGATTGTCGGCCAAAGTTTTTTTGAAGGCGTTGTTTTTAATTTGCTGACTTGCTCCAAAGAAAGCTGTCTGTGTGTAAATTCGCAGATCTGCTGATGAGTAATCAGCGAGCTTTTGTGTTTTAATATTTTGATGATAGAAGGGAAGCAGCGCAAGGCTGACAGAATAAATACATATATTTACAAGACGTTCTGTACTGATTGGAGTACAAAGATTGAAATAATAGAAGTGCAACAAAGAGAGCAACTAACTAAAAGATACTAAAAGAGAGCAACTAACTAAAAGATACTAAAAGAGAGCTGAGGCCTAAAACAGAGCACAGATAGTCATTAATTGACTTTGTTGTGGAGGAGCGTAAAGCCAATAGATGTTTCTTTGTCCTCAAGAGCTGGAGGCTGCACTTTCCAGTAGACCCTGAACTACGTGATTTAGAGCTAAAAAAGATGAAGGAGACAGCAACTTCAAAGAGATCAGGAGGTCGAGGACAACATTCACCCTCAACTTACATTTGGATTTTAGGTCTGTAAATGAAGCCATGAATATATTTAGGGAATGGTGTTAAGGAAATGGAAAATCATTGGAAGTGCCAGGCATCTAGGATGAGGAAATTTCTATGGAAATGCTTGGTCACTAACAGGATTTACGGATATCTACTTGCTATAATGGATCTTTCTCTTCCACATAATTTCATTACATGTCGCCTGCTTTTCCTGAGTGGTCCCAGCATCTCTGAAACTCATGGATTCAGCAGAGGAAGGAGGGGGGTTTTTTTGTGTGTCAAAGTCGCATTGCAACACCAGAGAGGATCCACAATTCCACGTTTAAAGAGTGGCAAACTCCAGGACCTGAAAGAGGTGGGGAGATCAGCTTGGAAAAGGCCGCAAGCGGGAGAAGGCAGAGGGAGTAAGTTCAACTGTTGGGCAGCATCGCTAAAGCCCATATCTAATGAACCACACGCTATTTACTGATGCTGTGTGTCCTTGTTTGTGCATCGCAGGCATTTATCAGCAGGCTTGCTTTCTCCTCCTGTTTTTCCCCCCACTTCGTTATTTTTTTTTTTGTGGCTTGCATACACTACACATTTTATCTCGTTAAATAACACAAGTACTGACCTGTAGACCCCAGAGCCCTCTCAACTTGTGGGTATCCTCTCACTGAGTCTAAAAGGAGTGAGTTTTAACCCCATGAGCCAGCCTGCTGTTGGGGAGCAAGGAGAAGAGTGGTGCATGAACACCCAGGATAAAGGATAACCTATTTATTCAGAGCAGGACAAGCAGAACAGGTGCGAGAGCTGGCCCCGTTTCCTCCATTTCTTCACCCCAAAAAAGACAGGCTGAGTTTTCTTTCAGCTCTCAGGAGCCCTGCGCAGGAGGGCCCGGCCGCCTCGCCGAGCGCAGCGGCAGGCAGAGGGCAGCAAAGGGAGGCTTTTCACTTTTTTTTTTTTCCTTCCCCCCCCCCTTTCCTCTCTCTCTCTTTTTTTTTTTTTTTTTTTGTTCTCAGCCCTTTGCAGTTGGAGCTTTCCAGCCCGATTGTGCTAAATGCTTATGTACCAGTGTTTCCATTTACAAACTCCGGCCTCCCCTCCCCCGCCGGGCGCTCCCATTAACTCCCGGCCGCCGCAGCCCCGCTCCCACCGCCCGGCCGGCCCACGGTGTCAGCGGGTCGGGGGGGCACAGGGACCCGGTTTGAGGGGTGGCTGCCCCCCTTATTCTCCCCCTCAAACCAGGCCTGCTTCTCCCCGCGCCCCCTCCCTGCCGAGACCGGGATGAAGGCCTCTTCGTCGTCCCCCCCCGCCCCGGCCACTCCGTCACCTTCTCCCCTCTCCTTCGGGTTATGAAAGGGGGGGGAGGAAGAAGGGGGTAACGGGTGTCAGCCCCCCTCCCCCCCCCCCGCTTATGAGTTTATCCCTCACTTGCCCGTCCTCCCATCTGCACAGGAAAGAGGGGTGAGGGGGGCTCACTTGGAGGGGTGCCAGAGGGCTCGGGGCATGGCCGGGCTGCCCCTGCCCGTCCCCGGTGAGGCGGCGGGGAGGGGGTTGTACCATTGCCCCCCCCTCTCTCCTTCCCGGCCTGGGACTCTTTCCCTCCCGCTCCCTCCTCCTCCTCCTCCTCCTCCCCCCCCCAGCTTCGCTCCTAAGCGGGAGTTTCCAGGAAGCGCTGAGGAGGGCCGCAGCACCGCGCAGCCTCTCGCACAGCGAGCTCCTTCCGCCGAGGCCGTGGCAGGAACGCCAAGTAGTCCCAACCACCTCGCCTCCTTCAACCCGGCAAAAGGCTCCGTCCCTCAGCGGGATGCCGTTATAGAAACAGGGAGAGAAGGGTTTCTCTTCCCCCGCCCTCACCCCGCGGCCTTGACCGGGATAGATCAGGAGGAAGCGGTGTGGAGGGCGGGGGGGAGGGGAGGTGAAAAAAACCAAGCGCCGGCTCCGGCGGAGGGGTCCGGAGGCGCGGAGGAGTGAGGAGGCACGGGGAGCTGTGCGCGAGGGCGGGGGGTGAGCGGGAAAACGCGGCGCGGAGCCGGGAACAGCGTTCTCTCCCCGGGCGGCGGGGGTGGCGCTGAGGGGGCGGCCGGGCCGGCAGCTTCACCCCACACACACACTGCTCCCCTCAGCGAGGTGAGCGAATAAAGTTCGGGGAAACTTTTCCCCTTCAGGTTTAAGGGCGAGGGTCTGAGGGTCGCGCCTCGGCCTACCGCCTCAGGCGACGCGGTGTCCTCCTGGCAGGTGAGCCCCCTCGCAGCAGTTTCCACACAGGCCCCGGGGCTGCCCCTTCTCCCCCCCAACCTGTGGTCGGTGCTTCCTCCCCCCGCCTCTGTGTGGGCCCGCGTTCCTGTCAGCACACCTGGGCCTTCCCCTCAGCCCGGGGGGGTTGGGGTGCCCGCGCTCCCTGCGCCCCACAGATAAGGAGCTGGGCTCACCCCACCCCGCCGATGGCTACCGGCAACTTATTGGCTCGTTTTTCTGGCAGAGCAGGCCTTCTAGTCGGCGAGATGCAGCGCCACGTTTAGGGAAGTTTGCCCCTGGTCCCCCCGTGTCACGCAACCCCCACCCGTCCTTCCCCTCCCACGGTTGTTTGACTTCACACAGGACCCCACAAGCCCTAAAGCCGCCCCTAGACGAGAGCTTCGCATCCTCCCGTTAACCCTGCAGGGAGAGCAGGGCAAGAAACGGTGATCTAAGGCCCTAACCGCCCCCCCCCCCCATCCCCTCCCCCTATCCCAGTTACACAGGCTTCATGTCCTCCTATTAACCCTGTGGAGAGAGGACAAAAGCTAAACTATGATCCTGCTCTGCTTCCCCCATCCCATTTATGATCCTGCTCTGCTTCCCCCATCCCATTCCCAGCTACATGAGCTTCACATCCTCCTGGTAACGCTGAAAGGAGAGGAGAACAAGAGCTGCTGATGATTGTAAGGCCTTGCTCTGCTTCTCCCCACCCCCTCTGCCAGCCCCATCCCCCACTGCAGCTCCCATAGACTCGTATCCCTCCCATTAACGCTGAAAGGGGAGGACAGGAGCTCTGATGGGTTTTTCTCAGGCTTACTCTGTTTTCTCCCCCCCCCCCCCCCAACCAATACCAGCTCCACAGCCCTGCATAAGTGCAAAGCATGCATCTGGCTCTGCTAGCACATAGGCTGAATGCCCCCTTTCCTCTGAGCTCCACAGCCCTGCAAGGAAGAAAAAAAAAAAAAAAAAGAACTGATTCCCTTCGTTTTGCTTATTCATTATAAGGGGCTGGTAGTGTGCTTTTTTAAAACGTGTGATCTCTTGTTTTAGAAGCATCTGTGCTTTAAGGTTTTTGTCTTCTATCATTTTGAATGTAGCTCTTGGTAATAATCTCTTGAAGTGCTCCATTTTTGTCCTTAAAGTTCTATTTTATTACCTTTTCTGGATCACTGAAGGTCGGTTTAACCCTTTATATGTGAAAATCAGCAGTCACTTTAGAAAAGGGTTGCCTTTTTCTTTACTAATTCATGGTTATAATATTTTATTGAGTGAGGGGTTTTTTTCCAGACCAGTCCTGATGCATGCTGAAAGAAGTGTGTGCTTCAGCACTGATTAAAGTCATGTATGAGTTAATGAGAAGCTTGCAGAGTATGTGAAGCAAGAGAAAATCTTTAACCAGCTCTGCTGTTCCTTCCACATACCACAAACTTGTAAGCTGTAACCAGAAGGTGGATTGAATATGTGTGAAATGCTGCAGTAGGAGACTCTTGTAATTGCATCACAGGTGGATGCTCACTCAATTAATGTATTATCATTTTAAAAATACCTTAAAGTTGGGTGGGTTTGTTTTTTTTAAAGCATTTTGAGATTTCATATTTCAAATTACATTGAAATCCTTGGATGAAAGATGCTAGAAGCCTACAAAGTATTATTTTCTGGATTATTTTTTATTTTAAACAGTATTTTTTTCCATTGCTAACTGCTTCCCGGATTAATAGGCTGATAACACATAAGAGACTCACTCTCTGGTGCTGGGGGAACGTTCCCAGTGGTGTCAACATTCTAGTTGTGGGACTTCTAATTTAAGAAACGTATTGTCATAAGGAATAAGATCAAGGCTGAATCCTGCCTGCATTTAGGTCCAAATATAAGATACACTTTGTGGAAGGAATCCCCAGTGAACACTGAGAGTAATTAAGTAAAAATAAAACCTTTCACTTCAGCCCCCTCCCCTCATAGATAAGTAAGCGCAAGACTGTTTTCATCCACCATTTTCATTATGTGTCTTGATATTTCTTAATTTTGTATTGCATCTTAAATCCTCGAGTGACTTAGAATTTCTGTGATTTGGGGGTATTTCTAGACCATACTTTTAAAGAAGACATCTCCCTGTGTCCCAAAAGGAGCTGTTGAGCAGTCATTCTCATAAAAAGGACTGAACTTCTTACAGCTTTGCTTTTCCAAACATTTTTTTCCCAGTAATTTTCATATTTAATTGTTGAATTCCTTTTTCCTTACATTGAGTAAATATTTACTAGTACCAGGTGGATTTTTTTTTTCATCTTTTTAAAAGAACAGAGCCTTGTCACCGAGACAATCACTTCGTTCTGTATTGAGATGACATTAAAAAAAGGAGTGAAGGAGAGTTGTCTTGTGCTGGGAACATCAGTGCCATTTTTGGAAAACAATACTATAGGAAATGGAAATGAAAAATACGTTTTATGCTGGTGGGAACTTGTAATGAGGCTAAGAGAGGATTTGATGTCTCAGAAAAGCAATCGTTACAAGGGAAAAAGCGGGACTTTTTCATCCATTTGTAAAAGTTCTCTGGCTGAATATCCTTTTGGGGAACTGAAATTTGGCTCAAGTCTGTTTATGAACATCTGTTGAATGGAATTTTAAAAAGGCGCAGATTATAATCTTAGTTTCTGTTGACTGTTTAAGATTATAAAATAAAACAAAATAAATGGATCTGCAAGTACAGTTTGTTTTTTTCTAATAATGAGCTGCATGAATGTTCAGTAGCTTATACTACTGGTTACCTGGTCATATATGTGTTTTCCATACATTTTTCTCCTTAGCATGTAAAATACAGCCTTTAGCCTTTCATATAGCTGTTTCATTCCATTTGAATACTTTCCTAGTAAGCTTTCAAGTGTTTTGTGGTTGGCTTTTTTTTGTTGTTTTTTTTTTTTTAACAGGAGGCTCATGGATTTTGGTGTCTTTGACATTTTTTTGCACAGAGAATGCAGCGATATGTGTGAGGGGAAATGCTGAGAACTGTTGGGTATTCCCAGAACTGTGGCCGTTTGCTTAGATTCACATCCTGCCCACCTGTCTTCTGCAGGGTTTCTGTAAATGCAATCACTTTGTGTCCACTCTCTCTGGATAGTACTACTTCAGCATCTATTTCTGCAGCGTTTGTGACCTCCTGTTATTCAGGGAGGTCTTCACTGTAATTTTCCCTCCTATTATTTTGCCTCTTTTGCAGCCTGATGTTTTTGCTGTTGTTTTATATTCCAAGTGAGGATGCTGTGAATGCTTCAGCTCAAAATTTAGGTCATCTCCGATGGAGGAAGGAAGACCTAAAAAGTAAAAATAAGATTTCAATGTGCCTTTAAAAGCAACGACTCTTTTGGAAAAAAACCTCATCTGTATTTTGTGGCTGTATGGTCTTGGGGGGAATGGAGGGTGCCTTTTTTTGATTCCAGAATGAAAGCTAAGTACCTTCCTGTGAGTGTGGTTTCTTTCCCATGTGCTTTTCTGGTCTTTTTCATTTTCACACCTGCTTTGAGCTTTAATGACTCAAATTATTCATAGACTTGCCCTGGAAAAAGAAGAGAGTGACCTCTTCCCATCTGGAGTAGATGGATTTACCATCAATAATTGTAAATGGGCTTGGATGACTTAATAATGGGGCATGCGCTTAAAATTTTTAATTCTGTTATTTCATTGCATCTTAAGAATTCTGCTCATGGTCTTTTCTAAACTGATAAGCTGAAGTTATACTATAGAGATTTATTCCTTGCCCAGTTATCTCTTAGCATTGGGCTCCCACCTACAAGTGTGATGATCCCCCATGTACTGCTGAGTCATCAAAGAACGCGCATCTTTCCCAGGACCAAGCTCGTAAATTGCCGTCTTCTTGGGTTTTTCTGTAATTTTATACAATGTCTTTCATGACAGAGAACCTCAAGACAATTTATGACATCAACAGCCAAGAAAGTAATGCAGTGCCTGTTGGGGGTTATGTAGTCACATTGATTACAATTTAGCGGTCCCTCAGCCTGAGGGTATCTAGGGGGACGTGGAGCCAACTGCTTTTCAATTCGTGTGTGCTGCTACAAGCAGCAAGCTGCAATTGATAGATATCTGTTGCTTGCCAGCAACTCTACTTTTTCTGTTACTTCAGTGGCTTAATTTAAATTATTAAGAAACTTGTGAATCTGTTTTGTTTTCTGCTCTTCCTAGCAGCTCTCTGCAGTTTTATATGTACTAAATGTGCTAAGCTTCATCTGGCCTATATGTATAATAAATACCTTAGTAAATACGATTGAGTCCAGTTTCCTCTATTAACTCAGAAGAGATAGCTTTTTTTCTTATCTGAATTGTTTCTCCATTCAGAAGGAGAGAAGCCTTGCGTAGCCAGGGTTCACCTTGCAAATCACCTGGACAAATTGAACTTGCGGCAGGAGAAGACACAAAACAAGAGGGGCTGTGATTCAGACTCCGTGATTTCTGGTCGCTGTGTCCTGCTAGGGAGATGTGTGTGGCATTAGACAAACAGTGAGAGCCAGCTGTCACCAAAAGCATCTTCATGGTGGAAGGAGCACCACAAGGTGACTTTGGTGGGTTCAGCAGTCATGTAGTGTGTTTAGATCGTGGTCCCACACTTTGATGCTGTTGTTTGTGTAGAACACTGCCATTTTCTCTCAGGCTTTTTCTGATGCTCAGAACACAGCGATATTTCTCACAAGCTGCAGACGGGTTGTTGGGCAGTTTGGTGTCTTCTCAGCGCGCTCTCTCGCCTCACGGAACAAGGTATGTCACTTCCTGACTCCAACGCTGTCTTCTCTGCAGCTGCGTGGAAGGGCCACTTCAGAAATCAGCGACTCTTCAGCTTCCCAGGTATTTCACAGGCCTGTCACTGGCTAGAAAAAATCCTGTAGGAAAAAGAGGAAGCACCTGCTTTTTTTTCCTAGTTATTAACAACTTTTTGAAATGTAGATGTTTAGGATGGTTACCATTTCCTGACTTTTCAACTGAATTGCAGTCGTCAACTAAGCCCCACTTCTCAAATGTGCCTCCCTTCACCCTTAAACATCCTTTACATTAAGGCAGTATATGGCGGCTCCCATTTAACAATATTGGTCTGTTATTGATAACTATTTCATTAAAAGAAAGACCTTCCTGGTCTTCACCCAGACTGTGCTATGATATGCAGGTACGTCATCATTTACACGCTAATTAATGAGGCTATATCAATAGAAGAAAGGGCTACCAGACAGCATCCTGCACCCACAGGAATTCATGTGGAGTGCAGGTTCTATACCGAGCGATGCCAATGCTCAGGCTGTGTCTCTTCCTAGCCCTTAGTAATGCTGCAAAACTCTTCCGATTAGTTACCAACCTGCTCTTTGTTTGGTCTTCTGCCTAATTTAAACAATTCATCTTGTCTTTATTCAATACAAGGTTATTTTCTACTATTAGCTCTTTTATAATGTCTTCATTACTTATTGATTACAATTCTGAAATAGTTGGGGGCTGAAGGGTTTCTTTTTTTTTTTTTTTTCATTCAAAGAGTGTTTGATGAAGATATTTGCTGGCACCTGCAAACTCTGTCCTTGTTTCCTCCGCTCCTTCCATCTTTACTTTAAGGACCCTTCACAACAATCTCACCTCCCCTGGTTACGATGGGGCTTTCCTTCTGTGAGATTAGAGCTTCCTGTCGGTGCTTTGTCAGGGAAGTCTGATATCTTTCAGCTCAGTTGTTGCTTCATCTCCTCTGCTCTCCCAGGGGTCTCGCAAGCGCTTTCGGTTCTGCCTTACATTTTTGATTTTTTTGAGCTTCCCTACTATTTACATTTCTTCGCATATATCCTCTTCGTACCATCTGCTACCTTCTGTTTTGCTCATCTCTGAAATTCAGCAACCAGATTTCATGCAACGTCATTCTACGTTATTTTCTTAAAATTTGATTAAAAGGTTCTGAAAGAACAAAGCAAATTAGAATTTACCCTCTCCGTGTAGACACCTTAACTGATGAGGGAACAACTCAATAAAGACCTTCAAATGCCTTGACACAAATGAATTTGTAACCAAAATTTTGTACTTTGTTTACGCAAAAGGTTTGTTATCATATTAAGTAGGAGAGTTTTATTACTGACAAAAGTTAAGATTATTATTAAAGAGTGGCATCTTCTCTGTAAACTCATTTTCTTTGGAATTCAGCAGTTTTTCTAAGCTGTATTTAATTTTGAGCGAGTGTGTGGCTGCGCCTTGTTAGATAAAAGCTGCGGTACTAAAACTGTGTTACTGAACTTAGCTCCTGACCTACCTTCAGAGGGCATGTCTACAAAGGGATGATACATCAATCTTGTTTGTTTGATCTAATTACAGCTATTTAACTATACTGAGCACAAGTACACTCACCCCACTTTGTTATGCTGATTTAAGGTATTTTCACTGTTAATGGGGTGCATGGTTCTTTCTCGTATTAATTTACGTCTCGAGATATTGTGGGCAGTTATCCCATGGAGGGCTGTTGTGCTGCTTAGCTGTGTGGTTCTCTTTCACAGCGCGCTGACAGGGAGATCTCAGTGATTTTGAATTCTGTGGGTCAACCTGACAAATTACTATTCTTTTTCTCCTGGCATCTGTGATTTTTGCCTATGCCACTTCTTTTTTAACATGCCACGAGGTTGCTTGAAGAAGAAACTGGCAAACCCATTACAACGCCTATTGCTGTGAGGTCGCACAGGTGGAAGGATTTCTATGGCTTTGTGGAGCTTTTGCTATTTTGATAATGGAAGAAATGCACAAAGAGAAGCAGTAGGATGTAATCAACATGTTAGTTCTGTACAGGATTTATGGTGCAGTTTGCTCAATGGTGTGCTGTTTCTGGGTGTAGTCAAGTAGTGGTGAATGGTAGCACAGTGCAGGTGCTGGTGCAGAACTGGGATGGCCAGTAGCGGCAGCCAAACATCAGGATGATAAAATTGCATTCCTAGAAACCTGTGCAGATCTTCGCTGCAGAGGCAGAATGCAAGGAGGTTGTAGAGAGTCAAGGGTCAGTCTCTTCTCCCAGGTCACAGGTGATAGGACAAGAGGAAATGGCCTCAAGTTGTACCAGGGGAGGTTCAGATTTGATATTAGGAAAATTTTTGACACAGAAATGGTTATTAAGCCTTGGAATGGGCTGCCCAGGGAAGGGGTTGAGGCACCATCCCTGGAGGTATTTAAAAGACGGGTTGACATAGTATTTAGAGACATGGCTTAGTGATGGTTTTTACCAGTTTGGTTGATGGTTGGACTACATGATCTTAAAGGTCCCTTCCAACCTGGACAATTCTGTGTAGAAGCCCATTGCCATTTGTGGAAGAGCATCATTTCTGATGACTTCCAATGGAAAACATTTTGCCTCAGCAATATTGTTATGGGATTATTTTTTTTTTAATGTCTATGTCTGGAGAAAGTGCTGATCTTCTGTGTCACAAAGCTTGGCAATGCATAAGGAATTTCCTAAGAGTTTTTTTTCCAGGTACAATCTGTGAATCAAGTAAGGGCTTTGGGGGTTCCAGGAATACACATGGTCTGTCAGGCCAGGAGAAAGCATTTATGAACACAGAGAACAACTTATTAATGGTTGTGTATCGCCTTGCTCATCAGTGTCGGTGATTGAAGGGATGTAAAATGAGTGTAGTGTGACATTGTGAAACTTCTTCAGAACAGACTCGTTAGAAACTTGAGTTTTTCCTCATTTGTACAAGGTGTGTAAGAGGCAGGGGAAGATACTGAAAGGTGACTGGGTAGAAGCAAGGAATTGAAAGACACTTTCAATGTTACAGAAGTCCAGGGGAAAAGCTTCCTTAAAATAGCCATTTTATAAGGAAAAACTTCTCTACAATTACAAGAGATATTAACAAGAGATAACAGAGCAAATTAATCAAAGAAACAGTTTGACTTCATTAATAATTACTGTAGGTAATTATTGGGCTGAGGTGGAGCTTAGTGAAGATCTTCAGCAAAAGTGCATCAAAGTAGTTAGACAGCAAAATAATAAATGAAGAAACATTTAATCTGAAATGCCTTGTAAACTTTAAACCCAGCATGTGTGTGTTTGTATAAGTGATGCAATTGACACACTCCCTCATCTCTTCTGGAGCTGGAAGTGACAAGAAAGTCCTCCAAGTAACTTACTGCAATTGGTAGCCCGAGACAGTAGCCCAGAATAGTGTGTTCTTCATCTAAAAATCCACTTTTTTAATTGAAATATTCCTTTCTCACCAGTATTTTTCTCCCTGTATTTGCTATAATAAGTATAGCTGTCATAGAGGCATCGGGAGGTCCTCAGGTCCTGTCCCGACTCTGAGAGAGATGTTTATCCCATACAGATATTGCTGTATCCTGTCCTTAAAAAAAATCTGAAACACAGGGCATTCTACAACTAGTGTTTTCATTGTTTACATGACACTTTTGTTACTTTACCAGATCTTGCTGTGAATTAAGTTTATTACTTGTTCTACCTCCAGTGGACATGAGCATTTGACCTTTACTGTAACAGAATGGACTGTTGGTATTTTGTCCCCTCTCAGTTCTCACATGAACACTCTATCTTTTTTTGGTTTGGTTTGGTTTATTAAGCAAATCCAGTATTTCCATTTGTTCTTGAGGGTTAGATCCCCTCAGCCTCACAGCATTCTTGTTGCTCTCTTTGTGCTCTTTCCAGTTGTTTTGTATCTGGTTTTACTTTTTTATGTGGCACCTGAAAATGGATACAATATTCCAGCTGAGATTTCACCAACACTGACTTGACCAAGATAATTGTCATGGGTGTCCTACGTAAAGCAGCCTTATTAAATATTTCTGTGATGTATTATCTTTATTGTGTTGACTTAAATTTGGTTTGTGATCCATTACAACCACTGCCTTCGTTAGCGCAGTACTGCTGCCCAGCCAGTTCCTGCCCTCCTTGGGCACACTCATGTCTGGATTCTTGACTACAAAAATACTGTAATGAAAATGTCATATCTGAAAACAAGCGGGAGAAAAAGATGTGAGGTGTCCCCTTTGTCTTTTGTGCAGTTACCTGGTCAGAACTCCGAAAAAAAAAATGAAGACTGAAGATGCTTTTTGGCACCATACCCCTACTGTTTACAGAAACACAAAGAGGTGGCAGATAGAAGGAAGGAGTCTTCAACAGCGTGGACCTCTGTGCCTTTGAAATTATGAAGAACAACTCCAGTGGTCAAACAGATAAGAACAGAAGATCCCAAGAAGGGCAGCCATGGTTTGTTTGCTGAAGAGAAGTATTGCTAAAGCAGGTACGAGAGAGAGAGACAATCTGGAGAGAGTGAGAGACCTTAGATGGAAATAAATAGGTGATACTGGTAAACTGGTGGTGTTATTTATGATGGAAACAAAAAGCCATGACAAAACCTAGAAATGCGGCGTGAGCCTTTTATGGTCTTCTGAGGAGGTGCAATGCTCTGGCTTTTTGGAAGGCTCTGCCCTTAAAAAAGCTCATTCTGTCAGCAGTTCTCTGCAGAACTAGGGGCTGGTGGCACTGCTGGGGTGACAGCGTGTGTGGAAGCTGGACTCCAGCAAGGATCACTGCTCGGTTCTCCAAGCACTGTCTGACACAGAGAATTTGCTGAGCTTGTGCGTACTCCAGGGCCGGGTCAGCCCACGTGTTACTCACTCTGTGTTTCATGCCTCTTTATGCTCCTGTGACCCGGATGAATTTAACAGGGAGCTGAGCAGAGTGTTCCGTTTTCCTGTGTGTGGTTCTTATACTTTTGCCCATCTTAATCCAGTTTTTTGCACCATGATGCAGCCTCTAATTATAAATCAAATCATACAACCTGCTGCCTCAAACTTCTCGCCTCGTTCAGTGAACGTTTTTTTTTTTTCAGATTTTTCTTTTATCCTTGTTATTTGATGTTTGCTTACATATTTTATTTATTGCATATAATTCAAGTGCTGCAGTAAATACAGAATTACTAATTGTAATGGATTTCTGTTATGCTTTTCACTATAGTATCTCAATACTTTTTAACCAGCATAAATGTACCTTCACAATGTTGTAATTTCACTGATGCAAAGCAGGGAAATTCATGGCAAAGCTACCAGAATTCTCCACTGTATGTTCCTCGGTGACAATAAACAAATTTCCAGCTTGTCCCAGTAAACTAATTGTAAGTATTATCTTAATGAGTCACCCACCAGGTTGCGGGTGAGCTTTCAAAGGGGGCTTCTGGTACTGGTTACCCCCTCTGTGTGGAGCGTGAGGAGCCTCCCTTACCTGCCTTGAGATTATCATATCTCATTTTGGCTGTAAGAACATCAGGCTCCAACATAAAAACCATTAGTTCCTTTGGTAGCCCCACTAGAAGGACTTTTTTAAAATCTAATTTTTCTAATAATAAGACATTCTACTTCAGCTGTCATCTTAAATGTACTCAGGCCTTTATATATATTTAGTGCCAACATAACCCATTAGTTTAAATGCCCGTGTTCAAGTCATAATCTATGTATATGAGCTAATCCTGACCTATCTCAGCCATTTTTTTGTTGGAGTTAGCTGATATAAAACTTTAGCCTTTTCTCATGGTAGATTCTTTGCTCTTGTAACCATTTTAGGAAGCCTTTTCTATGACTATCGTAGTTCTCACATATAATTCTTGAATATAAACCGTAACCCAAAATTCTGCAAGAGATCTGTTGCCATAACACCTGGATGTGCCTTACCTGGTCTTTAAATTACCTTTGTTATCTT
This sequence comes from Gallinago jamesoni, assembly GCA_025769975.1. Taxonomy (NCBI): domain Eukaryota; kingdom Metazoa; phylum Chordata; class Aves; order Charadriiformes; family Scolopacidae; genus Gallinago; species Gallinago jamesoni. Next base: position 4,029,819 of record JAOQGH010000009.1, read on the forward strand.
CATTTTTTTTTTAATGTTTTATCAGTTCTGTGACTAAATAATGCTTCTGGGTCTTTACCCTTCTCTAAAAACCGTGATGAATTCTCACTTTACAAGCATTTTGGCTGGTAGTCCCTGTGTGAACCACCTTGTGCTTTGCATTAATCTTATTACTGCATTCCACCAGTCCATTCCACCAGGATTCCTGTGCTGTTCCAGAACCTCATCCCATTCTTCATGTAGGATATTCCACTATTCTCTATTGATGCTTTTTAATTTTGTCAGTAACTAGCTATATTAACGCTCTTCTTTCAGTTCCATGTCACTTAAAAGCAATAAATGGCACCAGTTTGGAGACCAGTGCTGGAGGAGCTGTTAAACCTCTCACTCTCTAGTCCAAAATTTCCCATTTTAACATAATTCAGCATGGGGTTTTTTAGCCATTTTTTACCCACAAAACTTTTCTTGTGCTAATCTTCATATTTTCCAGTTGAACTCGTATTTTCATATGTGGCACCAGATCAAATGCTTTACTGAATTTTATGTGGGTGAGATCAACTGTGTTTTCCTTTACCAAGAAAAATCTGCTTTCTTATCAAAGAGAGAGATCAGATCTGTCTGGCATGATCGCCTTTCTTAAACCCATGTTGCATTTTAGCTTTTTATTTTCCTCCACATCTTTTCCCTCTCTAAGGGAAAAATAGCTTAAGTTTTACATCTCGTTGAGGTCGGGCTAATTAGCCTCTGCTTGTCTGGACATTACTTTCCAAGTCTTTGGCTTGATTTGGGGTTTGTTTGTTGTTTTTTTCCTTCTCCCCATAGTAGGATGTCAATTCTAGATTATTTCATACCCCTAGAGGTGGCAGGAAAAAAAATCACTGATTTATATCACAACTCAACTTCAGTGCTTCATTTTTTGTTCGGTGGTGGTTTCTTTTCTTGGGTTGTTTGTTGGGGCTTTTTTGGCATTTTTAAAGAAAGATGATATGTCATGTCATACAGGAAAAAAATTAATGAATTTTGAAGTATTGAAAAGTCCTTTAAAAAAAGAACAATATTGAGAGGCTTCTTAAGTAATGATAAACTGAATCCAGGACTCCATAATCCTGTGTAGCTGTTGATAACTACCAGTGGATTGTGGCAGCCCTTGGCGACACTGAGCATTGACATCCAGGAGTTCTGTTCTTTATGCTGCTTTGGCATTATTTACTGAAATTATTCCTGTGTTTAAACGGGAAGCAAAGTGTGCTGGCTGCTCTGCACATGTCTATAAGGTGCTCCTTAAAAAAATAAGGTCTGAACACACAAATTAAGTAAACCAATACAATAGGAAGGTGGTGAGTCTGGAAGGTCCAAGTTGCAGTGCTCCCAGTGATTGCTTGACCCCGTGCCACTGGAAAACCCAGGTCATTAACTATGTTTCCTGAAGGTAGGAAAAAACCAGTGTTTTTAAAATATTTTGTTTCATGATGTGTGTAGTTACACCCCTTCCCAATACATACAATGAATATGAATCTTTCTGAGCACGTTCAGCTTGTGTACCTAATTATAGAGAGCGGAATGTAAGCAACAACCATCAAATGTTTGGATTTGGGTTTTTTTTGTTGTTGTTTTGGGGTTCTTTTGTCAGATATACTTAATATTTTTCTAAATATTAGAAAACTATATCTTTTTGTTATTCTTCAGTGTGTCTTGGGCTCAGGCTTCTGTTTTACAGAGAAAGTGAACATTTCTGACCAATGCCTTTGTTTTACTGAAAGCGTGTCTGATAGTATCAGCCTCTATAAAGCAGTAATATCGCTAAGGCTTGATTGGGGGCCTCTTTAAAGCCAGAGATAACCATTAGATAAAAATGACCTTATTTCACAGTTCCAGGACCAAATTCTAGAAGTTCCAGCAAAACTGGTTTGAACTCTCTTAAATTTTTGTTTCTAATGCAGGTAAATTTCACTGAGGTCTAGACTTGGTAAGAATCTTACTTTTAGACCATGGACATTGGAACAAGATTTCAGGGTGGAGGCTTTAAAAGCAGAAAATGGGTCCCATCCCCTCACGCCGACTTCCATGCGTGTGTGTATAAAATCCTAAAGCTCCCCATGTGGCTTAGATTTACAGAATTAAGATTTTGAAATTACAGATTTAGGGGTGACTGTTGAAAGGTAGATCGGCAGAATTTCTGCCTGACCTTTTCATGGCCTAATGTTTCAAAGCTGGCCTGCACCTTGTCTATGTGGAATAGTGCAGTTGGTTTGGTTTTGGTAATTTTTCTAGCAGTTATTTGTGCCTGCCTTTGTACATCTGAAACGAAGGGACATTACGAAGTGTTCTCCCCATAGCATGAATATTTAATTGTTTGTGTGTTCTTTCTCTGGGTTGTGTGTGTGCACCTATATAATATTAACAAAATATCTTAAAATAAATCTAAAAGATTTTCAAAGCATGCCAAAGATTGAGTCACAGTGTGGAGTAAGCTAAGCTATTGTAGAATTTCACCTAAAATACTAGAATGAATTTGCCAAATGGTGGTATTTTACCATGGATTCAGCTAACTTCCCCTAGAGATTTTATTTCAGTGTGGTCTGAGTTCCCAGAACTGATGAACCGGTGTCTTTTAAAAATAATAAAAAAAAAAACTTTGACCCTTTCCAAAAGAAGATTTTCTTTGTTTTCTCAGAGGTACAGATACTCTTTTTTTTTTTTTTTTTTTTTTGAGCTAAGAGCTGGTATGAGTATTCTGGGTGGATCCTGCGAAGTGCTGAGTACATGCTTAACTTTAAGGGAGTATATGCTTAAAATCACCAGGACTGCTGATGTTTAAAATTATATATATATATATATATATATATATATATACACATATACTTAAGTACTCTGATGGCCTGAGGCCAGTGGCTTTTACATCTTCTAGGTCCGAGCCCTAAGGAGACTACAGTGAAGGGCTGCAGCTGAATTTTCTTTTCCCTGTTTTAAATAGGAGGTTTAAAGCACTAATTCTGACAGCTGTTTAAGTAAAATATATATATATATATATATATATATATACTTAATTTAAATGTGAGGAAAGGAAGGAGCAGAGTGGATACGCCTGGGTTCTTGCTGTCTCTCCTGGCATCCCCTTAGTGCAGGGCTTGCAGTTTTCAGCCCCGCTCCGTTCCTGCTGCATCCTCTTCCAGCTTTTCCATCTGCTTCATTCTGTTTGGAAAATGGCAATGTAGAATGTGTTTGGTGTAACCTTAATCCTGAGCAGCATCTGGGCTCCGTTTAAAAAAAAAAAAAAAAAAAAAAAGAGAGAGAGAGGGAAAAAAAAAGAAAAAAAAGCATCTACTGCAGGCAAGGTTTCTGTATATGTTTCCCTGCTTTAGTAAAACAAAGTTGGGGGGGGAGGGAAAACAACCAAAAATAACCACAGGAAAATAATATTTTTATACATTTTTATTAATGCACATCTTCATGAATGTGAATTTTAAGATGTTTTCCTGCACACACGGGCAAACCCTGGTGTTTGTACTTTTAGCCTCACCTCTGTCCTGGCGGGTCTCGTGTAAGGGGAAAAACGGATTTACACTGTTTTAGAAAAGGAGAGAAAGGAGAGAAGGGGGTTTGTCTTGAAATCTTCTTTTAACAGCCACGCTGTTAATTACTCACAAATATGTAAAAGTTAATATCACCATTAAAAAAAAAAAAGTGACAAACCGAAAGTCCTGTGCGATGCCTTATGCCATTTCCCTATTAAACTTTTACAGGCCTTTTAGAGCTCCCCGATGGCCAGGCGATTTTCATAGATACCCCAGCAGAAAGTCAGGAAGAAGATGCGATTGTGGCCACCCCAGCCCGTGACTACTGATGCTCCCTCCTCGCCAGCCATCCCGCCCCGATGCCACCAGCCCGAAGCCGCCGGTCAGGTCGGTGAAGCCCCTGGGGGGGTGGTGGTGGTGGTGGTGGTGGTGGGGCTCCTCCTGCCAACTCCTGGGATATTTTCAGAGCTTTTGGGCACCGGGAGCCTTTGAAAATCTGGCGCTAGATGTCTCCAGCACCTGGAGCCCGCGCAGATGACTCTCTAATTGCGCACCCCGCCGAGGATCATTGTGTTTGGCCACACGGTAAAACAGCCGCTTCAGAGCCAGTTCCGATCGCTGGGGTGTGACTCCTCATTACAAAGCCCAGAATAACGCTTTTCAGCCAATTGCGCTTCCCTGGGGGGTGTCTCCCCCCTTCACTCCCCCCCCTCTATTTTCCCTTCCCATGTGTTTTTTGGATTTTTTTTTTATTTTGCTGTTTGATTTTCCCGGAGCCGGCGGGACCCCGCCGCATCTGCCCTGCGCTCCCGGGCTCAGATCTGCCGAGCTTCACTCCCCGAGCAGCCACAGAGGTCGCTTCTGAGCACCACGGGAAAAAAAAAAAAAAAAAAAAGAAGAGAGAAAAAAAGGTTTTATTTATTTATTTTTTTATCTTTTTTTTTTTTTTTCTTTCCCCCAGTCTCAGTCCTTCATGGCCAAAGTGGAAAAGCACGTTTAAATCCCGCACTGGGATTTCCCACGTGGGTGTCCCGTTGAGCTGCTGTCACAGCCACTTGGCAGAGGGCGAAGGCGCTTCCCTCCCGCCTCCCCTCAGAACACAGAAGGTGATTAACATCTCTCTCTCTTTTTTTTTTTTTTTAATCAAGCGGTGTTTTCAGGACACCGCGCTGAAACATAAACTTGTGCGAAAAGCTTCCTCTCCTCACCAGCAGGCTCTTGCTTTTGGAATCCACCACCAAGTGGTCCAAATAAAGAGGGGATTAAAGTTCTCCTCCACCTTCTGTGAATGCCTGGGTTTTTATGTGATTTTTGTTTTGTCAGCGATTTGAGGGTTAATTCAACCGAGTTTATAGCGTTTGGCGTTCTGGGTCTGTGTACATGCAAAAAGCATGTGTGGTTTTGGTGTGAAGAATTAGCAGTGTGTACCAGGAGGCAAAGCCCAATTGTTTATGTGAATATAGAATATACTGGATATGGGTATAAGCATCCAATCTGGGGGGTGAGGGGCTTTTTTTTTTTTTAAGTTGTCTTCACCCCATTCAGAGATAACGGTCACCATGTGCGGTGTTTCGACATATTTTTGGGGGGAGAAAGGGAAACAGGGGGGAGTACACAAAGTTGCAGCTGGTCTTCAGACCTCGCTGTAATTTTCGAAGGGAATCTGGCCCCTCTCTTTAATTATTTAGTTTAAACAGCCCTAGAGCACGCCTCATCTTTAAGGCCTTTTCCCCCATGTCTCTAGGAGGCACCCTTCCTCGAGCCAGGAGATAAAAATCTTGGCAAAAAGAGCACCGAAGGATGTGAACCCCTCGGAAAATTCCACTTCCTGCCCAGCAACCGCCTGTCCTCGGGTCTCTCCCTCATTCCCATGCCCTTAACGAGGGATTTCTGCCTGCGGCTCCCACACCAACTTCCTAAAGAAACGAAATAAAGGCCGAGCTGCAGAGAACACTCTGGCTCGTCGCTTCGGTGGTTAATCTCAGCTCAGCACGCTCTCTCCCTCCTCTCTTCCTACTTCCCTCCATTTTATTTCTCTGCTGGTTTGGTTTGTTTGTGGTTTTTTTTGTTGTTTCGTTTGTGGTTTATTTATTTAATTTTTTTTATCCCTCTTTTCGGCTGACTCCAACTCTCTCCCTCCTCTTCCTCCTCCTCCCCCCCCCCCCCCCCCCCCCCCCCCCCCCGCCCTGAACTTGCCGGGAACAAAAGGCTCCGTTCCCGATCCAGCCCGCAGTTGCCGTGAGAAACTTCCCTGCGAGCGCTGCCTGTCGCTCCGCTCTCTCCTCCCTGCCTGCCTGGGGAAAATGGCAGTGCTGGATGAAAAAAAAAATAAAAAAAAAATAATAAAGGGGGGGGGGGGAAAACCCCTTTCTCGGCGCCTGCCTCTCCCGCAGCAACCCCCTCCCCGCCCCAGTCGTGACGCTTGAACTCAAACTTCTCTAAAAATACACTTTAGGAGGGCAGAATTTCACGGGAGTGCATGTTTTGTGGTGTTTTCTTGTGTGTGTGTGTGTTTTGTGGTTTTTTTTTAACACTCCACTGAAAAGAGCAGCCGAGGGGTGGGAGAAAGGCAGGGAGAGCTCGCTGGGAGCCTGCTACTGCCTCCAGCTCCCCACATCCCCACTTCCCAACTACTTGAAACACAAGAATAGTTTTGCTTCAGTGGGAAAATCCAGGCCCAGAGTTGAGGTCTTTCTCTTTCCGCAGCTTTAAAAGCCCTTTTTTTTTTTTTCCCCTCCTTTTTCTTTTTTTTTAACTCTTAGGAGTGGGGATCGCAGTGGAACTGGGTTGCTCTGCGAGCCCACCCGACGGGTCCCAAATCTGCTGGGATTCGGGAGGAAATTAGACGGTTGGCTCCCGATCCAGTGCAGGGGTTTTTAGAAACTCCGGTCCGCGTTTTGTTTGATTTTTTTCCTTTTTTTTTTTTTTTTTTTAAGTAGATTTACTCTTCCTTCTCCGAGCGCTGAGCACCAGAGCTGCTGTTTGAGGGCGGCTGGGAGCCCGGCGTACACCCCCAGCCTGTACAAAATAAATGCTCTTTGCTCTTTCTCTCCACTTTATTCCTCTTTTCCGACCTGACCCCTTTCCCAACATCTCCTTGTTTTCTCTGGAATTATCAAATTCCACCTCCTTTTTTTTTTTTTCTTTCTTCTTCCTCGATGGCTGAGAGCTGCTCTCCTCTCTTAGCCCCGAATCCACACACATGTGCCCCAAAACTCCAGTCTGGCCACGCTAGGGGTGGCACCAGCCCCTAACCCTCCGGGGTGTGTGTGCGGGGGTGTTTGCTCCCCGTCCCTTCCCAACTCCGCTTCGCCTTTTACTCCTCCTAGCGAGGGCTGCTCAAATCATGCCTTTCCTTGAGTCAGGCTGAGCCCACTCTCCTCCCTGAATATGCATCCAAAGTTTTGCAGCTGGGATGTCACCGGCGAGGCTGGAGCAGGGGCTCCGTCCCCTCCCCGAGGTGGGAAGCAGGAAAATCCCTTGTACAATCCCTGGAATCGCACTGCTCCAGCCTTCAGCCAAGGGACACAGTCCCCTCCTGCCTCAAACTCCTGTCTGTCCCTCTGCCATCGTGCCAGCCCTGGAGAGGCAGATCATATAATATCTTGACGTGATTATGATTTCTTTTTTTTAAGAGGATAAATAAGCATCGTCTCCCACAACGCCCAGCACATTAGCCACTCGCAGCAAACAAATAATTCAAATAATATTAATCTCAGCGGTTGTGAAGCCGCAATGAGGGCACTTAACCTAGATATGCCAGTGGCTAACATGGGGCTGGGCACATACAAACCTTTGTACAGGAAATGTAATTTTCCTTAGTAAAAAACTACTCTCAGAAAAGCAGAGGTACAGTAGAGAACCTTCCCTTACTCCAGCCCATATTTTGCAGCGTGCTCCGTGAATTATAATAGATGGGTCTCTTGTTCTTGGGTCCAGTCTGCATATCTCAGCATACTCTGCCTTTCAGTAAAATGGAAGAGCATCCTTCTTCACCCAACTGTCCTAATCGCTCCTCGCCTCCTTCCCTTCTAGTTTAGTTGCGCCAGTTCATACTTTATTACGGAAACTCTTACCCAAATCCCGCAGCCATAATCCAGTCCATGTTTGTAGCCAGTTGAAAAGGCTGGGGATAATGATAACTTGTGTGTGTGTGTGTGAGCGTGCAGGAGCGCCGCTGACTTTAGTCCGGTTTCCATGTCAACGATTCAGTCCATATTTGCCATCACACAGTTGGCAGTGCCTTTTTTTTTTTTTTTCCCCCTCTAATTTTCAAAGAGGGGGGGGGACACGACACACACACACACTCACCCTACTCCTGTTTCTAGTACTCTAATCTAGACCAGGTTTCCTAAACTGCCTGAGCGCTGGGTTAAATGGCATGGCCACCTTCATGAAGGAGACTTCCACTCAGGAGGAGCCAGCCTAGTGGTGGTGGCCTGCAGTGCCATGTGAGAGCTGGTCCCCCAGCCTATCTGAGGAGGCAGGGGCTGAGCCTGTTTGTAGAGGAAAGCGTGCTCAGCACTTAGGGAGATGGTTGGGGAAGGGGGCGGGGGGGAGAGGGAGAGAGGACGCATACGGCTTAGCAGGGATGGCTCAGGCTGAGAAACCTTGATGCGGCCGCAGTGAAAAGTCTCCTCCGGTTCCACGGAGCAGGAAAGGTGGTTGTTACCACCACGGGATGACGTGAGTGATGAGGAGGATTTTTTCAGGTCTTAGCTGGAAATGTTGCTTTTTGACTGTAACCCTCATCCGCTTCCCAAACCCCATCCATCGCTGGAATTTCATCGGACGCTTTAGTATTTAGTAAAGTGCCAGGGCCTCATTGATGAGGCATATTCCAAAATCTGCTTCAGCTTTCACAAACATTTGGTAAAGTGAGTGTCTCCTCATTGCGTGGGTGGCTGGGGAATCCAGTCTGCTTTTCACATTACAATCAACACCAGGTTTCATAGTCTGCCATAGCGCCCTTTAAAGAGGATTCCAAAAGAGTGACACATGTAGAGAGGTTGGGAGCCTGGACTCTTCATGGGGATGCACCTGGGCATCGGGAACTGTAGTCGTTAAACTTCTGGTGGGGCTCAGTTGGGTGGTGGGGCTTGGCTTCCTCAAGCAGACTGCAGCTTTGGAGTTGGGGAGGTGGTTGCTCGAGATGGTTCTGGGATTAAATGGCAGAATTTTCTCCAGTTTGTTATTGTTTTGCTTTTTTTTTTCTTAAAGTTTAGCATAAATGAAACATCTAAAGAGGAGCATTTTGGTGCTGTGGTGCACTACAGCCCAGCACAGACATTAGTACAGCCACAGGGCCTCACTTGTGAGAGTGTAGCCTGATGCTCCTCTCTCCCTCTGCTCCTTTGTCTTTCTAGAACCCAGGGTTCTAGAACAACACAGGCCCCTCTGAAGACAGCATGTAGATCAACTTTTTGTTCTAGCATGTTCCACAGCTTCCAGACTCTTCTGAAGAAGAACATCTTGGCAGTTTTGCTGCTCTGTGGCCTGCACAGATATCAGTAAGGCCACAGAGCCTCTGGTGTGAGGGTCTAGCACCGTGCCGGGGCTCCAACCTTCCTGAAGGCCTTTGAGTACCACCACAATTGTTTATTACCCTTCTCTTTCTCCTAGTTTATTTCCAGCAGTGGAGAAAGACCAACCAATTTGCTGAGATGGGATCTGCTCCGTGTTGCAGAGTCAACTGTAAAGACTGTAAAATGGCAACGCTGGCTTTGTTCGGGAGCCTGCGGGGCAGTTCATTGCTCTGGAATACGTTTAAAAATTTTGCTATTTATTGCCCCGTCCCGCCTCCCCTCCCCACTTTCCAGCTTTGGAATAAACCCCTTTTGTTCCGCCACCTGCATTCTAGATGATAAATATTTTATATTAGAAGTTTCATAACGGGCGTGAGGGTTGAGTTGACAGCAGCAGACACCGAAATCTTCAGTTCATCCTTACGAGGCACGCGGGGCTGGCAGTGATTCAGTCCCTCTGTGCCTTGCCTTGCCTCTTGCTCTGGACTCAAGTTTCCCCACTGTCATCAGTGTTGTTAAAATGGGATTTCTTGCGGCGCGTCCCGCTGATGGTTAGGCTGGGGCCGAGCCCAGTGCTTTGTTCACTGTACAGCTGGTAACCGGGGTTCCTTCTGCCCCATTCTAAAAAAATGGCAACCTCAGAACTGTCTTTTGAGCCGAAACTCCATTGTTTTCAGATGTTTTCTCTCTCTTTAAAGTTGTATTTACTTAAACTTCACTTTTCCAAATATTCCAGGGGAGGTCCCAGTACATGGGACCCAAATCTAAACCGTACCATGGCTGCCATTTTCACTATGTCCTGTGTCCTAATTTCTGAAAGTTCGGCTTTTATCATTCAAATAACTCACATTTTTATATCTTTCCACCCTCTGCCGCAGACCCGTACTGTATGAAGTGACATCCACAGCTACAGACCCTGCTGGCCTAGGACGGGCCGTGTCCGGGACGGAGTCCCAGGTATGTTTTTCTCCTCCCTTTTCCTGCTCTGGGGATAGAGGAGGTGGGAATCTGGGTCTGAACCGGTTGTGGAAAAGCATGGCCTTAATTCCCCGTTCACCTCTTGAGAGTCCAGGGAGCTTCAGCACCGCGTTACCCTCGTGCCACTGCTGGAGCATCCCGTCCCCATTGCTCAACGTGTTGTGTCTAGACACGTCCAGGTGGTTTTTTGTTTTTTTTTTTTGGTTCTCCCCCATCCAGCCGCCCCGAGGGAGTTCCTGGTCCCGCGCCCGCTGCCCTCGCCTTGGCAGGAGCCCGGGAGAGCCCGACTTTTCTTGGATGTCCGTGCGTGCGGCGCTAGCCCTGGCCCGCCGCCAAGGCCCTTTTCCAGAGGGACACAACCGGCGGAGAGGAAATGACAACCGCTAAGAGTTTTGCACGGGCTAATTCTAAATGGAATTTCTAGGGACAAAGAAGAGGCGCTTCCTCAACCCACGGGCCGAAACCCCGCGGCCGGCGAGGCGGCCCCCTCTCCCAGCCCGCTCTCCCGGAGGACTCCGGCTGCAGGACGTCGCTTGGGAAGCGCCCCGGCACGGTAAGGGTGGCGGCTGTCCCGTTCCCCCCCTCCAACCCCCCCCCTCCCCCACCCCCCCCCCCCCCCACCGGTTTTTGACCCCTCCCCCCACCACCCCCCCCATTCCCGCCCCTCCCCCACCCTCCCCAGGTTACTCGGTGACCTCTTTCCTCGCCCCCGACCGGTCCTTACTGGTGGCCACCGGGGCCCCCCGACACCGTCACTCGGGGGCCGTCGTCCTTTTCCGGGTCCCCCCCCGAACCCCCGGGAGAAGATGGCGGCTCCTTCAGAAGCTCCTCGGGGAGCAGGTAGAGGGTGGGGGAGGGGTGGGGGGGGGGGAGGGGAGGTGGGATGGATTCTCCTCGCCCATAATGACCTGGGGGGGTGGCTTTTTTGTCACCTCCTTGTCCCCTCCCCCCCTCAGGTGGGGGCGTATTTCGGGGCCACCTTGGGGGCGGTGGAGCAGGAGGGGACGGCGGTGGCCCTGCTGGTGGCGGCCCCCAACTTCTACGACGGGCGGCGCGGGGGGAGGGTCTTCCTCTACCGCTGGCAGGAGGTAAGGGGGGGGGGAGGGGGGAGGGGGGGGAGGGGGAGGAGGGGGAGGGGACACACCCACCCGCCACCTTGGGGACATTTGGGGACGTCGAGGAACCTCGGGGACATCAAGGGTCTTGGAGGCTTTTGGGGGGCGTCAAGGCCTTTGGGGACCTTTGGGGACATCAGGACCCTTGGGGACCTTTGGGGACATCAAGACCTTGGGGACATCAAGGCCCTTGGGGACACCAGGACCTTTGGGGACCTTTGGGGACATCAAGGCTCTTGGGGACCTTTGGGGACATCAAGGCTCTTGGGGACATCAGGACCCTTGGGGACCTTTGGGGACATCAAGGCTCTTGGGGACATCAAGGCTCTTGGGGACATCAAGGCTCTTGGGGACATGGGGGTCCTTGGGGACATCAAGGCCCTTGGGGACACCAAGCCCTTGGGGACATCAGGACCCTTGGGGACATCAGGACCCTTGGGGACCTTTGGGGACATCAAGGCTCTTGGGGACATCAAGGCCCTTGGGGACCTTTGGGGACACCAAGCCCT
>JAOQGH010000009.1:4041539-4055296 GCA_025769975.1 Gallinago jamesoni
TTGGGAAGCGCCCCGGCACGGTAAGGGTGGCGGCTGTCCCGTTCCCCCCCTCCAACCCACCCCCTCACCCACCCCCCCCCCCCCCACAACGCGCCGTTCTTCCCGGCTTCCCAGCCCCGTGCCCCGGCCGATCCGCTGCGGGTTTTGCGTGCGGCAGCCTCCGCCGCGCCGAGCCGCCGAGCGGCCGGGGCCGGCCCCGCTCCTCCTTTGTGACGGGGGGGAAGGCTCCCGTCCGGGCCGCCCTCCGCTCCGCTCCGGGTTTGGCAGGCGGCCGCGGCGCTGGGTAAAATGGCAGTGCTGAGCCTCGTGTCGGAGTGAGCCCCACTCGGCGGACCAGAGTCGGGAGCTGCCGCTCGGCTCAGCCCAGCCCGGCCCGGCTCGGCTCCGGGGGACGGCGCCCGCCCGCCCGCCGTGTCCCCCCTCCCCCCCCCCTTCCCTCCCTCCCGCACCGGGAGCCCCGTCCCGGGTCCCCCCCCGCCCCCCCCCCCCCTCCTCCTCCTCCTTCCCCCCCACTCCCTCCTCCTCCCCCTTTCTCCGCCGGCTGCAACCGAGGAGGTACAGCGGGGCCAGGCCCCGGGAAGCCCAGCCCAGCGGAGCCCTCCCCGCCTCGCCAAACCAAGGCCGGGGGGGAATGAGCCCCCGCTGCCCTGAAGAGCCCGCCGCCGCCTGAGCGGGGAGCAGCAGAGCAGCGAGGCCTCACGCCGGCCGGCCAGGCAGGGAGCAGCTCGGGGGGGGGGGGTGGGGGGACCGGTCCGGGGGGGGGTGGCTGGGTGGGGAGGGGGGGGTGGGGGATCATGGCTGCTCAGGTCGCCCCCGCCGCCGCCAGCAGCCTGGGCGCCCCGGCTCCATCCGAGCTGAAGAAAGCGGAGGCGCAGCAGCGGGATTGTCCCCCGGAGGAGGCGGGGGGTGAGGCGGCGGCGGAGCGCGGCGGCGAGAAGCAGGCGGAGAGCGAGGGCCCCACGGGGAAGGAGCTGCAGGACGGGGCCGAGAGCAACGGAGGGGGCGCAGGGGCCGAGTCCGACCTGAAGAGCTCGAACGGGAACCCGGGCCCCAGGCCCGCCGCTGCCGCCGCCACCCTGAACAATAACCTCCCGGAGCCGCCCGGTGGCGGCGGCGGCGGCAGCAGCGACGGGGTGGGGGCGCCGCAGCAGCAGCAGCAGCCGCCGCCGCCGCAGCAGCCTCCCCCTTCCCACCCGGCCGCCTTGCCCCCGCCAGCCTACGGCTTCGGGCAGCCCTACGGCCGGGGAGCCCAGGCCGCTGCCGCCGCCGCCGCTGCGGCCGCCGCCGCCGCTGCCTTCCACCAACATGGCGGACAACAAAGCCCTGGCATGGCAGCGCTGCAGAGCGGGGGCCTGGAGCAGTCCTACCCGGGGCCGGCGGGAGCCCCCGCGGGGCCGCCCCCTCCCCAGAACTCGCACGGCGGGGCCGAGCACGGCTTCCCCAACCACCAGTACAACTCCTACTACGCGGCCGGCGCCGGCCGCAGCGCCGGTTCCTACCCGCCTCCCCCCCAGGCCTACGCCCTGAGCTCCCCCCGGGGCAGCGGGCAGAGCTCCGCTCCGCCGGCCGCCGGCGCCAAGTCCCCGGCCGCCGCCGCCTTCCAGCAGCAGCGCTTCGGGGTCATGGGGCCCTCGGCCGCCGGCGGCGCAGGAGGAGGGGGCGCCACCCCGCAGCCCACCGCCACCCCCACCCTCAACCAGCTCCTCACCTCCCCCAGCTCCGCCCGCGGCTACCAAGGGTACCCCGGGGGCGACTATAGCGGCGGGCCGCAGGACGGGGGAGCCGCCGCCAAGGGGCCGGCCGCAGCGGAGATGGTCTCGCAGTACGGCGGGGGCAACAGCCAGGGCTGGGCCGCGGCGGCCGGCGGGGCCCCGCCGAGGAGCCACCATGCGCCCATGAGCCCCGGGAGCAGCGGCGGCGGAGGACAGTCCCTCGGCAGGAGCCAGCAGGTAACGGTGGGGCGGCCGTGTGGGGGTGGGGGGACCGGGACCGGGGTTGGGGGGTACGGGGTGGGGGGTGTATGTGTGGGGGGTCGGTGCCTGTCCCGCGGGTTCCCCCCGCCGGGCCGGCGCTGCCGGGGAGCTGCCATTGTCTGTGCCTGCTCGCTCGCTCTAAAATGGCTGCCTCGCCGCCTTCCCTTCCTCCCTCCCCAGGCCTTTGTGCGAGGCTCCCGGCGAACGGCCGCCGCCGTCCCGGTCCGCTCCGGGGTTTGGGTTGGGGTGGGAAGCTCCGGCGGGGGGAACAGGTCGGTCGCCCCCGGCGGAGGGCGACGAGGGGCAAGGGGAGGCCGGACCCGAGGTTTGCGGGCGGGCCCGCCCGGCCCCAACGCGTGGCCTGGGCCGCCACCCGCCTTCCCGGTTTTCCCCCGCCACTTTTCTCCCCTTCCCACCCCCGGTGTGTGTGTATATGTGTGTGTGTGGGGGGGGGGGGGTCCGCACCCCTCGTCGGGGCCCGTCGGGGTGCGCCCGGGGCGGCGGCGGGGTCGGCAGGGCCGGGCGGGTGGGGGGCCATCTTCCCCGCGGGGCCGGTGGGGCCGGGGCCTGGCGGGCGGGGAGCGGCGGTGGAGGGAGCCGGGCGATGGGAGCAGCGAGTGCGGATGGCTTTGGTTTGGGATTTGAATTATGGAGGTAAAATCCTTCTGTCAAAGCCAGGAGACAGTTGGTCTTAGGTTGACATCCTATCTGTGATCTGATTGGCTCCCCATCTCCTGCTCTTGGCCATTTATAATTGCCTCTGATGTAATGGTACAACAATCCTGATGAGCTCATAAACTTTTACACTCCGGTTTTCTTCCTTTTTCTTTTCTTTTTCCTTCCTTTTTTTCCTTAATCCTACCAAGCCTCACACCCCAATGTGTGATGTCCCCCCTTCTCTCATCCTCGTGACCTTGGGGCTGATTGGGGTGGCAGCATCCTCCTCCCCCTCCCCCCCCCCAACTTCTCCCCAGGGCTGGGGGGGGGACACAAACACCCCCTGAGCCCCACAGACAGCCTGCCCTGATCGCATTGTGCCTGGATTGAAAAAAAAAAAAAAGAAAAAAAAGGGGAGGCGATGGGCATTTTGTTTGTACCTTGGGTTTATTTTGCTTGGTGATGTTTTTTAGGCAGCCTGGAAATAAGAGTCTGTGTTGTCGGAACAGTGGCCAGGGCACAATGGGCTTGCTGTTTATTTGGGTTATGTGACTTTCCCGTTGGTATAAATGATTTCTTTGATGGAGCTGGGGATGCGTTTGTTCCTGGCTAATTTTTTTTTTTTTTTTTCCCTTTTCAAAACCCGGCGCTGTTTGGTTTCTTTATTAGACAGAGAATGGTGGGGGGGTTTCTGGGGTGTGTTACAGCCTGAAAAAGGGAAAAAAAACCCCAACCAAACGACACTGAAACAACAAATGAATCAATCCCAAACTTAGGCTTGAAGCACTGAAAATGGTGAATTATCAATTTATGTTCAGTAGAGCTTTAATATAGAACAGGTTTAAATCTCTGGGTCTGTTTCTTGGGGCACATTTTGACTGGCTTTGAGTAATTACTGGTGTGTCACCTTCTCTCCCATCGATAAAGGGACTTAGGGCAGACAGTCGGATGCTCTGAAAAGCAAAGAATTGTGACGCCGTTGAGCCTGATCTAATGGTCAGGCTCAACAGTGTCACAACTCTTTGCTTTTCAGAGGAGTGCAAATAGGGAAAAAAAACCCCAAGCTTGAGAATTATGTTTATTGTTGTACGTGTAAGAGTTACCTGTTGGCTGGAAATAGGGATGGCCAGAAAACGTAGAGTGTACTCATCAGACATTTTAGGTTCCAGGGACAAGAGGTTGGTGGTGTCTGATATTTGGAAAACCTCGATGAAAACCATGTTTAGACGTGCATCTCTGAGGCCTGTCGCCGCCTCGAGCGGGACTGACAGACTTCCCTTTTCCTTCCCTGTACTTTGCTCGAACTTTGGGGCCGCGGACGTTTGATAGGACGCAATGTGACATGCGGCCTCCAGAGTTTCCCTTCTCCCTCCTTTCGCTCCTTCTCTTGTGCCCATCTGAAAAACCGCTTCATTTTTGTCCCTTGATTATCTGAAGGTGACGTCCCCTTCGGCCTCTCGAATCACTTAATTGTCTTTTCTGTCAGATTGAAGTCGTGCTCTCTAAGAGGAGGGATCTTATCTCTCCTGTGGTCATCAAACCGTCCGGCGGTAACTGGTAGCGAGTGTTCCATTATCCTCAGCGACGGGGTTCAGCTCCGCCGGAATACGGTCACATACACCCATAAAACATTGGGACAATTGGCAAGAAATCGAGGGTTTTTACTCAAGGATGCTTTCTGTACCCTGAAAAATTTCATTTTAGACAAAACGCCTGCTAAAATACAGTGTCAGATTGAACTTTTCAAGCAGGTTTTTTACTACAGCACGTATCCGACAAAAGTGTGTTTCTGTCAGGAATTTGTAAAAGAAGCTTATTTTGTATTGGAAAATGAATTTAATTTGATTCTGTGAGCTGTTGTATTAATAATATCTGAGTAACTGGTCCCATCAACTGGAATTATTAATGAATAGTTGTTTTGAGAATTAGGTGAACTTTAAGTAGTACAAATAGTGCATATAAAAAGTAAATCAGCAACTCCCCCATCCCAAAACCCAAACAACTCCCCCAAAATGCTTTCTGTGCCAAGGATTATTAGACTCAAACTGACAATTCCTGTTTTTTTTTTTTTTTAATTTTTTTCTTCTACTGGAAAAAGAAAAGAACAGGCTTCTCTAGCTTGATGAAAAAAGCTTCCACATGTCATCTCTGCTGCCCACAAGAAACGGTTGATTAATAATAATACTCCAGTACTAAATTACAGCCTCCTTTCGCTGTGTGCTTGGGTGAGGCTCCCTAGATTGGGAGAATTTAAAGCTTTGTGTCTCTTCTTTGTCTTGTGCAGTGATGAACAGAGTGGGTTCTTAGCACCTAACTTCTGAGAGACTCTAGGAGAGCGAGAGGAGGATGTAATTCATCTGACCCAACACTGGCAGGAGAAGCATCTCTTGGTGCAGAAGATGGTGTGGGAAGAGCATGGGGTTCCTCTGCTCGGGAATCCTTGGGATAGCAAACCCAAGGTTTTTGGGGGACGGGAAGCAGGATGATGCGGAAAAGAGAAGTGGCCTTCAATTCTCCGCGCTTTTTAGGATGTATGACTGATGCCAGAGTTTCATCACGTTCCTCATCAAGAAAGGCAAAGTAATTTCTGGCGTGAAAGTTGTTTGGGTGGAATATTTCCTGTAATGAGGAGTGTAGTCACTCGTGCAGGGGCAGACTCTGGCCTGGGGCCCTCATGGACACCAGCCGGTCCCAGGACGCTGGTGCTGTGAAGGCAGATGCTCTGTGTGTGTGTCGGGACTGTGATGTGTAACTTCATATTTCTTTTTTTTTTTTTCTGATGACCTTTCTAGCTGGGAAATGCGGAGTGGGATCAAGAGATCAGAATGGCTGTTTTACAGTGTGTGGGATGAGAAATCTGTGGTGGTGTTCTTTTTTTTTTTTTTCTTCTGTGGGAATGACTTGGAACAAACCAGGCCAGGGTTCTTAGTTTTCAGTTTTTCCAGCTCTCTCATGTATTTGTTTCCACCCCCTTTTCCCCTCGGAGCGTGTAGCAGTTCTTATTAATACTCTGCTTTCCCAGTGTCTTGGGACTTAAAGGAAACTGCTTAAGAGAAAGGACTTCCCTCCCTTTAATAGATGGGCATTTCTCGTGGTAACACACTTCTGCTACAGCAAACAATGTCTCCTGTAACGGGAGATGTCTTTGGACCACATTAAACATTGACGTGTTGGATAAACTCCCCAGAGGTGCTTGGACATCTCCAGACCTCTCTCGTAAGTTCAGTGAAGGCAGTTAAAAAATCGTATGTTAATAAAAAAAAAATAAAAAATGCCTTTGGGCCTGTTGCCATACAATAGCTATTTTTTGTTGACTTAGATCTCGACTTCAGTAGCAAGTGAGGCATGAAAAATGTTGTTGAAAATATGTTTTTTAAACTAAATTGGCACCAAATGTCTCTGTGCTGCCAATGAGCTGTGATATCTTGGAATGGGAAATTGAGACCTGGCTCCCGTTGGCTCGTGTCACGGGGTTTTTCCTTGCTTAACGTTGTAATGGTGGGAGCCCTCACATCCCTCGCGAGGTGTGGGATGCCTGAGGTCTTTCCAATAGAAGGGAGAGTGGTAGATCTTCTTTTTCCAGGGAAGTGTTGGCCTCTGAATGAATGGTTTTAGAAAAAGCAGAAAAATTGTGTCGGTTTAATTTTGTTGTTAAGGTCTAATTAATTCTGGTGTGGATGCTGAAGGTTTTGCTGGCTTCCCTTTTCCAATAGCCTGTGCTAGTCTGAAGTAAACTAGGGCTTGCCTGACTCTCTAAAAATCTCTTGTTTTCTGAAACACCATCTTCCTGACACTCAGTTTCGAGGTGTCCGGTGTTTGCAGGCAGGATACGTGTAGGATACAGGATGGAAAACCTCAGTTCTGACTCGCAGCTAGAAGTTGTTTCCCCTGCCCTTATCACCACTGGTTATACTGGGAAACATGGGACAAAACCACAGGGCTGTCCTGTTGTATTTTTTTCTCTGGGTGGAACAGGGTTAGCAGGGCTTGCCCACCTGCCTTTTTACAAAGTATAAATGAAATGCTCTGTCGATCCTTATTTATTATCCGGGCTAGAGGAGGGTTTCTACATGTGGTGTCTCTTGTAATCGTGTTGTGGGTTGCAAGACAGAAATGTGATTTCTGGGAGGTCGTGTGTTTGACTTTCGGGCCTTTTGTTTTATGGCTGGGGTACTTACTGGTTTCCTAAAGCCGTCTGTCCAGTTTAATTCCTTTTACCTGCTACAAATTCTGTTTCCTGAAGCGACTGCTCAACAAACAGGCAGAACCTCTTCCCTGTTCTTAAATATTAGCTGGGGTTGGGAGTAACACGGGAATCAAATGTTCTTAGAGAGCTGTGTCTTACTGTTCTCCTAAGCTTGGTGTCTCCATAATAATTTGGTTTTTTTTTTTTTTTCTGTAGTCTTAGTTAAGAAAACTGGTCAATGAATACTACGTTAGAGAACTCTTACCCGAGACCCCATTAAGGGTCTTACTTGAAGACTGTATTAAAAAACCCAGCAGCTTTCCTTGAGAGAGGAACTAATGTCTAAAATTAGGTTAAACAGTGCAGCTGTTCGTTTTATCTGTTACCTCATATGCGACTTTTCCACCATTTTTCTTCCTACTCTTTTCAAAGGAACGCCACCAACTTGGATATCCAGTTTTTTACCCTATGAATCTGAATCTGTGATTTCGGTAATTAAAATATTAGAGGAGAAAGATGCCCTTTCCAGTTTTTACTCAGGGTGTTTGAAATTCTTTGTCTAGTCAGTTTGATTTCTTTTTTGAATTGCTACTCCTGTGTGATGGATCGCTCTGGGGAAAAGCTCATCAGCATGCCATTGCCCAGTTCCTGCCAAGAATGTTGGAAACTCTGGAGTAACAGCAGTAGCGAAGCAGAAACCCAAGGCAGTGAGTGTAATTGGGGGGGGGGGGGGGGAAGAATGAAAAAAAGATAAGCTTGTCTGTATTTAGCATTGCTATTACTGCTCCTTGCTTTTTCTGGAAGGGTCCTTAAAGTATCAGCAAGAATGCAAAATAATAATATCTCCCCTTTTGTTCTGGTGGAAAAAAAAAAATAAAGGAAGTGTTTTTCCTGGGGAAAAAAAATGTGACAAGTCCTGCGAATGCTTTTCTGTTGTGTGCTGATTTCAAGAAGTTCAGCCTTTAATTTATCCGGAGGTTATGCATGTGCAGTGGTAAAACTATCCTAGACGTCTGTTAGCCAAAGCCATAAATCTCCAGCTACCAGTGAATGACAGGAGGGATTGGAGGAAAAAAAGCCATTTTCTTTGGCACGGACCAAAACTGCCGCATGTTCTGTCTGGGTCCTGCTGTCCACCTGCTCCTGGGTGACACAGAGGAGCTGATGCCTTTTTTTTTTTTTTCTTTTTCATTTTAGTAGCTGGAAAAGAAGAGAAGTTGAGAAAGAGGGGACTGTGTATACTTTCTGTGGGCTCGGGGAGACCAGGCTGTGTTTAGGAATCGATCCCAGTAAAATTCCAGTCATAAATTTCATGTCATCCCTGCTGGATTGAGCCTACGCTTATCATTCTTTAGGCTGAAATTTTATGAGGTTTTGGGCAGTCTTTTGTTTTCCCCCCGCTTCATAGAGGAGGAATGCCAGGTCTTGAGTTCTTCCCAGTGAGTGTTTTTCGGCGGAAGCAGCCGAGATGCTGATGCGGGAACTTGCCAAGGTGAGGCACGAAGGCTGGGACAGGGTGGAGAGCGGGATATAGGTCTCCTGAGTCTCATCCTATGCTGTGAGTGTGAGACCAGCTTTCCTCCCTACCGAGGTTTTAGCTGAATATGTTGTTAAGACCCTTTTAATGGAGTTTTACGCTTAAAGGAGCAGCACCCAAGCCTGCCCTGGGAGGCTCGTAGAAGGAACGAAGCAGGGCTGGAACAGGAGGAGCTGCCTCTTTCAGGACTGAGCTCATGAACATATTTTACCAGTTCCTGAAGTGTCTTAATCAGATGATAATCCGTATTAACGTATGGATGAGGGAGGGGTTCCCATTCCTTACTCCTCTCCTGTGCACCTGCACTCCCAGAGTTAGGACTCAGCAGTTCAGTCCTGCAACTTGAGCGTTTTTGAGGTTTTTTTGGACTGCATCGAGAAGAGCGTTTCCAGGTTTGCTGCGGTGTTCTTTCTGGAGTATTTCTGAGTTTAAGTGACAGCTCAGTAAGTATTTACACAATGTAAGCATGAGCTTTCTGCGATGAAATGTAAAGGATGCTACATAATGATAGGTAAACTTAATAAAAGCTACTTCGGAATTTCTCAGCAAATAGGTTTGGTTTTTTTCCTTTCTATATTCTGAGTAAAATGAGAACTGTAGCTAGAATCTAATTTCTAATCACGTTCTCTTTTATGGGAGAAAAAAGGGACAGAAGTGAGTAGGAGCAAATGGAAGAGGGGCTTGGTTCGTTCTGTCAATACAGTAAATTTCTTTATGGGAGGGTGAGAGGGTTGAGATAAAGTGTGTGTATTCATTAATTTCTATGAAATTCCTATGAAAAATCAGTTCATGTAAACTAAATCTGAAAAAACTGCAATAGAACAGTAGCTATTGGCGTTTCATGGGATCATCAGCAGGTCATTATTTCTTACAGTTATTGAAACTTCTTCAAGGACAAATTCAGTGGCTACTGACTTTTTATTTTCTTTGTTCTCCCCTTTCTTCAACTTGAGTAACTTTTTCTTCGTTCTGGATAATTAATAGGATGCCCAAAGTGTCCCAAGAAGCTGTAAGTTAGACAGGGGGAGTGGTTTTTAGAGAATCTGGGGGGAACCCTGATGCAGCTGGTGCCCCCCTGCCTGGTGCAGACCCCCCTGGCTGTGGGCTTGCCCTGTGTCCTGTGGGTGCCTTTGGCTGTGGGGTGATCCAGAGGGGACCGAAGGGCACTCTGGTGGTTTTGGCGGGTTGGATGGTGACATCCTGGATGTGGCTTGGAGCAGAGAGAGCCTTTCGGTGGTCACCGCCGTGACTTTCCATCCTGAGAGATTCCGCGACTCTTCTCAAAGAGAAATTCTTCAAGTTCGGCCGACTCTGGAATTTCCCCCCTGGGGAGAATTAACTGGGTTAAGCAAGTACTTCCCCACCCCCCCCACCCCTCCTCCACTCACTTGAGAAATTTCATTCAGGTTTGACTAAGAGAAACCCTGAAAATTACCATTTCCCTTCTGATGTCAGCACGGTGCTGGCACCCTGCCTGCGAATAACAGGACAGGAATGCTTTAAAACCTGCGCTGGGGCCACAGATGCAGCTACACCTCCGGCCGCCGCGCTGGGAACGCTCACACCGGGGCATACCGTGCCCAGCTCAAATTATCAACAGTGGCTTTGTACTTTTTTAACATTTTTAGTGTCCTAAGCGTTAGTTTCAGCAATTTGAATGTGGTCTGAGAAGGCGCAGGAGAAGGGAGGGCACCCTCTCTGAAAACGGCCCTCTCTTTTGGGTTTGTGGCACCCAATTTGATCTTTCTGGTGAGGAGGATGTGCAGTGGAGTCTGAGCTGCCTGCAGAATCCTGCTGTTGGTTGGTCTTTGTAGGTGACCGTAGTTTTCTTGTTGAACAGAGGCCTGGGTGGGAATTGGAAAGGTCACCTCTCCTGCTCCAGGGCAGGATCAGCCTCACCTGAGACCAGGGCAGACAGCGACAAACGTGATGGAGCTGCTGCTTTGCTTTGCCACCCTTAGTGTTGAACATCAGAAAAAATACTCCAAATCACATTAATTGAGTACCTCCTTCTTGTCCTGGTCTCTCCCAGTGTGGAGAGCCGAGGCAAAAGCGTATGGTAACCTGCTTTTAAAAAGTGTGGCTTCCTGCCTGTCCCCTATTTCCTTGAGATAAATTTGCTGGTTAAATTGCGAAATGTCTCCTTTTGCTTCCAGGTGGCTCTGCTCGCTGGGGATGGCGGGGAAGGGATCGTAATGTCCCCCATTGCCACCTGAACTTCTTCCAGGGGCCTGGACCTGGCCGGGCTCACCCTGTTACCTCTTGGTGTGGGATCCTTCCTGTAGGCTTGTTTAGAGTTTCGTACTTCATAACAGTCTGGTGATGGATTTAAAGTCCAAATGACTGTAGGACTATGCACCCTGTGCAAGTTTAGGAGGAGAATCTGGTATTCATTAACTGGATGTAAATAATTAAACCGGTGCCAGCCTAGGGGTGGTCTTTCCTCAGACATAACTCCTTGTGAAACGGTTTGAAGAAATGTTCCTACCTCTGTGCAGAAGATACATTGAAATGGTGGAAGTGCTAGAATTAGTTAGAACTTGATTTTTATTTTATTTTTTTTTAAATGTATTTCTGACTTTGGAGCTAATCAAGAAAAAGGCTTCCCATTCGAGGCCAGTTTACGAGCATGATCCTGTCTTCCCAGAAACTGCCTCCGTGTTGGGCTGTGGCTGCACGTGTTGTGTGGGGTCTGGGAAATCCTGGAGTCCTGCCCCTGGGCCGGGGTAGCTGTCTGGGTGGGTGTAATGTATTTTTTTTTATTTTATTAAAAACCCCAAACTTCAAACTCATTTGCTTACTGTTGCATGGGGGCCTTGTGTTAATTGTGGTGCTTTGGATTCCCTGGAAGGGATTCAGGGCTGGTTGTAACAGGTTTGAACGCTTATTATTTTTGGGCTAATTGGACAGTATTGTGATAGGAAGCATGTAAGTATCAAAGTATCTCCTAGTCTTTTAGCTTATCGTGATAGACCAGCGAGGCTTGTATGAGCAGTTCTCTGCATCTTGGAAGACTTTCCTTGCCTCTGCACCCCGTGGCTGGGTGTGTGGGGAATCTCCAGGGTAGGTGCTCGAAGCCCTATCTCCAAAAATCAAGGTTAATGCTATAATTGCTGGCTTGAACTTTCTGGAATTGGGGATAAACCAAAGAAAACTGTTCCAGGTGTTATGAAAAAAAAAAAAATCATCTCATCAGAGATGTCATTTCTGGGTGGAATGTGGCTCCCCTGGAACAGGGCACATTGGTGGGGAAGGGAATTTGAGGTGATGCTTTATCCCGGATGATGGTTCCGAATGGAAATGGCATAAAAAGTGCTCTCTTCTTCAGCTTGTGCTCTGGAGGAGAAGCAGAATGCCTGGCTCTCCACTGTCTGCTCTTGGATGTGCAGAAGAGGCCATCGGACCTATCCCAAATTATCCTGCCTGCCTGTACTTTAGAGATACTTCCGAAGCGCCTTCTCCGGCCTTCCTGTTTGGTTCCCGAGGCGTGACAGCATTGCAAACGCTTGTTTCCACGTTAATTGTGATTGATTACCTTGCAATCTAGGACAAGATTTCCTTTGAAAAGCTATATGCTGATTCGGTGTCAGGAATTAAAATCAGATGAAGTGATTAGTGTTCTATGAAATATCCCAGAGCAATTGAGCGCTCCTCGGCTTTCAACCGCGTTTTTGGCCCTTAACCCTTGCCTCCCCTCTCCCCCTCCGGAGCCGGGGGCTCAATCTGTTGTCTGCACGCTCGGCGAATAACTCATTAGGTGGATTGTATCAGGAGATGGGGGGCTATAATTTGCCACTGGGCTTCATTCAGAGCGTGGATTTGCCAGCTCTAACGATGAACGCGGGGTGTGCTGAGAGTGCGCCGTGTCAAGGCAGCAGCGACACTGGTGCCGAACGGGGAACCACCTATTAAGGTTACCTTTAAATCTGATCACTCGGTAAATGGCAATAAACTGTTTGGGGTTGTCACCGCTGTCAAGGTACAGTCATGTCTCATCTCCCTTTTCTCATATGAGTTGTCTTACCGTTTCTTGTTATACCTGTTCCTGAAACCAGGGAAGACTTTGCAGCGTTGGCTGTTCCTCCTCCCCCCATGGCATTGGCACAGTTATGAATTTTTTGTATCTTCTCACCAGCTGCCAGCACGCACTCCTTTTAACCCGCTGAGCAACTCCCCACGTTGTTCATTTCGCTTTATAAAAGAAAGCTGGATTTTTTTAATTTTTTTTTTTTTTCCCTGGGTGTAGATGGAATAAAAAGTCCCAAGGACAGACGTGAGCACGGGACTGCGGATCCAGGCTTCATAAATCACTAGAACACAGGGCTGGTGGGCTTTTATTTTATTTTTTGTTGTTTTTAAAGAAAAAATTTAAATGCCAGTGACCGTGTGGCACTGCGGGGCAGGGGTTCGTGCTGGGTTTGCCAAGTGTAACCAACCTGAATCACGACCGCCTTGGCTTGAGGAAGGCTCTGGTGGTGTGTCCTCACTGCTGTCTGGGAGCCGGCTTGGCTGCAGCTCTGGGTTTCTTGCCTACGTTGTCTTTTCATCTTCCCCCATCCTCCTCCTCCTCCTCTCTTCCCAAAGTGTGACGCCGGCTCCGCTTTCGGGATGCAAATAGATCATTTGGGTATAAATACTGGAGATTGGTTGTTGCTTGGTACAAAGTTACTGAGTGTATCCTTGGTAAATGCAGATGGTAACTTGTCATTACCGCAATTTTAAATATTTTTGGTTCCGTGGAACTGAAGTAGAGTCTTGGAGGCTGAATTTTAAGGCTAAATTAAGAGAAGGCTCAAGAAAATCCATAAAAATAGCGTCCAAATTTGTCAGCCGCTGTAATGAGAAGGGAAATAACTTTTCTTCCTATTAGCAAAACAAAGCTTTGTTACCTTGTGTCGTATTTGTTACCTCCCGCAAAATACTGTGGGGTCAGGAGGGATGGACAGGATGGAGGTGTGCTACCTTGCTTCCTCATGAGGTGACACCAGGGCTGATGCCAACACGATACAAAACATGCTGCTCCCCTCTAACTGAGGTTATGCTTGAGGTGCTCTTGAAGTAATTAGTGGGTGATTACTCCAGCTCCTGGCTGGGATAAGGGTGTGCCTTTGGGCAGTTAGAGCTGGCTGACCCATGTTACCCCATCACAAAGCAGAGGTGATGTCCACCTCCACCACTATGTCCACTACTGAGCTGTGAGTTTGGATTCAAGGTCTGGAAGACAAGGGTGATGGAGCAGGGAGTTGATTTAAACTGAGGTTGCCTGTCTTACAGAGTCGCAGAATGGTTGGAGTTGGAAGGGACCTTGAAGATCATCAAGTTCTAATCCCCCTGCCCTGGGCAGGGACATCTCCCACCAGACCAGGTTGCTCCAAGCCCCCTCCAACCTGGCCTTGAACCCCTC
>JAOQGH010000009.1:4062952-4087308 GCA_025769975.1 Gallinago jamesoni
CTCCCCCCCCCCCCCCCCCCCCAAAGCCTTCGAATGAGCTCTTGGGTCCATCCATGCTTCACCACGGTTCAACTTGGGCTGATATTTTCTTGGGGCACATGTAGTTAAATCGCCTTTATTGAGGTAGGACATTCATGTGGACTTCCTGATGGTAGGGTCTGTAAGCCAGAGGAACACCACTAAGAGGAGAGTGGTTAAAGCGCTGTCAGCGAAGGACATGAGTGTCTTTTCTGGGAGATTTTTGAAGAAGAAACAACCCATTGCAGCATTTGAGATGTACATGGCAGCCCCGGGGAGCCAGAGTTGGCCTTTTGGTTTGCAGCAAGTCAGGAGTGTGTGTGTGTTCCTTCATTAAGAGATTAATTGGCATTTATGTTTCTTCTGTTTATAGAATTTTATCTATAAAGACTGTAATCTAGAGTGATGCTCTTCATGTTTGTATTTAGCATCCTCTGTGCGCTAGGGCCTTGTGGAAGAGTGACAGTTCAAAGCAGCGCAGTTTGGAAGCATGTCGGGTACTCCTACACTGAGCAATCAAGGTGACGACTTGGTCACATCCTGGAAATATGTTTGGGTTTTGTCTTTTGGGTTTTTTCTTTTTTTTTTTTTTTAATGGCTGCATAAACAGTTCCAAATGTTTCTTGACGTTTTTTAACAGTCGTCATGGTTCCTGTAGGAGTCATGGAAAAGTGAATCTTCACCTTGTTTCTATCCTTCCTGAAGATACGGTTAGCTTTGTGGGTGACCACAAACAAGAAAATCTGTGCAGAGGAGGCAGTGTGTGGGGTGTGTGTGTATTTTTTTTTTTTATTAAAAAAATCCCCGAGCAAGAACGTATTTGAGAAGTTGCCCTTGCTAGCAAGCTGCGAAGGTGAGGTTACAACCAGAAGGAAGCAAGTAACAACTGGAAAAGACACTGAAATGTTTAGTCACTCACCCCAAAGTTGCACTTGATCAGGTAGAAGAAGTGAGGAGGTGTGTGTTTTGGGGGATGGTGAAGGAGAGAGGGTTGTCTGGTCAAAAGCTGGGAAGCTCTCCTGGTGGCACTGGTTTTACATAGCAAAGAAGATAATGTGGGGAGGGAAGAGATGTCAGTAATGGAAGGTGGTACCTACAAGGCAAGGCTGGAGAAGCTTAGGGACAATGGCTGGGAAGATGTAAACACGATTTGCATCCCTTAGGGCGTATGGGAGCTCCACACAGGGTTTTATACCATGCTCTGAAAAGGAACTTCCATTCAGAGGATCAGAAAAAAACAGGCTCTGAGGATTCAGAGTCCAGCCATCAAAGACCTCTAGTTTTTTTTCTGACCTCCCCCAATGGAAGCTCCTTTTCCGAGCATGGTCCAAAGCCTCGAGTGGGTGCATGGTGTGGTACGTGGGGCCTGGCCGTTCAGGAGTACAGGGATCCAGGGCTTCTCCAGGCTTCTTCCTATGCAGGAGATCCTGCAGTCCCTGTCCTTGTTACTCCTGAGCAGTGGCATCTGCCGTAACTTGGACAAAAACCACAAGATACTACTTTCAGAACTGTTGTAGCATCAGTGTGGATGGAAATGGGAACATGCAGCACAACTGAGTGTGGCAGGGCATCTAAAATCTGTCTCGACAGAGAGAACCATATTGGTTCCATGCACATGGTTGTCTGTGAACAGCTTCCTGCTGTATTTGCAGGGGTGTCCAGCGTTGAACTGGAGCGGAGGAAGGGACTTGGACCTGGTTCTTAATTGATTTGGCCCATACTGGTGCAAATCAGTTTAAGGGAGACTGATTCCAGTTGAGCGGGTAGCACCCACCTTTACCAAAACCGGGGTGCTTTTCCTGACAGTCCATTAAATTCTCTCCTGTGGTCCAGCTCCTGTTGCCCCACAAGAGAACCATTAAATCCCCGTCGTGCCCTTCCTTACTGGTGTTTGGCGTGGGCTCGGCGTGGTGAGGTTTGCCTGGCAGCGAGACGGAGCAGCCAGCTGGTCAAACAAATGTTCTCAGGGTCTGCGCGTTGGGACTTCAAGCTGTGCTGGCTCTTGGGGTAGGATTTTCTGAAGTGTAACATACTGCAGGAACTTTTTTTTTTGGTTATTTTTTTTCCCCCTGGAAGGGTGGATTCTCTAAACATAACCGGAATACCGTTCGGGTCTCCGGGATTCTTTCAGGTTTCCAGCAGGATCTGGCTTTGTGCGATATTTGCTTGTGCAGACCTGTAGTGCCACTCCTCAAGCACCTGATCTCAGCAAAGAGAGGGTGGATCTGTACAAATACCACCCTAGGGCTAGTTGCAGGAAGGAATGGTGTAATAGAGAGCCCATTGTCATGGTGATCTGGTGGAAAACATCTAATTGGTATTAGTTAGGTCATCAGGAGATCAGTGAACAATTCTTATTCAGTCCGAGTGATGGAGGTTAAAGACTGCGCCTGGGATTCATTTAGAGGTCACTCCGCCAAAACAGCTCTTGCTTAAGTGTGGGAATATCCCTGCTGAGGTAGAAAGACTGTATTTTAAGGTTTATAGTGTTTTCAGGAAATTTTATTGACCGTTCTTACGTCTTGGCTCCAGGCAGGGGTAATAGAGATTAGGAAGTCATAAGAAAGTTGCGTTTATTCGCTCGTTTCAATCGTGTCTGCTCTAAAACTTGGGGACCTGACATTTTTCTCGCGCATCAGAAAAAATTTGATTGAGAAAGCTCTATTCTACAAAAGGCAGCCAGACACAAGGCAAGTGTTAAAAAATAAAAATGCAAAAATGGAACTGCAGTCTCGAACGCTGTGAATGTGGGTAGCACTGCCCATCAATATGGATTAATTGAAATGTGTAAGTGTAAATTAACAGCCTGTAGTGTTTTGGGAGACCTTGTTATACGCGAAGGAAGCAGTGCTTCTTGTGGATATTTCAATTTTCAGCCTAAATTCACCTTGTTGTGGAATATCTGGACATCAAACTGCTACCTACTATGGGGAAAAGCCACTTACACTGATCATTCATCTTTCTTAGTGATCCTTTCCCTTCTTTCCTGTCCTCTGGCCGCAGGAGATATGTCGGCGTCAAATGACTTCTTCTCATTGGGTTTGTTCTTTGTGAAACGTCTGTAGGTTCGAAAGGGCAGGAGGAATCCTGCCATAATTCAGGGTGCAACTGGGGGATTTAGCACCCAAGAAGAGGCACCTGAGCTTCTGCTTCTCTGCGCCAACCTGTTGAAGTTTTGTCTTGGGTTTTTTTGGAAGCTGTGAACCATTCCTGTGCATAGCTGGATGTACATGGTGTGTCTCAACTTGCTTTGCAGCCTTCAAGCCCAATGGATCAGATGGGGAAGATGAGGCCTCAGCCATACGGAGGAAACAACCCCTACACACAACAGCAGGGACCTCAAGCGGGGCCACAGCAAGGACATGGCTACCCAGGACAGCCCTATGGGCCACAAACTCCCCAGAGATATCCTATGGGAATGCAAAGCAGGACGCAAAGTACAATGGGCAGCATCTCATATGCACAGCAGGTAGAGCACCCAAGCTTTGGTGGTCTCTGGTTACAGCAGGGGTGGGCAGAAGAGCAACAAAGCGCTGTGTCTTCTGGAGGGACCACCTTCAGCCAGGTGGGAATCTGCTGCTTGGGTAAAATGGTATCTCTTTAGGCTACGTGTCATAACCACACCTGGATCCAGGTGGGATCAATGTAAAAGGACCTGTGGAGTCCTTGCTTCCAAGAGAGGCAGCAGCAGAGCAGTGAATCAAACAAGGGAAAAATAAATAGCGAGGGGAGTAAGATGTTCTTTGTGCTGTGTCCTCTTAGACACAGTTCTTTACAGAAGAAATGACTTCAGGTCAGTGTTGGCTCATTGTATGAGCCAAGTGGCTCGTGCTGGACTCTGCAGGATTCAAAAGGCCACCCTTTTTTTGAGTTTTTACTTTTGATGTTACTGTCATTGAAGGGTGGTCAGATAGGGATCCTTAGTTAAACTTAGTTATAGTGCCAATTAAAATTTTGCCAATTAAAGTTTTGTGGTTGCCACAGATAATGTCATACATAAGTGACTTTTGCTGTTGTCTGGGAGGTTTCCTTATCTAGGTAATGGCATTTCCAGTATGTTCCCAGTTAACTGCTCTGCTCAGGTCTCTGAATTTTTTTTTCTTCTTGAACATAATCTTGCTTTGTGTGTGTACGTAAAAGAACTTCTAACTGATGTAACTCTTACCCTCTTCTTCTGTAGATTCCTCCTTACGGACAGCAGGGCCCCAGTGCATATGGGCAGCAAAGCCAGACTCCCTATTACAACCAGCAAAGCCCTCATCCCCAACAGCAGCAGCCTCCGTATTCGCAGCAGCCTCCATCCCAGACCCCTCACTCTCAGCCTTCGTATCAGCAGCAGCAACAGCCCCAGTCTCAACCTCCGCAACTTCAGACGTCGCAGCCGGCCTATTCCCAGCAGCAGTCCCAGCCTCCCCATCAGCAGTCCCCGACCCCGTACCCTCAACAGCAGTCCTCGGCCCAGCAGCACCAACAGAGTCAGCCTCCCTACTCCCAGCAGCAGTCGCAGTCCCCCTACCAGCAGCAGCCCCAGACTCAGCAGACGGCTTCCGCGGCTCTTTCTCAGCAGTCATCTTCATACCCTCCCTCGCAGCCGCAGCAGCAGCAGTCTGCCTACTCCCAGCAACGCTTCCCCCCTCCTCAGGTAGGTGCTGTCCCCTGCTTTCCTTCCTTCCCAAAGTGTTGGTTTTTAAAGAAACTTGAGCAAATAGTTTTCTTCGTGCCTGAAAGTCGGCTGAACTACACAGCGGCAAGTTGGCTGGAACGATGGTGATGATAGATGCTCTGCCTTCTCTGTTGTGTCTAGATCTGTATCTCTTACAGAGAGATGCTGTGGTTGGGAACAGGCTCAGGCGCGCTAAAAATTGTGGGTTCGAAGCCTAGCGTGGAGTAAATGCAATCCCAGTCTAAAGGATGTTGTGCTGGAATGGTTTTCATGGAAGTTCTCCAGGTGCTCTCCAGAGTTAATTGGTTTAGCGCAACAGCAGAGCACAGTTTGCAGAGGGACACGTAGATGGTGGTGGAAGAGTTTGCTCTTCAATGGAAAACTTGGCTTTTGAGAGGAGAAATAAAGCAGCAAACGCATGGGATCGAGGATAAAATCACGAAGCAGACTTTTTTTTTTTTTCTTGTATTAAAAGCTGGCTGGGACCTTTCAGCAAAAATTGTAGTGTACCAAAGCTGGCTTTGAAAAAGTTGGAGATTTTAATTGACTTTTTTGTGTAATGAAGTACTTTGAGCTATGGTAAGGTGTTAGAAGAGCAAGAAGCTAAATGGGCAGTCTCCCGGGACAGTCTCTGTTCTTCAGGATCTGCAGTAAGGGAACACTGGAGAATTAGCACTGTTTGGTCATGTTTTAGACATCTGCTCTCAGCCAGCCCTCTCTGTGGCAGGGGGACAGTGTTTGTGTGGAGCAGTAGCCGTGTTGGCTTCAATTTGTTGCTCTCTTATTTCCTGTTTTGGGCAAGTGTCACTGAGGGCACATAATTCTTCCAATAATGTGAGAATATACCAGAGTGATTCCAGCAGAGCTTTTATTTTATTCCCATTTGTGGTTTGTTTTTGGTGTTTCTTGATGTTTCAGGAGTTATCTCAAGACTCGTTTGGGTCCCAGGCATCATCTGCTCCCTCAATGGCTTCCAGTAAAGGGCAAGAAGACATGAACTTGAACCTTCAGTCCAGACCTTCTAGCCTGCCGGTGAGTGCTGAGCTGATGGAGAAACGAATGGGGCAATCAGAAGCACAGCAGGATAAATTAGCACTGGTAGTATTCCACGTGGAAATAGGGAATGATGGAGGCTGCCTGTGCTTTTTACTAAGTCATTAGCTTCTGGCTTCCCACTGGAGATTAAATGTAATTTACAAAAGTAATGGATTTGAGAGTAAAGTTTAACCCTAAATATTCTAGTCGGTGTATTTCAGCTAAAAGATTTGTTTTGAGCTTTCAGTTTGCAGTGTCTGAAGGACTTGGCTGCTGGTAGAGCAGAATCTGACCTTCAGGGGAAGGTGTCTCATTTTTATTTGATGTTCTTGTTCCTGGTGTGGCGGTGGGCAGCAGCCGGGCAGCGCAGTTCCCTTTCAGTGGCATCAGATCCTTATACTGCTGATTTAAGCTTCTTTGGGCCAATCTGACTGAACAGTTGGTGAAAAAGACAAGTTTATTAGTACCTGGAGTGAGGAAGATCGGTCACAGATAGCTCCTTCCTTGACAGATGGAAAATTACATTTTCTTTTGCATTCTAAATCCGCTTGCTGTATGTACAGTGACCAGTTGGGTATGAGATTAGTGCCTGGTGGTCCAGCGCCTTTTGGACCAGAATGGTTTAACTTTAGGTTAAAACTTCACCAAGAAAATGGAGAAGGGTTAAAAGTTTAGACGTAGTTTGCACAAGTTGGTCTGTGCCTCTGACTTGGAGGAAGAGTTTTGAGCTACCGAGTTCTGATTTTGCTGGTTACTTTCATAGCCACCAGTAGGAAGTGAGTGAGCTTTTATTATTTTTTTATTTAGCCACTGGCTAAATCAGTTTTCTGAGCTGCAGCTGGATTGGTCAGGGGAGAGCGAGCTGTGTATATAGCAAAGTTATTTTTTGCTCTCATCAGTGAGAACAGCTTTGTTGTGAGCCCCTTGAAATAATTCCTTTGGATTGTGGGTACAAATTGTCACCCAAAATACAAAGTGATTCTAGTTCTGACCACCTAATGGGAGTTGTTGTGGGTTGTTTCTTTTTCCTTTCTTTCCTTTTTTTTTTTTCCTTTGCCTTTTGGACCCTGATTACAAAGATTTAATTTGTTCTGAGGCCTGAGGAAAAAAAAAAAACCCTTTTAAATAGCATGTTTCTTTCCACTCTGCCTCTCCACAAGTTCTTCCATGTGACCCATCTTCTGGTGAAGAATGTAGGAAAAGTGAAGCCGCTGAAGTAATTGAAGAAATTGCTCTAGCTCGGAACGGTGGGAAGTCCTGTTCAGTGGCATTGTTGATAGAGCCTTCGTGAATCCTACCAATCAGCGCCCTCTGACTCAGATTATAGGAATTATTGCTCTGCTTTGCAGAAGTGGCACCTTCTCCAGCACCAAGTGGGAGTTTGTTTTATACCTTGTGGTTAAATGTATTTGGTCCCTTTCAAGTTTTCCCTTTTCCCGAGCAGTTTAAGGAAAGAGATCTGTCTCTGCTACAAGAGTGAAGGAACCTAGAAACGAGGGAATTTTGTTCCGGTTTCAAAGTTTTAAATGTCCACCCATTTCTGATCGGGTACTTTAGAGGTTTGCTGAAGAGAGATCCAGAGTGCTAAAAAAACAGGTCCAGCTTTTAGAATCGCCTGGCTGTAAAGCTTACTTCTGCTTTAAACAGACTTTTTAGTTGTTTTACTGACTTTATCACCAAATAATTTGCCTTTAAGAAGTCGAGCAGTCTTTAGTTAGTAATTTTGGGCCTTTTCTTCCTGGGGAAGCAAAAATTAAAAATAGGAGACCTCCTGCAGAAACTCACCCTAATTCTTGTACGTGTTTCATAATTCCTTGTCTTCTCATTAGGATCTTGTAGGACAAGACCAGCACCCCTGTCTGTAACCAGTGAGAAATGCAGCAGACAGTGATGCTATGGAGTGGTTTAATGGGGGGATTTCAGAGGTGTGTGGAAGCCAACGCTCCGTTTCAATGATCAATCTCATGCTCAAAGTTTGGCCTGGGGATGCTTAGAAACAAAAGAGCTATGTGGAAGGGTGCTATCAATTTCTTTTTATCTTCTTTCTATTGCTCAGTCTGTCTGTTTTAGAAAGTTTTATCCTACTCGGGAGGATTCCTGGATCCCTCTTTTGCCATTATGTATGACTTACAGAAGCATTGTTAGTTTGTGGGCTTTTAATTTTTGGTGGAGTTGCGAGCCCTTTTCCAAGCCTCTGTGGGCACCAGGGAATAGCTCACTGGGTATCTTGGAATAGGGGCAGATCGTGCCAGGCATCATCTTTAATTAAACATAGACCAGCCCCAGGAGGAAAAGGAGCTTGCTGCTCTTTAGGTATTTAAGAAGTGTTAAATATATATACCCAGTGCCTTTATGAGTATTGGCATTTGCGCATTAATATTGCACGTTGATGTTAATGTTGGAATTTTCTGCAATAAGGGGGGGAAATTTCCTTCGCCTGATCCCATCACTGTTTCAGGAGGTGATGATCTCCTGGATGGTGACGTTGCCAAGTTGTTCAACCCCTGTGAGCTCTTCTGGCTTTGTTAGGATCTGCCTGAGAAATGTCACGTTGATCGTTCTGCGTGAGGGTCTTCAGCAGATCTTCCCCATAATGTTTTTTGTGTCACTAACTAAACTTTTTCTTGAGGGTGTTCCCATGTTCAGACATTTAAGAGTCTGCAGAAGAGTCGCATTACTGATTTCTGGCTGCTCATCTGTAAGTAGCAAAATGTCCGGTCTTCCCTTTCTGCTTGTGTTATAGGCTGTTCTGGTTTCAGTCTTTCCTGGTTTGTTGTTCCCTTTCTGAAGATCATACTTGCTGTGTTTTGCTGCTAACTGGATCTCACTGGTGCCTTTTCAAGAGTAATGCAGCCTTGCCAGGGTCCTGGCTGGTGCTGTTTTCCTCCAGCAGCCCGGGTGAACAATTTCTCTGACGAGTTTGCTGCTTCCCTGGGGAGTCTCTGTCAGGATTGCAGCTAAACTAAACTTAGATTGCTATTGTGTATGGGAGAAGTGAAGTGTACTCTTTTGTGTCTGGGTGTAAGAGAGGAATAGTAATCCTCGGTATAAATCTGTTTCTCCCAGGAGATTCCCCAGTCTCTTCTCTTTAGCAAAGAATTCTTCCTAGCAAGTCGTATCCAGTTTATTTGGTGTCTTTACCTTTTGAGGCTTGGATTCTGAGTCTGTAGGAGTCAAATATTTCCAGCTATTAATTACTTTCTCCTTCGACATGGAAGATGCTGGTAGTAAGTGCAGGGGAAGCAAAATAGGGTGCTGGGACGTCCGTTTGGGTTGCAAATCAGTTCTGCTGCAAAGTTCTCCAGACTTCTAGATTTGTTGGGAGGAATTTTCTATCTTGTTATGAAACACGCAACAGATCACTGTCTTGCCCCAGTTTCCTGCCTTGAAGGAGTGGAGATCAAGGTCCTGATGTCTTTGAGATTGGTAAGGAGCAGAGCATCCAAACAGCGGTTGCCACTTCAGGCTGTTTATACCTTCCTGACCACAAAAGGTCACAGTTGTGGTGTCACGACTTCCAGGTCAGCCCCAAAAGCTGTTCATGAAGCAAAATTGATTTGATGCCAATATATACTGGCTGTATTTGCAGTGAAGCTTTCCTATCTGTGGAAACCAAAACTTTTGTGAGAGGTGGTGTTTCCAGCGGCGCTTTGATGGGAAAGTCTCTCCATGGGGTGGGACTTCTGGCCAAACCAGGAGGACAGATATTGGCAAGGTTTGGGAGGTCCCGAAACAGCAAAGTTGTGTTTGAGTTTCCGTTGTGGGAAAGACAGAATGAAGGAAGCTAGGGGCAGCTTGGAGAGAAATTCCAGAATTCCCACCCTAGAATGTCTGTGGTTTGTTTTGGTCATTGCACTGAATAGCCTGAAGGAGAAACCCCGTCCCTCTTCTGGGCAACTTCCATCTTGATGTGGAGTGGGAATAGTTTTAAATCTCAGTATTTTGCACTATTAGAAAACTGTTTTCTTACTCAGTTGTGTTTCACTTTCGTTCCTCTCTGACTTCAGGCTTGAAAATTGTCTCGACAGTGGCAGAAAGGAATAAAACCAACTGAAACCAAAAATCCACATTTAATTTCGAAATGTGCATTCTGGTCTCAGGCCTTTGCAGTATGAATTTAGCAAAATTAGGGTTTTTTTTGGGGAGAGGAGAGGAATGAGGCTACAGAGTTTTTGTTTGTGCAGAAAGAACCGTTCTGTGAACATCCCCAGCAGTTGTGGGTTGGGTTTTTTTTTTTTCTCTGTTGTGTGATTACCTCTTCTTTTCTTAAGTCAAGTAGTTTCTGAATTTGGACACTGGAGGTTGTCACGGAAGCACCGTTTGGATTTTCCATTCTCACAAAGTGGTCATTTCAGCTTGTTCTCTGGAGCTCCTTGAAGTGGAATGGAGTTGAGCTCTGTCAGCTGCGTCCCCTGACCTGGAAATAATCAACGCAACAGGCTGAAATGCAGCAAAAAATACTCTCTCCAAGCTGCTGTGGACGGGGAGGGAGGTGCAGCCCAGGAAACAAGTGTTTTCTTAAAAATTCTTTGAGCTCAAAATGATTCATTTGGACAATTTTTTGGGGGGGGGGGGGTGGGAAAAGGAACCTTTTACAGTTTAATTTGCTGGTCACTTCAGGCTCTTTTTTTTTTTCCCTTTTTTTTTTTTTCTCTTTCCATATGGGACTTCCTGCTTCTGTTTGGTTTCTCTTTGGCCTTTTGAAGCTTGTCTTGTTGCCTGCCTTGAGAGAGGGGTTAGGGCTGTATGCATTTCAAAGCGGGCTCTGGCATCCCGGTGGATACACCGATAAACAGGGGAGCACCCTGGGCTGGCCCCGAGGAGCGGGATGCCCGGGACACTGCTCTCGGAGAGATGTGGGTATTCCACTCCATGCTGATAGGAAGGTTTCCATCCCAAGTTATGGCGATACAGGGAGCTGAAAATGTTTTTTATTTTCCTTACCAAGGCTTCTCTGCCTGCTTTTCTCCTTGTGTGATTGTGGCCATTGTTTGTGTGGTTTTGAGGTGGTGTCCTGGTTTGAGGTAAAATAGATCCAATAATTTTACTTCTCAGCTAAGCCTCCTCTAACTCTCTGAAATACGTTGAATGTGGTTTTGTATCTATTTCATTATTTTCTTTTTATTAGTAATATTTCATTAAAGTAATTTAGTTCTTTCTAAACTTGTAAATCTCTTTATCCTTTCTTCTCCTCTCCTTGGACTGAGAGGTGAGGGGGAGCATCTTACTCCTGTCATTGGCTGACCTGGCCTAAACCACAACAGAAGGCTATGCCTTTTTTTTTTTCTTTTTTTTTTTTAAACTTATTTTTAATTTTGTTAACAGTGGAGAGCACGGAGTGCTGCTCCCAAAGCCACCCTCATCTCCCAGCCGCTCCAGTGACACATTTGGCGCCCGTGACCCTGCTTCTGGGGGTTGCTCAGCTAATTTGTCCATGTGGCAGTTTTCTCCCACCCCTTCCTCCGGCTTCCAAACCCGACGAATCCCATCCCTCTCCACTGCTGCTCGGGAGGAAACTCCCCACCCCGCAGAGCATCGGGCTGCGCCGGAGCCCTTCGCCGGGGATAAACCTCCCTTGGGAGGACGATGCAGCTTCGCGGGGCTGCGCTGTGCTCGATGCTGGGCTGGTTTCCTGTTTCTATTCTCGTCTCGAGCTGCTCGGCTCTGCTTCCTGCCCGCACGCCTCGCGCAGATTCCCCAGCCTCTCGGGGAGTTTTCAGGAGGATTTTGGTTACGGACCCAGCTGGAGGAGGAGACCCCTGCGAGGAGGTGGCCAGCAGGGACAGCCGGTGGCTCGCTCGGGAGAGGACAGGCTCTGGCCGGAGTAATTAGGAGGGATAGTGTTTAATCAGGAAACTGCTGTAGGATGACCAGTGCTAGTCCTGGATGCCGAACAATAGTCCTTGCTCTGTCACACGCCTGGAAATACAGAGCTGCTCCTTGCCCCATCGCTGCTGGAGCTGGGTGACCCTCAGCTTCTCAACAAGCTCTCGAGAAGTTGTAGGGCAGGGAAATCAGTTTTTCCACTTCCTTTTTGTTGCTGACTTGGTGTCATCGGAGACCCTTTAAATGTGCAGGACCTTCTTGTCAGTCTGATGTCGGACACTCAAGCCTCGTCCTCTCCCCTTTCCATCCAAACTTAGCCCTGCCCGAGGTCCCAGAGGGCATGAGGGAGGGAGAGTCCGTGTTGGCGTGACCTTCCTCTGCCACGTGGAGGGGTTGCCGGGATGTATGAAGGTGTTTAACTCTGGCTGACAGCACTGCACGCATTTTAAACTCTGCCACACCGGAGCTTTCAGTTTAGAGAAATCATTTCCCTGTTAACATCCTTTTGCCGTGCTGGAGGGACTTGTCTCGGAGTTCTGCATGGCCATAAATGTTTGGAGAAAACTATGGGGCTCAAATGTGGGGCATGGTGGGGGCCCAAGGCTCAGCCACGCTGCTCAGATGGGCTTGTGCCTGCAACTTCATGGCTACAAGGTTTGCACCTTGATTTCAATCGAATCCTGGTAATCGTAGGAGGAATTGTGTTATGATTTTTATTATAATTTTGAAAAAAAACCCCAAACACAACAGGTTGAATTTCCTGAAATGACAAGAAGTGACATCTCTAGGAATTGACTGTTCTGGCACCCTGACCCCGAGGGTAGCACCGGGCGTACGTCACTGTCTGGCATGGGCCAGGTTTCCATGGTTATATACCTCTCCCCACGCATGCTCCGAGCCAGGGCAGGAGGAGAATTTCCAAGAGTCTTTCCAAATGTGCCTTCAGTTTCTCTGTCCCATCCAGATCAGCGGTACCTGCCTGCGGGTGCTGTATCATGGACGGGTTCTCGACTGGAAGCGGTGTTCTCTAGAGGTGGTGGTGTCAGGGGGCTCTGCCGTAGCCCCTCCTGGCTCCATCGCTGCCTCCCCATAGGTACCACGCACTTTGGGAAGGAGCTGCCAGCTTTCGGCTGCCTGTTCAGCAGATTTTTCCAGCCAGAGGACTGGAAAATACCTGATGCCGTAGTAATCTTGTTTCCTCCTAAAAATTTTCCTTCTGCTTTCTTAGAAATTGATTCTGTCACTCTTAATTGTTTCGAAGAGGCTGATAGCAAGACTAAAAGCTGAGTTGTCTTAAAATCCAAAGTGTTGGCCTTTTTAATGGTTTAAATTATTTGAGACTTCTGCCTTTGCTGCGTTTCTTTGCCCACCCTAGCTCGTGCGGTTGGCATGGTGGCACAGTCACGTGCTGAGATGACTAAATGCTTCGGAGTCTAAATTGAACACGTCGGGGACTGGAAAAGCGCCTTCCAGAGGAAGCACTGCTGGGGAATTGGAATATCCTTACGGCTGGCAATCGGAGGGGTAGCTTCCTGCCTCTTATGTGATTTAGCTTTTTTTTTTTTTTTTTTATATGATCTGGGGTTTGTCTTCAGCCTGAAGTAAAATACTTAAAAAGCTGTGGAAGAAAACCAAAAGCTCTTTAAATAATCGGGTTGCGGTCTGTCATCTGAGACCTGCACTGGTTTCACACTTGCACTTTCCTTCCCTGGTGTCAGACTGGTCTTTCTGACTGATGTGACCAACGTGTAGGTCTCACTCCTGCATCCCAAACACCCTCCAAAAAACCAGTGTCACCAGAGCATCCTCAGGTGCTGCTGCCACGTTGCAGCTCACTCCACCTGGGGTCCTCCATGGGCTCCTCCTTCTTTCCTACCGCTTGCTTTATGGTCAGTGTTACTGTTGCGCTGAAGGTTTTGTCCTTTGATTTGGCCAAAATCAAAGGATTTTGATTTTGCTGCTGGTGGCTGGGCCAACTCCTGGTGTCAGCCAAAGTGACACGACTCAGTCCAGCAAAACTTCAGCATTTACCACTGCTCTTGGAATGCTTCATGTCCTGTTGATGTTTAGATAAACCTGGGAGTACTTTTTAGAAGCTGAGGGGCTTTCAAAGGGTTAAATGGAAAGTCTTTTTTTTTTTTTCTGGAGAAGTTTTGCTGCTGCTTTTCCCAGGGTCCTGCAGAAGAGCTGCACCCCCAGTGCTCCCTGAGAGGGGATGGTGGCCTTCCACGCGCCGCGTTTTCCCTTCAGCGACATCTTGTTCTGGGGGATGAATCACGTTACTCCTTCCACACTTTGCGCTGCAACTACAGCTTTTTGAATCTCTCCTCTCCAAAGACCGAGGATATGAAATCTGTTAAGTCTGCTCGGCGTTGGGAGGGGGGAGGAAACACACACCCACCCTCCTTTCCTTTTTTTTTTTTTTTTTTTTTTTTAATATATTTAATTTTATTTGGAGGGGGACGAGAAGGAGGGGTGGCACAGGGTGGGAGCAGTAGATGTGATTAAAGCTCCTGCCGAGTAGATCTGTGGGAGTGGAGTATCGACCTCTGAAAAATCAATGGCTGCTGCGGTAGCAGCGCTGGCTGTTCTGCAAGGTCTCCCGTTGCAGGAATGTAGTAAAGCCAGCAGCGCTTCCGTCTATCGTCCTCTTTTATTTATTTATTTATTTTTTATTTTCTACCTTCTTTCTGCCAAAACGCCCCGGACTCACCTAGATTTACCGAGGTGGATTAGAACGGCAGCTTATTTTTGCAATCAGAGTAAAATTTCTTGTGTGACACCGAGCCCCTCCTCCCGACAGCCTCCTTTCCAAACGCTCTTTTTTTCCTGCAGTGCAGCTAGAGCCAGCAGCTTCTCCCAGTTTGTCTCAAGCCAGCCTGGAAGAATGAGCTTTTCAGCTTCTTTTTTTGAGCGAGGGAACTGCACGAATCTCTCTTGCATGTTCTAGTCCCCATCTTAGGTTTGTAATTGTCAGCGCTGATGCCTGAGAGGAGCTTAAACTCCTGAGAAGGGAAAGGAATATGGATTCCATCTAGCAGAGGCTGAAGCCTTGATAGTGTTGCCTTCCTGATATTTATTTTAGGGGGCAGGTGTTTTTCCCTTGAAGTAGTAAAAGTCCAGCATTTATTTCCTTAACCTAAGGGCTGCTTGGGTGAGTAAGTGGCACATAATAGGACTCAAATGTTTTTATGCATGCTTGGTTTTATAACCAGGATCTTGGGTTTTTCTCCTGCGGAGCTTCTTGCAGAACCTGAAAACTGGCTGGGTTTTGGTTGCTCACGTGTGGTCCTGCTCAGATCCCAGCTTGAGCTTCCAGGGACGTATCTTGGGGGGCCAAAACCAGTGATTTCATTGAATAATTAAATCTCTTTGTTCCTTCCGATTGCTGAACTTGTCCCATTTTGAAGGGGGATATAACAGATAGAGGCAAGGCCATGAATTTGAAAAGCTTTCATAAAGCACAAGTGTACTGTGCAGCTCGTGCTAGTGGCAGGATCTTCCTTCTGGGCATTCTCTGCTTCTTACGCCAGGAGAACGTCACCTTTCCATGTTAAACTAAAAACAAAGTTTTCAGCATCTTGGAGAGAAGAGGTAATAGCTGTGAGGCACCGGACAAGCTGTATGTGGTCAGGGGGACACCAGCTTGTGTTGCTGGGCTTTGGTTATCTTTGATTAGTCTTTAGGCACGTTGGGTAGCTTGGGAATGTGGCTGAACATGCTTCCTGCACGTAATAAACACAAAATCAATAACAGTTAAATCGGCAGCTTAAAAATACGTATTTTTAGTTTCTGCTCCACTCCTCCCAAAGCCTGACAAGGCACACGGGAACATAGTGTTAACAGGATCTTTCACTTCAAATTCCAGAAATGTTCTAGATGTGGCAGGAGGTTTTATTGGAGAGACATCCTGCACACAGCCTTCCTCCTCCCCTTTGTCTCTTGACCAGCCCATAAACACAAGAACAATGATCGTCTAGAAGGTGCTTTTGGTTCTGTAAAGATGGACTCCTTATCTTCTGCACAATAACCAATGATAAAAGAGCAGAGTGAGAAGATGATGGTCTCCCCTGGCAACACTTGTATATTTTGGGGTTAGGACAGGGCTTGGAAATCTGCTTTGGCTTTGGAATAGTTCACTTTCTCCTCAGGGTGATGGTAGGTCTTCACGTTCCCAGCCAAGGTGTTGAGCGAGCCTTCAGCTGCCTCCCCAATGCTGAGAGCCCATGCTCTCAGTGGGTTGTGTTTGGGGTGGTACATGCTGATGAGTTTTGTCAGAATTTTAGAGCATGGCAGTTGGAATCGAGCTGGTGGTGACAGAGGGCTTGCAAGAGCGTGGACCCTTCCCAGTGGGACACCAGTGAGCTGGACCAGCGTGGAGACTGAAAAACTCCATTCTGACTCTTCGATATGTTTGGCAAGAAAACACTTTGGAGATGGTCAATTATGACTTTCTAAATGAAAAGTGTCAGTTGGATTTCTGCTCTAGCTGAAGTTGTGTCTCCCAGTTCCAACTTCTGGTTTCTACTGGGGAAGCGATGTAGAAGAGGCAGACAGGAGGGTGGTGGCAGGGCCATGGAGCCCTCTCCCGACCCTCCCATTCCATCTGGGGAAATCTCAAGTCTCCGTGGATCAGAGAATCACATGAGGTTGGAAGGGACCTCTGGAGATCAAGTCCAACCCCCTGCCAAAG
This sequence comes from Gallinago jamesoni, assembly GCA_025769975.1. Classification (NCBI taxonomy): domain Eukaryota; kingdom Metazoa; phylum Chordata; class Aves; order Charadriiformes; family Scolopacidae; genus Gallinago; species Gallinago jamesoni. The sequence continues at coordinate 4,079,188 of JAOQGH010000009.1, forward strand.
CAGGTCCCCCCAGAGCAGGTTGCACAGGAACATGTCCAGGTGGGTTTTGAATGTCTCCAGAGAAGGAGACTCCACCACCTCCCTGTGGATGGGATGTGAATCCGTAAGTCTGGTGTAAATGGAGCATGCTAAGGTCTCCAGGCCACTTTATGTTAAAGCCAGAGTGTTTTGTGAAGGATAAGATGCAAGATTCTGTTGTCTGCACTGTAAAAGGAGTGAGTCTCTCCATTTCCCCAAAATAGCAGGGAGATCCTGGCTTGCCAGTCAGCTGGGTAATTTCTGTGATAGGGAGAGGATTGAGGTATTTTGGGTGTGGAAATAAAAGAGGAAGGAAAGGACAAGCTTGTGATTTTTTTTTTAAAGTGTTGATAGCTCTTGAATGAGTGGAAAAGAAACTGCAGAGAAAATGAGATTGTAATAGGAAGTAGGTATTTCAATTAGTCAGAAGCAATGAAGAGACTTTTTCCCTTTGAGAAAGAATCGGGGAATAAATTTAGCCATTGTTCTCTGCTCTTGCTTGTAAGCATCTTTATGGAAACAAACTGGCCTTACGGAATTTATAAGCTCCACCACATGCTCGTCTCCAGCTCATCATTTCCTTGAGTGCTATCTAGTGATCTGATAGTGCCTGCGATCGTTACAGCCCGGTCGCCCTCCTGCCCTCTCCCCCGTGCCTTCCGTAGGCGCTTGGGCTGGGGAGATGGAGGGGGAAGGCTGCAGTCCCCAGCCAGGAGATCAATTTGCTTTCTGGTCAGTTCTCCTGCTCTTCCAGATCGGTGGGATGGGCCGGAGAGGAGCCTCTAATGTCTTCTCCTCTGGGGTTTTTGTTACCTTGATCTTAACTATTTCTTGTTGTTTCATCTTTATGTTTGTTTAACAAATGAGCCTCGTATCAGATAGTGAGATGGTGGTTCCTTTTGTGTTTTTTTTTTTTTTTTTTCTTGCTTTCATCTAAAAGAAACCTCGCTCTTTCCAGCGTAAACTCACCTTGCGTTGGTCATGCCAGGACTTGCAACCCTTTCCCTGAGACAGATGAACTCCCCTGCCCCCCCCCTTGCCCCCCCCCATCCTTTCCTTTGGGTACCAGATTGTGTGATTTCAGGCACGGGGTTTGTTGTGTGAAAAGAAGGTGTTAGCTGCTGAGTCCTTGTTTGTCAGCAGTACTGACAAACCCATGCTGGCACCGGCGAGGGCTGGGCAACCAATCGCAGCTGGAACGGTTATCGTTTCGGGGTCCCCGTGGGCTTCCGCTATCAGGTCACATCCCAAAATAACACTGGGCAGTATTTCAAGTGAAGAAACTCAGGCTTTGGGGCTGCAGGCAGCCTGGAGTGTGAGATTCTGTGTGAAATAGTTGGAATCCCTCCAGCGTTTTTGATCTGCATGGCAGATGAGCAATAAAATGCATTAACAAAAAAAAAAAAACCTAAAAAAAAACAACAAAAAACAAACCACCACCACACCACATTGGAAACACGTGAGGAAATTCTCCAGACCCTGACGTTTCCTTCAAGTTGGCAGAGTTACTGCTGTCGAGCCTCACCTCCCGTCTTGGCTCGACTGGCTGCGCTGGCGGGAGGAGGGACGAGGAGAGCCCTTCTCCTGGTGCTGCTCCGTCTTTCCAGGTCTCCTCCTGATGCTCCGTGGGAGGCAAATACAACCTCCTTGGCCCCCTCTCCTCTTGGGCTTCATCCAGAACCCCCTGACGGCAGCGGGTCTCTGTTATTTCCATGAGGTTTTCTTTTTTTAAGAGGCTTCTCTGCTATGGCCGTCCTTAAAACAGTTGGTGGAGCGATTGAGAGATTTCTTTTTCCCCAAGTTTGTGGTGCACTTGAGTAAATGGGATAGGAGGCCTGGGGATGTCCTTTAGTTAAAAAAATCCAACAGTCCAACAACGGTTGGCATCCTGAGAAAATAACTTAATAGGTGGAAATCAGCTCCTTACTGATGAGCTGCTTGCACTTGGGCATCCTAGTCCTCGCTTCCCTCCTTCCCCTGGCAGGAGTCTCTCTTTGGAGAAACTTAGAAAGTCGCTTTATGAGTTACTTGATTTTTATGGTCTTCACATCATAAAATCATTCTTATGATTTTTATTTTTCTGAATTCCTGTCCTCACATCTGAGAAAGGTTGACATGTAATTCACTTAAACTGATGATCTCCGGAGTCTGATCCTCAGCCTTGTAGCTGGGCTGGCTTTTCCTATATGTGAGGTCCATGCTGGTATGTTAGCAATGCAGAGGGGCCCTCGCTCGCATGTCTGAAGCAACCCTGTATTAACCTGCTTAATTAAAACTGAATGTTTTTAAATGACTTGCAGTGCTTAGGTTAAGCTTTGATGAGTAGGCAAGGCCAAAGACATCGGCTTTAAAAGATCGTTATCTGGTTACTTAGGAGTTAATTTTCAAACAGCTTTTAACGTTGCTTCGTTTTATGTCTTGCAGATATTTTCGTGCCTGGCATGACCGAGTCGTATCCTCTTAGTCTGCCCGGTTCTTGTGTGAATATTGCTCCCACCACGTAACAGAGGGTGACCCTGGATCCTGGAGGCAAAAGTTTTCCTCTGCCTCTTGGAGAGACGTGTCACACCCCGATAACAGAGGGAAACTTTCACATTTCACCTTGCACGCTTACTCTTTGTCCATTTGTGCCAGTATTTTTGTCTCAGGTGGACATTTATGATGTCTTTTTTTCCCTTTGAGCCTAAAAAAAAATATATCTCTCATTGAAGTAGCTGTAGGCTCTGCCCTTCTGGTCTGAAGGTTTAACTACTCGGAAATGCCAAACCCACATGAGCTTGTGGTGGTGGGAATTTGAAAGCTGTAAAGGTTTTTTGGCCTCCAACTTCACTTCAATGCCGATGAAAACAGGCTTTGGATGCGTTTGGTGATTCAGACTAGAAGTATCTTAATCTATTTAAGGGAAATACCAGTATTTCCATCCAGTTTTAGGTTGTACTGAATTGGTTTCTGGATGTTCTGATCTCCTCATTGACTGAGAGGGGAGTCTGGTTGTATATCTTATGCTGGTGCCTGAAGTTAGATGCAGCCAGTCTCAGGGAGAGGAGTGTTTTGCTCTTGATTGTTTGTGTTGGTTGATGCTTTTTAATGCAAAACGTTGGAAATGATGTCTTTTTACTCCCACTTCCGATGGTTCCCGCAGTAGGAATGTGGGGTTTGTCAAAGTTGTCCAAAGTTGCATAAAGGAGCAACGCTTTTGATGTCACAATAGGAAGGTAGTGAAAATTGCAAGAGCTCTTAGACGCTATTTTTAGGCTTTTTCTGCAGTTTTTTAGCTTTCATTGAAATAAAACAAAGGTCTATCTTTTTTTTTCTTTTTTTTTTTTTTCCTTCTGAGGAAGATAATACTTCAGCAGTAAGCAAATACACCTCTGAGACTGTTGTGCAGGAAATGGTCCCTCAAAGAGAAGCAGTAATGGAAGGGGAGGAAGGACACTCTCTGCGCTAAGTCTTCCCAACAAATGACTGGTGCTTTCATTTGCCAGCATTTTTTAGAAGCGTTTTGATCAAATTCTGCTGTTAAACTAGACGAGATTACCCTACTGCAGCAGACAACTGAGTGTGGTGCAGGTGATGCTCAGCTCTGCCCCATCCTCCTGGATGTCCCTGTCTGTCCCGCGAGCTTGATGGGGTGGTTGGATATCTCTTTGAGTTGTTTTTTCTATTCTTCCCTACCTCCAATTTTCCACTTCTTAGGATGTGGTGCCTTTTTGTTCCCCAGTTGAGATGATGGGGAGATGCTGTCGGAGCCTTTTCACACATCACCTGGCAGACAAGAGCGATGAGGCTCTCGCTCGCTCCTGATAAGTTTGCAGTATCTTGTGTCCGAGGTCCTTCCTCTCGGCGCAGAGCTGGGAAAATGTTATCCGAACTGCTGCTAAACGAGGCATCACCCAGGCAGTGTAAACGAGACCGGGGTGTCCAAGTGACTTATCAGTTGGCTCGGGCTTTCTGCGTGGTGTTTTATACGAGGCTGGCTCCGTTGGTGCTGGTCAGCTGAGCTCTGCGCAGAGGGAGTTGGTCTGAAATGCCAAATCTCGGTCCACAACACTTCTGAGGCGGGGCTGATTCCATTGAAAGACTTTACCAGGACTTCACCTCATCCTCTGTAAGCTTTGGTCTTTCACTTCTTCACCTGCTGTGATCTTTCGAATCCCTGGCAGAGATTTTATCTGATCGCTGGAATAGTTGTAACATCCCAGCTCTGTAACTTCCCAGTTCAAATGTGCCACCTCTTACTCCGTCTTGGACTATTACTCCTTTACTCCTGATGCATCTTGCATCAAACAGACGCTACAATATTCCTTGGTGGATCTACACATCATCGGCTTCTTGGAAGCATCCCCATTTTTTCAGACTTCCCAGCTGATTTTCGGTGCTGTCACCTTGCAGTCGCTGCTGTGGCAATCGGAGGCTTCAACTTTCTCTAGGTTTTTTGTGCTTTTCTTCTTCTGGGTGGATGCATACAGTAGGAAGGTTATTTTCTACCCTTGCCTTCAAGAAAAGCTGAACTTCACAGGGGGACATTGTAACTGATAATTTTTGCTATCTGTGAAGAAAGGGAAACGGGAACCCTGAAGAGTATTTTATGGTTTTCTTTTAAATCTCTGTTTAGTTTGTTTTTATCCATCTCAAGTGAGTAGTTTCCCAGCTCATATGAGGTTTATGAATTAATTATGGTGAGGCAGGAGTTTTTCTGTCTTTCAGAAGCTGAGCCACGTTTCTCTTCCAAGCTGTGATCACATGGACTGTTTGCTCTATTTGCAGTTTTATGCGTGGTGTTGGTGCATTCTTTAATTTCTCGCCTCTAAACTGAATTAAGCAAGTAGGAGAATGAGGCAGGTGTTTGGACCATCAGTGAGCCCTCGGCAAACCATTGAGGGAACCTTTGGGTTCAGAGACAGGAAGGACAAGACACATTTGGCAGTTACTTCGTTCTGCAGCAGCCTTCGTTACTGACGATAACGTGAACTGAGTTCACTGATTTCTATTTGGAGGAGTACACCTGAGGGAGAAATGCACTCTTTTCTTAGTGGTATGTGAGAGAAGGGTCCTGTGGCTCTTTCTTGTTGCCTGATGTCTTTCTCTGTGTGTTGCAGGACCTTTCCGGTTCCATAGATGATCTCCCCATGGGTACAGAAGGAGCCCTGAGTCCTGGAGTAAGCACATCAGGGATTTCCAGCAGTCAAGGAGAGCAGAGTAACCCAGCTCAGTCTCCTTTCTCTCCACATACCTCTCCTCACCTGCCAGGCATCAGAGGACCCTCCCCATCCCCAGTTGGATCTCCAGCTAGCGTTGCTCAGTCCCGTTCTGGTCCGCTTTCACCTGCTGCAGTACCAGGTACCACAACTCAGAACGCGTTCACCTTGTGGCGGGGCTGCTTCGTGCAGCTGGAGGGCAAATTAAAATGTCCAGTGGGGAGGAATTGGCCGGTGTCAGTACGATGTGGTTATTGAGGTTTTGCAATCACATTTGTTTGCTTTAAAACGTCTGTAACTCATAAAGGATGCAGCAGGACGGGTGGGGTGGCTGGTAAACCAGCGGTGTCCTTTCCCTGGCTTAATGTGACTGATCCTTCCTCTTGTTTTTCTTCACTGTGGGTAAACATACCCTTCTCCTGCAGTTGTTTGTACTTCTGGCATTTAATACTCTTGCATCCTGGGGTTTGTGGTGTGCAATTTTGGTGATTAAACCGCTTTTCCTTTTTGTGGTGTAGGCAATCAGATGCCACCCCGACCGCCCAGCGGCCAGTCGGACAGTATCATGCATCCTTCCATGAACCAGTCCAGCATAGCGCAAGATCGAGGTGTGTGAGATGAGTTAAAAGATCTAATTCTATGGATATTTTTGTATCTCTTAAGATACGTAGCTGAAACTTCCCTGGCCTGACGACGTGGATTCTATGTTGAGACAGCATTTAAAAGCTCCCCCAGGTTTATAAGATGCAAGTGTTAAGGCATCTTGCAGTAAATTCAACCGTTGCTGGTTGTTTGGGCTGTCAGTGTTTCCATCCAAGCCAGGGGTTTGGTTTGTCAGGTGTTTTCTCCACCTTTTGATACGCTTTTCTGTGAATATTGCTTGTCCAAGGTCCATGACCTTAAGCTTCAAAATGAGGGGTGCTCACAACAATATTGTGTGCCTTTTCCCCCTAAGAGAATAACGTCGGTTTGGGGGAAAATGCATGTAAAATTTAGCTCTCATGGCAAAAGGTATATAGTTGTCATCCTGAGAAAACAAACAATCAAATAACAACGACGAGAAGCCCATAGGATTTGCAGAGTGGCACTGTCTACTCCTGCAACACTGAGTTGGTTGTTTTTTTTCTGGTTAAAGCAGGAAATTGGATCTGTTATCTGTAGATAACACTGGCTCCTTAATAGCAACCCCTGTAAAGTCTGTCTAGGCTGTTGCTGAAAGGATTTTTAGTGGGTCCCCAGGGGTTGCTGTTACCATGCAACACGTGTGTCCAATGGCCCATCTTGGTCCTTTTCATACTAACTGTCTGCTCTCCTTGCTGGGTGACCAGGTTACATGCAGAGGAACCCTCAGATGCCCCAGTACAGCTCACCCCAGCCCGGCTCAGCCTTATCTCCCCGCCAGTCTTCTGGAGGACAGATGCACGCCGGGATGGGGCCGTACCAGCAGAACTCCATGGGAAGCTACGGACCCCAGGGTGGGCAGTACGGACCCCAAGGTGAGGCATGGGCAGCTCCTGAAGGTGGGAACAGAGCTCAGCAAATACAAAAGGCTTCTCTCTATTATAACATCTTGTCTTTGATAAACTGTTATTAATTGTCCGCTCTTAACATGTGGGTAATACAAAACAGTGTGCTCCTTATGAGCTGGAAGGAACTGTGCTTTGTTCCTGTTGAGATTGATGAAATAAATTTTCTGGGGTAGTTGTACTTCTAAATGTAGGCTCCTTCCTCCTCGTTTAAAAAGATGTAGGTTGTGCATCCAGGGTAATAGAGGAGAAGGGATAGCTCTCTTTGGAGAGGAAGAAAACTAAGTGTTACATGTTTTGGAAAGGGTTAAGTGAGTTTTTTGCATCCTGCCCTGGACTATTTAAGTGCTCTCTGCTTGGCTGAGGTTTGGGAGAGTTTCAGGCAGCTTTTGAATCGATGTTGTTACTTGGCTTTGTCAAAACACATTTTCTGTGGCTTATATCCAAGTACTTTGACTTTTTGTTGAGGTGTTAACACTCCCCCTCATCTCTGTTAGTGATCTTTAAATATTTGCTGATAGAAAATTTTGTATGGTGATTCATAAACTAACTCGTTGAATGATGTTGTCTTCCCCTCTTTTTATCTCCTTAGGAGGTTATCCCCGGCAGCCAAACTACAACGCTATGTCCAATGCCAACTACCCCAGCCCGGGAATGGGAGGAAGCATGAATCCCATGGGAGCAGGGAGCCAGATGCACGGGCAAACTGGTGTGCCACCGTACAGCGGCCTTCCTCCGGGAAGGATGAGCCACGCCACCATGGGGAACAGACCTTATGGACCCAACATGGCGAACATGCCACCTCAGGTGGGGACAGGGATGTGCCCCCCGCCAGGCGGCATGAATCGCAAAGCACAAGAAGCCGCCGCTGCCGCCATGCACGCTGCTGCCAACTCCATCCAGAACAGGTACAGAATGAGATGCCCACTGGTCTGGGACCTACCTCAGATCTAGGTTTTGGAGCTGTGGATGGAACAACTCCAGTTTAGGGTGACACTGGACATACTCTTCCTTGAAGGTCTGCACTTCTTGGAGACCTATTTCATCCGTCTCAAGTGTTAAAAAAAGGAAGAGCATAAAGCTTGGACAAGCAGTGTGTTGGGATACAGGCTGAGAGTTGGGGATATTCAGCCTGGAGAAGAGAAGGCTCCACAGAGACCTTATAATGGCTTTCCAGTACCTGAAGGGGGCTACAGGAGAGATGGGGAGGGACTCTTTATCGGGGGTGTAGCGATAGGATGAGGGGTAATAATTTTAAGCTGAAAGAGGGGAGATGGAGATGAGATCTCAGAAGAAATTCTTTGGTGTGAGGGTGGTGAGAGCCTGGCCCAGGTTGCCCTGAGAAGCTGTGGCTGCTCCATCCCTGGAGGGGTTCAAGG
>JAOQGH010000009.1:4087408-4115900 GCA_025769975.1 Gallinago jamesoni
TGGTGTGAGGGTGGTGAGAGCCTGGCCCAGGTTGCCCTGAGAAGCTGTGGCTGCTCCATCCCTGGAGGGGTTCAAGGCTAGGTCGGAGGGGGCTTGGAGCAACCTGGTGTGGTGGGAGGTGTCCCTGCCCAGGGCCGGGGGGTTGGAACTCAGTGATCTTTAAGGTCCCTTCAATGATCTTTAAGGTCCCTTCCAACTCTAACCGTTCTATGATTAATGACATGTTTAGGGAATTTTTAATATTCATAGGTGAAATCTATTTAACTGTGAGATCCCTTCAGTTGTTTTCACTTTCTGGTCATCTTCATCACACGAGTGACTTGAAAGACACTCCATGTGTGGTAGAGCCCATAAATCCAGCAAACAGCCATCCAGCTGCATCTGTCTGAACTAAGGCATTACTTGTCTAGTGTAATGAACTTCTTCCTTCTAGGGCCTTGACGAGCAGCTGTGGGAAAGGGAGCTGGAATTCAGCACTGAACTTTGCAGCTATTTTCTGTGCATGTGTCTTTTTTGGTTTTGTGGTTTGTTTTTTTTTTTCACCGCACATTTCAGAGTAGGTGGTAGGCCCAACAGAATGCCTTGTGAACCATGGACTTGCTTATAAATGGGGTTCCCCCAGTCAAGCCATTAGATATATTTGGTTTTTGACTGGGTATTGGGCTCTTTATCCTGACTTAATGGCTGCAATCTGCTCTCTGATGTTACCTATAACTGCCAAGAGGTCAAGTTCCTGAATGCCACTGAAGGTGTCAAAGCCTGTCCTTTTGAGTGACGAACCTTGTGTATGAGATTTTCTTGTAAAATAAAGGAGTAAAAAAAAAGGAAAGAAATAAAGAAAAGTCATTACATGTAGCTGGGGCACCATGTCCATCTATACAAATAACATAGTCTCACTTAAATGCACAGGGCTGTGATATTTGCTGATCTGTTGTGCCCTATAAAGGTGGCTTAACCACTGAAATGAAGTACAGTTTGGGGATGTAGTAGAACAAGATTAAGGGTGAGAGTGTACAGAACTGCCCTCTTTTAGGATGTTTTACATCCCCTTTTCTTTGGAGAGTCAGACTTAGGCTCTAGGGTAGCTAAGCTTTAAAAGAGCACCCAATCTTTGGTCTTTTCCTGGAAAAGTGAGCTGGAGAAAGTCACTTCTCCACTTCTTCGTAGAAGGTTTCTTTTGGCAAACTCACTTCCTTAGAAAATAAGATCTTAATGCTTAGTATTTGAAGTAAGTGTGGATTTCTTCCTTTTATTTTCTAGGCCTCCTGGTTATCCCAACATGAACCAAGGGGGAATGATGGGCACTGGACCTCCTTACGGCCAGGGAATTAACAGCATGGCTGGCATGATAAACCCCCAGGGCCCCCCCTACCCCATGGGGGGGAACATGGCAAACAACTCTGCAGGTAAAGTCAGGTGCTGGCTGTGAGACCTGGCACTGATTTCATTGTACCAGACTGAAAATCAGTGCTAAAGGTTCTTTTAACTTTCTAGGGATGGCAGCAAGCCCTGAGATGATGGGTCTTGGGGATGTCAAATTAACACCTGCAGCTAAAATGAACAATAAGGCAGATGGGACGCCAAAAGCAGAATCCAAGTCAAAGGTAAAATGTTTTGGGTTTTGTTCTTAATGAACTTCCGTCCTCTTCAGCATCCAGGGAAATAAAACGGTTGCGTGTTTGCTTGGATTGAACAGTGCATCCATCTAGTAGTGAGTGTGGTTCTTGAGAGAGGCCTAATGAGGTTCATCCTCCTCACCCTGAACAGGGATCTCATTAGCACGGTTGTCCTGGTAATGTGTGATCTGGCTGCTGCTTGTGACCATGGGTCTAACTCCTGTGGTGAGGGAGTGGGATATCTTCTTGTGGGATGTGTTATGTTTTGGACCGTAATTAAAGAAATACATATGTGTTTTGAAGTAGGCTCTGGCTATGTTTGCAATAAACTAAATGCCTACAGATATTAATAATGGTACCCTTGAGGAGCCTGAGCTCTGCCATCCCCTAGAGAGACCCGCTAGTCCTCAAGGAAGGCCAGGAAGGGGACTTTACTATCAGAATTCACATGTCCTCCCCTATTTTTGACTCTCAAGTTGAGGCCTCTATCTAGAATTTCTAACAGATGCCTGGCACACCTTATTTCTATGTTCTCATTTCACTTCTGGGCTAGTCTTGCCTTAATTAACTGGGGAGAAGGTACCTGAACAGATGCACCGTTGGGTCAGCTTCATCCCGCTCTCCACATCCCATGAACAGCTAATTAGACTGTTGCTTGAATCAGAAGCGTAAAGGTAAAGAGCACGTAGTGGAATTGCTCAGTGTAAGGAGATTCAATATCAAATTAAACTCCACGTGTCCAGCCCTGGCTTTCCTTGAACTGTGCCAGTGGTTCCAAGAGGTTCTTCAGGATTCTTCAGGAAAATTCAAACGATTGAGAGTTTTACTTCTGGGAATTACAAACTGTTCAGAAAATGAATGGGAGCATTTCCTAGTCCTTTGGGAGTCATTGATTTCACTTGCAAAACACTTTAGTATTAGGAATTATCACCTGCCACAGTGAAACCGCCAAAAGAAGCGTAAACAAACCTGAGTAGTTTCTGGTGTAGGACTGGAGCTCCTCAGTTATCACCTCTCAGCTGGGACTAAAAAGCGTTACAGTTGTTTCACAAACCTACCTCTTACTAATCCTGTATTAAAGGCAGAAGAGAGAGGCAAACAAGTTCTTCAGGGAGTATTTCTCTTTGCATTACTGCTACCGGTTTCAAAAGAACCACCAAAAAAAAAAGCAGTTTTTGAGCCTGAAGTCTCCTCTTTTGCTACCTGAAGGAAAATTACGTGCTCTGCAAGTTTGATACCTGTACCCCTAGCAGCCTGCCAGGAGATTGAGAGATGCCTCATTTCTGCTCATGTGTTCTGGCATCTGCCTTTCTACTTACGACAAAGAAGGACTTGAATGCTCTCAGATGCCAGAAGCTACAGATAAGGGTTGTTCTGTCCTGCTGGTCTGTGCTGCTCAAGGATTATCTCCTGTGATAATGAAAATGCTTGATCTGAGGTGTAGGGCTTCAATATGGAACATCATCAGATCTGAAGTTCACTTCTATTTTGGAAGTTCATTTTGGAATGCCAAAACCATTTCTGCCTTTACTCCAATTGTGTGTGATCCAGGTGGAAAAAAAAAAACAACTACCAAAATAAAAGCTCATGCATGACATCAAAAGACATGGGCCAAGCAAGACAAAGTGCAGAATCTCAGGTTTTACCTCTAAATAGACACTTGGACAGTTCAGTGAATTGATTGTGTAGGAACCAGTGTGTGATATTCACACCTTATAGCTGCAAACTCGGATTCCAAATTCCTGTGATACCTCTCCATATCAGTTTTCCTGGATATCGATGCACCAGTGATAGCAAACCAGTTTGGTACCCAGTGACAGGACAAGAGGAAATGTGCACAAACGTGTACGTAAGAAGTTCCATCTAAATATGAGGAGGAACTTCTTCACTTTGAGGGTGGCAGAGCCCTGGAACAGGGAGGTGGTGAAGTCTCCTTCTCTGGAGACATACAACCTCGCCTGGACATGTTCCTGTGCAGCCTGCTCTGGATGGACCTGCTTTAGCCAGGGGTTGGACTAGATGATCTCCAGATGTCCCTTCCAACCCCACATCATTCTGGAATATCTGGGTAGTGGGAGATTTTTGTGCTTCAGTCACTGAACTGCAAGGGAAGGGTGATGGTGTTTGTGGAGAACCCCTTGTGCACATTAGTCTGATAGGTGCCTCTAACCTCATTTGCAGTTGAATTAGATAGTTAGCAAATGAGCCCACAAAGGATGTCTCTGCAAAGTCTCCTTGAAGTTTGATTCCTGTAGCATTCCTGAAGCTTTTCCCTTTTCAATTCTGTGAATTCCCTGAGTAGTGGCTGGTTTTGGGGTACCTTTGTTGAATAATACTTGCCTGATGTTGGTCTGATTCAAGTGTAGGCCTAATATAAAGCCCTTCTCAATATAACAGCAGAACTTTGACCGCTTTTTTGAAACCATGTTGGATGTGAATGAGCCGCTTTTGTATTGTTCAGTCCTGATACCTCTTTCCTTCTCCTAGAAGTCCAGTTCTTCTACTACAACCAATGAGAAGATCACCAAACTCTATGAGCTGGGTGGAGAGCCCGAGAGGAAGATCTGGGTAGATCGTTACCTGGCCTTTACCGAGGAGAAGGCCATGGGCATGACAAATCTCCCAGCGGTAGGCAGGAAACCCTTGGACCTTTACCGGCTCTACGTCTCCGTGAAGGAGATTGGAGGATTGACTCAGGTGAGTGGCCAGCAGCCAGCGTGGTGGCTGTGGTTAGAGCTGCCCGCTCTCTGGCAGTCACAAGCCCATGGGCAACACAATTCAAAAGTGGTTCTGTAGCTAGGTGCAAGCCATGACTTTGTTTAGCTATATTCCTTTATTTTTAGTGTTTTAAACAATGCTTATAAACCCCAGCATCTTTTAAGTGACCCAAATGTCTGCTCTCCCCTTGTCTGGTTGAGAACAGTCTGTGGTGAGACTCTGCTCAAGTGCTTTTATTCCCACCCTGTTGTTCCCCAGTGCAGAGATTGGTGACACTGTCTTTGCATCTGGCTGTCAACTGACCTCATGGCTAATTTGATTTGCAGTCTATCCCTGCTTGAAAAATTTTCTGTAGGTGAGGAACAGTGGGCACTAGTTTTGGGGTTTGAACCCAGCTGCATCTGCTCCGCTCAGCCCTTAGTGCATCCTTTAGCTGGAAAGTGTTGATTTCTCCACCTAAATCTTCTTGGAGGAGAAGTTGCTGGGATTTTGAGTTCAGAGCCTCTTGTTTGGTTGTGCAGGTCAACAAAAACAAGAAATGGCGCGAGTTGGCCACAAATCTCAACGTGGGCACGTCCAGCAGCGCAGCTAGTTCTTTGAAGAAGCAGTACATCCAGTGTCTCTACGCCTTCGAGTGCAAGATTGAGAGAGGTGAAGACCCCCCTCCCGATATCTTTGCAGCTGCCGATTCAAAGAAGTCTCAGACTAAGATACAGCCTCCGTCTCCAGGTGAGTTCAGACACAGGTTTAAGGTGCACGATGAATGTTGGAACCAGAGGATCTCTGGCACTGAACGCCCCGCTCCGTGCACTGTGGGGCCAGGCAGGCTCCAAACTTCCACAAAGTCCCCGTGTCTGTTTCTAATTAGGTGTTTTCTGGTTGTGTAGATTAAATAGTTTTGTAACGTGGGAGTGAATGATACTGGGAGTAAGTCAAGCCTCTTGGGATAGTTCAGTTCTTGTGTGTCCCACCCCTGTACTAAGCTTAAAAGAAAGGAAAATGTAAAAAGATATACGTAAGTATATACACGCACCTCTGCTTACCAGTTCATCCCTGTCTGATGAGACTATGGTGGAGAGAGAAGTCTGGGCTCTCAAGTCCAAGAAGGACAGGGAACTGCTGGAGAGGGTACAGCAAAGGGCTACAAAGATGATGAGGGGCCTAGAACATCCCTCTTACAAGGAAAGCCTGAGAGACTTGGGGTTTTTTTTTAAGTCTGGAGAAGAGAGGACTTGGGGGATCTGATCAAAACCTATAAATACTTAAAGGGTGGGTGTCAGGAGGATGGGGCCAGTCTTTTCTTAGTGGTGCCCAGGGACAGGATAAGAGGAAATGGGCAAAAGGAAGTTCCATCTAAACATGACTTTCCTGTGAGGGTGGCAGAGCCCTGGAAGAGGCTGCCCAGGGAGATGGAGTCTCCTTCTCTGGAGACATTCAAAACCCACCTGGACACGTTCCTGTGTGACCTGCTCTGGATGGACCTGCTTTGGCAGGGGGGTTGAACTGGATGATCTCCAGAGGTCCCTTCCAACCTAGTATCATTCTGAACCTGGAGTTACCCCTTCAAGGTGATCTCTGCATGTTCTACCAGCAGCCCCCATTGTTACTGCTGAGCATTAGGAACTTCCTAGAAAAGTTGGGCTTGTTTTGACTATGCAAGTGCTGCTTTCTGGGAGTAGATGCTTCACATGGGTGTTCCATCATCTTCCTCGTGAATTGCTTCTTTCCATCTTCAGCAAAAGACAGTGAGGTCTTTTAGAGCCTTTGTGCCCAGAGAGCTTCCTAAGCCTAGTACAAGTTGGATGCTCTAGAATTCAAGCCCTTTAACTTCTATGGTTGTTTCAAATTTGACGGGGTGCTCCAGTTTCTGAATATTTAAGCCTAATGTTCAATTCAGTGGGGGGAAAAAAAAAGGGGGAAAACGTCCAGGCAAGCAGTTTGTACTGTACTCTTTAGTCTTCAGAAAGTCTGATTGTTTCTGTCTCATTTACATTGAGTTCGTTGCTTGAATTGCTGCTGAACTTGCCAACCCTCTAAGCTTCAGTTTTCCAGTTTGTCTTATAAAGTAAAACTTTCAGATGCTTTTTCTGGTCAGGAGCCTGTTCACGTAGGTGAAATAAAAACTTGGTCTGCTTTGAAGTTCTTGTAATGTTTGCAAAAAAAAAAGATTTTTTGGTTCTGAAACCTGGCATCATCTTCGTCTAGCTCCTGAGGAATGGAATAATGAACTCTTATTAGATTGTACTGCAGTTGTGTCCCAGCCCTGCTAAGCCCTTGATTGACAGCGTGCTTCTCCGAATATTCTGTTGGCAACTACATTTTTCTCTCTTCTCAGTTACAGCGGGGTGTTTTTTAAAGATCTAAATCATGTCTTTTCACTGGTCAGGAATCCTGTCCCAGTGTAGCTTCAACCTTGGTGTATTCTGCAAGATAAAGCCACTTTTGTGTCTTTAGACTAAACTTCTGTCTAAAGTGGTGTCTGAGTTCCGCTTAAACTAGACCACAAATCCATCCCCGTTTTCTTTCCAAAAACCTCTTTCTTGCCCCCTTGAGATACTGGGCAGCTGAACAAAGACATTCAGAGTTTATCTGGAGAGGGCTGAGACTTTTACGAAGCCACTTAAAACTCCTTGTAGCACTAGGTGCCTGTCAGAATGGATTAGACAATGCATCAGTTTTTATTTTATTTTAGCTAATACGTCGGTACGTGAAGGTGGTGAGTTTGCCCTCTGGGCTGTGGCACAGGCCATCTCTCCCTTCAGCACATCGTCAGCAGGAGTTTGCAGGATGGTTTTCCAAACTCCACGTGTTTGTGCAGCTCTGACTTATTCCTCAGGTTTGATTCCTGCTACGAGGTGCTGTATTTCCTCCCTAAACTCTTCTCTCCGCTTGTCTCACTCCAGACCTCCCGCAAGTAGGACTGTGCAGAAGCAGCGCCGTGGCATGGTTGGTTGCTCAGATCCTTTGAGCTGTGTCACTCCACGTGGTCGTGCTCCTCTTTCACTTTCCTTTTCTTCCTCTTTCTTGTTCTCCTGGATCGGCAGTACCTCAGGGTGCAGGACACAACACAAGTAGCTTTCTCAACCTCAGCTCCAGAGTTTGGAACCTCAGAGGAACGTTGAGTCCCAGGGGGCGTTACCACTCCTGTTCCAGGGAGTTGCTGAGGCCCCGTTGAAGCTGCATCCTCCAGACATTTGCCTGTCTCCCAACGAATCGCCCTTACGGAGAATAACTTCCCCGTTTGAAAGCCAAGCAGGCAACAGTGGGGCTATGTTGAAGTCGCATCGTAGGGATGAAGGGCTGTGAAACCACACACACACACACACACGTGCTTTGCTCTCCTTGCACACTTTACAACCTGTTGGCGTTGGCTCACGCTGCTTTTCAGCCTGATGTGTCAAATGAACTTCTGCCTAACTTTGTGGATGATGAGGATCGCACTGTGTGATTCTCCATTAACCACTTTTGGAGGCTGTAGAGCATCTAAAGGCCTTGCAGGACAATCATCTAGGGCAGAGCTCTTGGTGCTGGAGCTGTTTTCCACGCAGTGGAACCCTCAGAACCCCAAAGCGTTGACGGAAAGCCCTCGTGGCATGGAGCTGGGTGTTGCCTCGTGGGCACTCGCCGTGGGTTTCCTGCAAAACCACCTTGGGTTCCTGCTCGCAGACTCCAGCGTGTCCCTGGGGAGGCGTAATCAACTCTGCCTTTGGGTTTTTAATTCCCAGAGCGTGGAACTGGCCCGGCTCCAACTGTGTGTAAATTTGTGAGTGGGAGGGACGGCAGGGGGTGGGGACAAACACCACATGGCAGCGACGCGGGGAATGTCTCGAGGCCTCTTCCCGCCGGTGCCAGCCTTACAAACGGAGAGGAGCGGTGAATTCCTGGGGGAAGTGAGTTGGAGCCGAACCGCCGCTGACGAGGGAAGGGAGAACGGCGGGGAGGGCCCATGAATGAAACTCCCCACCGAGCTTGTCTCTGCCCTTCCTTCTCCCGAGACCTCCCCGGGCTGGGAGGGAGTCGCGGGGAAGAGGACAGGGTGCCAGGAAGGTGGGGTGTAAACAAACATGCCCTGGACGTGACCCTTGAGGATTTTAATGAATAGCTGAAATGACTCATCAACCAGCAGGGCTGAAGCTGAGGGATATCGGGTGCTGGGGATGGTAACTAATGGAAACATTAATTAAAGAGTTCAGCTCTTGCCAGCTGCGAGGAGCGTATGAACCTGAGAGCTGACAGCGTCACAGCGATCCCTGGGCAGAGGAGAGCTCCTGGAGCTGACGGCACAGCTGGATTACACACGATGGCCTGGGATTTTTGATGAAAGCTTACTGTAGCATAAAGCAGCCCATAAGGAGTCAGGGAACTTGCTGGACGGGTTTTGTCATTCAGTAAAAGATCCGGTCTCTCCAGCATTCCCTGTTCCAGGAATCCTTGGGAGTGGTGCTTGAATTAACCTGCATGAATTAACCCCTCTCGAAGGGCAGAGCGGACAGAGGAGCCTTGTTCAGAGTAACTCGGTGACTTAGGCTGACGTCCTGGAGTTGCCATCACTAGAAAGAGCGTGAGACTTCCAGGAGAGGGCTCAAACCCACCTTCTTTCTGCGTAGAAAGCGAAGGTGATGAGTCAGTGATTGTCACTTGGCAAGAAGGACCATACTCTGTGCTGCACAATGCGCTGTAGAGCATCAGCTTTTGAAACTAGGTAGCCTGGGCAACAAGACACAGTGCTACGGTGGTGGCACGGTGTGTAAAAGGAATTGTAGTTAATAAGGAAGGCGTGATGAAAATGAGCGTGTCCTCTCAGCTTTACATTACTGTAAATGGGTTCTTCTGGGAAGTCTGGCCCAGTACGTCCTTGCAGTGTGGAGCTTCTCATACTTTTCTGGTGATGTTTCGTGTCTCTCTTGAATTCTGTTCTTGAGGCTGACGTTCTGGGAAGTTTCTGGGTTGCATCTGCAGGGTGCAAAGCTGCTCACACCACGTTTCTGTTCTTGCAGCGGGTTCAGGCTCAATGCAGGGTCCTCAGACACCTCAGTCCACCAGCAGCTCCATGGCAGAAGGAGGAGACTTGAAGCCACCAACTCCAGCGTCAACACCACACAGTCAGATGCCCCCTTTGCCAGGCATCAGGTATGAAACCATTGCACCCTCTTCCTTCGTGCTGGAAGCTGTGAACATGAGATTGCTTCTGGGTCATTACTGCAGGTGGCTGGAGACTTGAGTACCTGGTTTGGTGGGGCTCCGTGGCTTTGCTCCTCTGCTAGTGGCTCACAGCAACATTGTTGATTTTGTGTCTGTGTGTAAATAATCATTACTTTTGGGATTGAGTTTGAGGACAGTATTGTAGAAGGGCAGTTTTTGTTGCCTCTGTTGGAGGAGATGGCTGTCACCCTTTTAGGGGACAGCAGCGCCTCGGAGAGAACGTGGCAGGGGGAAAGTATTCAGGAGAACATCGTGGACCTCTCTAATCCTGCATTTGTGGTTTTTCTTTTGAATCAGGAGTAACTCAGTGGGCCTACAGGATGCCTTTCCAGATGGTAGTGATCCTGCGTTCCAGAAACGGAACTCCATGACTCCAAATCCAGGGTACCAGCCCAGCATGAATACCTCCGACATGATGGGTCGCATGTCTTACGAGCCAAATAAAGATCCTTACAGCAGTATGAGGAAAGGTGAGGAACTCCTTGTGTCATCCCTTCCCTTTTCCCTGTACCTGGCTATACGCTGGAATTTGCTGTAGGAGACCTTCTGCTTGCCCAGAAGATGGGATGTGTCTTTCTAATGCAGAGGTAGACATGTTTATTGGTCTTTATTTCTATTTTTCAGCTCCAGGAAGCGATCCCTTCATGTCCTCAGGGCAGGGCCCCAACAGTGGTATGGGTGACCCTTACAATCGTGCTGCAGGTCCAGGAATGGGTAACATGGCCATGGGACAGCGGCAACACTACTCCTACGGAGGTCCTTACGACAGAGTGAGGTGGGTACTGAACCCTGTGAGATCCCAGTTTGTTTGACTGGCGTGAAATTATTGTTTTCACAAAGCCGTGACTTTGCTGCTCCTCCTTGTCCATTTGAGGAACAAGGGTGAATTTAAGTGGACGTTTGGGGTGTTTTGTTTTTTTTTCTCATCGTTTCCATGTAGGACGGAGCCAGGCATGGGACCTGAGGGCAATTTAGCAACCGGAACTCCTCAGCCAAACATCATGCCTTCCACCCCTGAGTCGGGGATGTACTCTCCCAGCCGCTACCCGCAGCAGCAGCAGCAGCAGCAAAGGTCTGTGCGGGGTCTTGCCACAAACGGCTCTTCCCGGTGAGAGAGCCCTGAGAGCGAAGCGTGCCTCTGCTCAGACAAGTAACGCATCTCTTTCTTCTCCAGACATGATTCCTATGGCAATCAATTCTCCACTCAAGGCACATCCTCGGGCAGCCCCTTCCCCAGCCAGCAAACTACCATGTACCAACAGCAACAGCAGGTAAAGTATCGGGAAGGTTCTGTTTTCTTCAACAGAGACATGGGAGAATTTTCCCTGTGCAGTTTGTGAAAAGAGAGGATAAAAACTCCTTGGGCTGTGTGTTTGCTTTATGAACATACAGAATTAAGTACTTTATACAGGAGAGTTCCCCCTCCCAGTTTCCAAATAGTTTAGGTAAGTTTTAGTTAGTATTTCCAGTGTTGTGTTAGGAAGAACAATGTTGTGGTTGTGCAGTTTGCAGATGCGCATGTGCTGCTCAGGCAGCAGGAGATCAGGAAGCTTTATTGGGCTTCTTTGCCCCTTTGGAACTTTCTGAATCCCATCGTGTTTCTGTAACACTTTTGGTCCAAGTGATCAGATGAGTTTGTTTGGAGCAAACCCCTGGGGAGTTGTTTCAGGTGGGTCATTCTGTACAACCCAGGGCTTTTTTTTCTTGTCTTTGCCTCTCTGAGCCTGCAGATAAAGGCTTCAGACCTCCCTCCAGTCCTCCTCTGCCCCACTGCCTCCTACTCCCTGATCTCAGAAACATCAGGTTTGTTTCAGGACAGAGTTTGAATGAACATATATCTCTTTCCGTAATCCTTATATATCACTTGCTCTTTGTATCAGTGCCAGGACCCGTAATGTTTTCCTGATAATTTTGAGTCCTCTGGTTCAGGAGAGTGTAGAGAGGGCATTCGCTGAGCTGTGCTAAGAATAATTCCAACTGCTCTGCAGTTTGGCTCTGCAACCAGAGCCACGGGGCTCTGAGCCAAGAGTTCGAGTTACTCTGGTACTTGTCATCTTTGAAGCCCTAGAGCTCCATCTGAAGCCAGTCGTGACCGTGGAGCTTCTGAAGAGACTGTAGAGCAGCTAGAGCATAGACCCTTGGAGGCAAGAGAGATCTTGGATTTTAATTTTGTGTCTGCAATTGACTGTTTCCTGCATTTGCACTCAAAAGAAGTAGGGAGGGAGAATAGGTCTTGCTCCTGATGTGTTTTGAAATCTACAGGAAAAGAAGTGGGAAATACAACAGTTTTTAATGTGCTTTGTGTGATGCTTCAGCAGACGCCTCTGTATTCTGGGAAACACAAGAGAAATAGGATCTGATACAATTCCTGGATGTGAAAGGAAGCAAGTACCTGTGCAGAGTTTGGTTAGTGGTGAATGTATAGCAGAGCTGAGTCTTTTCTCCAGGAAAGTCCTTTCTGTGGGCAGACTTCTGCCCCTGAGGCATCCTTGTAGAATCCACAAGGAAACTACCCGGGCAGCCGCAAGGAATTGCTCTTGGCTTGTGAAACCCAAAGACCGATCCAACTTCACGTGGGCTATGGCTAAGAACGAGACGAGCCTTGCCCTCTTTCAGGCCGTGCCGCGGGGCATATCCTCTGGCTCCGACTCGCTCTCCCCGCTGAGGTTTGGGGTTGCCTGTTTCTAAGTAGATAATCTCACGTTGCCCGTGCCTTTTGTTATTTTTGGTTTTTTTTTTTTTTTTTTCCCCCCTCTGTAGAATTACAAGCGACCGATGGACGGCAGCTACGGCCCTCCCGCTAAGCGACACGAAGGGGAGATGTACAACGTCCCGTACAGCGCCGGGCAGGGGCAGACGCAGCAGCAGCTGCCTCCAGCTCAGACCCAGCAACCCAGCCAGCAGCAAACCGCACAGCCCTCTCCGCAGCAGGACCTGTACAACCAGTACGGCGGTACATACCCCGCTGCCGACCGCCGGTCTGCCGGGGGGCCGCAGAACCAGTTCCCTTTCCAATTTGGCAGAGACAGGGTCTCGGCTCCCCCGGGCTCCAACGCTCAGCAGAACATGCCTCCTCAGATGATGGGGGGGCCCATACAGTCGGCTCCAGAGGGTCCCCAACAAGGTGCCATGTGGCAAGGGCGCAACGAAATAGGGTACAGCTATCCGAATCGGCAGAGCACCGGCTCGGCGCCCCAGGGCCCCGCTTATCACGGAGTGACTCGAACAGATGAAATTCTGCATTCAGACCAGAGGGTCAACCACGAGGGACCATGGCCTTCCCACGGGAACCGGCAACCTGCTTACGGTCCCTCTGCCCCCGTACCCCCAATGACTAGGCCCCCCCAGTCTAACTACCAGACCCCCCCTAGCATGCAGAATCACATTCCTCAGGTATCCAGCCCAGCACCTCTGCCCAGACCTCTGGAGAATCGCACTTCTCCTAGTAAATCTCCATTCCTGCACTCGGGGATGAAAATGCAGAAGGCAGGACCCCCCGTCCCCGCCTCGCATATAACACCAGCAGCTGTACAGCCGCCCATGATCCGACGAGACATCACCTTCCCTCCGGGATCAGTAGAAGCTACGCAACCTGTGTTGAAGCAGAGGAGAAGGCTGACAGCAAAAGATATTGGTAAGAGGAAGCTCCCGCTTCTTTCCTTGTGCCTGCCGAGGGGATGGGTGCTGCCGTCACCCTTTGGTACAGGGCTGCCAAGTGGAAGGGCTCTTCTGACTTGGAAATAATTATATTTTTGCCGCTTAGTTGTGTTTTTAGACATCATTTTGCGGCAAGATTGCTGGTACATATAGTCTGTACAGCATCTTAAACAGGCTTTGCTCTTCCTGTGTCCAAAAAGCAGTATCGAGTATCTCTTTTTTTGTTTTTAAACTCTAGGAGCTGGAAGTATCATGTGTTTATGTTACAGGAACTCCTGAAGCCTGGAGAGTGATGATGTCTCTGAAATCTGGGCTGCTGGCTGAAAGTACGTGGGCCTTAGATACCATAAACATCCTGCTCTACGATGACAACAGCATAATGACCTTCAACCTCAGCCAGGTGGGTGCAGATGCTCTCTCTGATGCAGGAGGTCTTTGAAGTGCTAATTTTGTAGGGTTTTCTGTCAGCGAGACAGCAACAGGCAGCTCCTGCCCTTGTAGGGCCAGACTCCCAAATGTCCCTGTACCTGCAGAACACGCTAGGTCTGCAGAAAGTCTGGGTCTCTGTGTGCTGGTGACTCCCTGGCCCATTAATTGATACGTTAATTGGTGTGCAGGCGTGTGTTCTCTCCTCTTTAGTGAGATGTTTTGCCTCTGTAGCATAGAAAGGGAATAATGGTGGACTTTGCAGGGAGAGAGCTATGGAAGGCTGGAGGCTGCTTGTGTTTTTGGGTGATGATGGTGTTTGTTCACCTCTGGCTCCATCTTTGCCCAGGGACGGGGCGCAGTGAGGCCGGGATGTCGGTCCAGAGGGGCCAGCCTCTCTCAGTTAGTTGCCCTGTACCTCTGTGGCTGTTGCCAAAACTAATGGGCAATACCCAAAAAGCTGTTTTGCCCTTCGCCTCCCAGTGTATTAACCAGAGGGGACAGAAAACCAAGAGCCCACGTGCGTTTGCACAGGTGAGTGTGTGTCTAGGGACAGTCAGTATCTGCTTTTGCCTTTGTTTGTTTTCTCAGAGGACGGAAAGCTCCCTTTCCCAAACAATTTATTGCCAGCATGAAAAGAACCCATTAATTCACAGCCCTGCTTAAATTCTTAGCCCTTTTACGCCCTGTTTTCCCAGTTGCTCGTGTTGGCCTAAGTTGTTTTCTGATCACTGTTCCCTTCCTTCCTTCCCCCCTCCTGTTTTTCTTCTCCCTCATAGCTGCCGGGCTTGCTGGAACTCTTGGTGGAATATTTCCGGCGCTGCCTGATCGAGATCTTTGGAATCCTGAAGGAATACGAGGTGGGAGACCCAGGGCAAAGAACACTATTAGATCCCGAAAGGTTCTGCAAATCTTCAGCTTCCTCTCATGAAGAAAGGGAGGAGGATGATGAACCACGGAGCCTGAACTGCGAGGAGGAAGAAGAGGACGAGGAAGAGGAAGAAGCTGCGTTTTCCAGCAAGGACAAAGCACCTCTAGAAAGCAGCGAGGAAAAACTAGTTAGTAAATTTGACAAGCTTCCGGTCAAGGTCGTGCAGAAAAACGACCCGTTTGTGGTAGATTATTCCGACAAGCTGGGGCGAGTGCAGGAGTTCGAAAGCGGGCTGCTGCACTGGCGGATCGGCGGCGGAGACACCACCGAGCACATCCAGACCCACTTTGAGAGCAAGACGGAGCTCCCTTTGACTCATAAACGAGCTTCCTGCAACTCCGTCTTGAGGAAACGTTCGGCAGCTGAGAGCAATCCCAGCGCCAGGGAAGGAGAGACCCCTCCATCCGACAGCTCCTCGGAGAAAAGGATAACTGCCACCATGGACGACATGCTTTCGGCGCGTCCGGGCTCCCTGGCAGGGGAGGAGGAAGAGGTGAAAGCTTCGGAAACGGCGAAAGAGAGCAGCAAGTTTCCCTTTGGCATCAGTCCAGCTCAGAGCCACAGAAATATAAAAATTCTAGAGGACGAACCTCACAGTAAAGACGAGACGCCCCTCTGCACCCTCCTGGACTGGCAGGACTCTCTGGCGAAGCGCTGCATCTGCGTCTCCAACATCATCAGGAGTTTATCGTTTGTGCCGGGCAATGACTTTGAAATGTCTAAACATCCCGGGCTGCTGCTGATTCTAGGGAAACTGATTCTCTTACACCACAAGCACCCAGAACGCAAACAGGCGCCCCTGACCTACGAGAAAGAGGAGGAGCAGGACCAAGGGGTGAGCTGCAACAAGGTGGAGTGGTGGTGGGACTGCTTGGAGATGCTGCGTGAAAATACACTGGTCACGTTGGCCAACATTTCTGGCCAGCTGGACCTCTCCCCTTACCCGGAAAGCATCTGTTTGCCTATCCTGGATGGACTCCTCCACTGGGCAGTGTGTCCGTCAGCAGAGGCCCAGGATCCCTTTCCGACGCTGGGGCCCAACGCGGTCCTCTCCCCTCAGAGACTGGTTTTGGAAACACTCAGCAAACTCAGCATCCAGGACAACAATGTGGATTTGATTCTTGCAACTCCTCCTTTCAGTCGCTTGGAGAAGCTGTACAGCACCATGGTGCGGTTCCTTAGTGACAGAAAGAACCCGGTGTGTCGAGAGATGGCTGTGGTACTACTGGCCAACTTGGCACAGGGGGACAGCCTGGCAGCGAGAGCCATTGCTGTGCAGAAGGGCAGCATTGGCAACTTGCTGGGCTTCTTGGAGGACAGCCTGGCCGCCACGCAGTTCCAGCAGAGCCAGGCCGGCTTGATGCACATGCAGAACCCGCCCTTCGAGTCGACCAGCGTGGACATGATGCGCCGAGCCGCTCGGGCGCTGCTGGCCCTGGCCAAGGTGGACGAGAACCACTCGGAGTTCACGTTATACGAATCGCGGCTGTTGGACATCTCCGTGTCGCCTCTGATGAACTCTTTGGTTTCACAAGTTATTTGTGATGTACTGTTTTTAATTGGCCAGTCATGACAGCTGTGGGATCCGAGACCCCGTGTGCGTGTGCGTGAGTGGAGAACTTAGAAACTGACTGTTGCCCTTTATTTATGCAAAACCACCTCAGAATCCACTGTCTGCCCTGCGCTGTCCTGCTTCTCCCTCGGGGAAAGATGTCCCTGTTCCCTCTCCCCTTCCCCTGCCCTTTAAATTTGTCCTGAATCCCTTATTAAAGGAGACAAAGTTCTGTCTACATAGAAGACTTTTTTTTTTTTTTTATTTTAACCAAAGTTACTGTCGTTTACAGTGAGTTTGGGGAAAACGACTTGCCGCGTTATCACATTGACAGGCACCACTTTCCTAACTTGTTTTTAAAATGGTAAAAACTCTGAAGGACAAAAGTGACTGCTGAAACTCTCGTGTGGTTTTATCGTTGTACATTCACAATCTTGCAGGAACCAAGAAGTTACCGGTTGTGAACAGCCCTTGTCCGAGGGAGGCCTGTGCAGTAGCGTGTAGAACTTCATGTACTGTACACCTTAAACTGTAAACATACTGTAATAATGTCTCACATGGAAAAAAAAAAAAAAGAAAAAGAAAAAAAACGCTGGATCAGCAGCAAGCTGTAGTTTTTAAAAATGTTTTTAGTTAATGTTGAGGAGAAAAAAAAAAAAAGGCTTTTCCCCCAAAGTATCATGTGTGAACCTACAACACCCTGACCTCTTTCTCTCTTCCTCCTTGATTGTATGAATAACCCTGAGATCACCTCTTAGAACTGGTTTTAACCTTTAGCTGCAGCCTGAACCGCTGCCACGTGTGTATATATATATGATGTTGTACATTGCACATACCCTAAGATCCCTTGCAGTTTTGTCCCCCTTCTCCCCACCCCTTTATAGTATGACGAGTTAACGAGTTGATGACCTGCAAAAGCGAGACACAATTATTTAATCTCTTGCCAGACATCCCTCCCTGGAGGATGCTGTACAGGTCTCTGTGTATAAAGTCATTGCTGTCTCAGCAGCCAATCAACTTATAGTTTATTTTTTCCTGTTTTTGTTTTCTTTCTAATCGAGGTGTGAAAAAGTTCTAGGTTCAGTTGAAGTTCCTGATGAAGAAACACAATTGAGATTTTTCAGTGATGAATTCTGCATATTTGTATTTCAGACGATGTAGCTAAAAACTTGATGTAAATTCCTCCCTTTTTTCCTTTTTTGGCTTAATGAATATCATTTATTCAGTATGAAATCTTTATACTATATGTTCCACGTGTTAAGAATAAATGTACATTAAATCTTGGTAAGATGTTTGTAAGGGTTTTTTTTGTTTTTTTGTTTTTTTTTAATATTAGCAGGGTGGGGAGGTCACTTTGGTGCTGCCAGGCCGTGCAGAGGTGACGTTGTAGGGCAGCCCCTCCTCCCCACACAGCACAGAGACCCCAAAGGTCCCACATCTTGTGGCGATGTTCGGTGATGCCCAAGTCCTGTCTGGCTCTGGATCCCCTAATTCCATGTCTTTGGCTTTGTTTTCTCTCGTTTCAGCTTGTTTCAGTGACAGTTTTTGGCTAAGGCTCGGGTAGGAGCGGATTTTGGAGTGTGAGGTGCAGCTCCGGCAGTTGGCAAGGGTGAGGAAGGCGGTTGCTGGGAAGGGGAGGCAGTTCCCTTTCAGCCCTGTTAAAATGGAAAATTTTCCTTCCCCTCGCATTTTTCACATTTTCTTGGAACCGCCGTGCGGACTCTTGCCTTCCTTCGGAGGACGGGGGTTTCCAGCAGACAGAGCTCTGCTGCCCTTCAGCAAACGGCCAGAGTTCAGGCTCTCCCTATGAAAATCTGTGTTTTCGTGGGTTAGTAAATGGGGATTTTATTTAGCCTGAAGCTTTATCCTCACTAACCAACAGAAGTAGACCAGCTAGAGCTGCACTGGGCTCGTTTAAGCGAAAGAGCTAATGAAAAGAGAAGCTTTTTAAAAGGCAAATGTAATATTTGTTGAAGAAATCGCCTCATTTTCTCCCCCATAGCCCTCTCCTGGAAGGCTTTCTGTTGCCAAAGCCCTCCCTTAGCTGTATTTCTTAAACTTCGGATTCCTGGAAGTAATTGCACCAGAATCGTACTGACTCTTTTCTGAAAAAGTCTGTTTATCAGCAATAATTGTGGGAGCTCTTTGCCCGGCAGAAGGAAAGTCCTTTAAAATGGTTTTCTTAAGAGTCAGGAATGGTGCTGGGCTTCCTCGGCTTTAAAAAAATACTGAATGGAAACCGAGGTGTGAGATAAGAATTCTGCTGGACTTCGCCGTTCTGTGACAATGTTCATTTAAAACCAGCTTGTCTGATAATTTAGGTCTGTATTCCAGGAGCGTTTGTTTAATCTGATTAATGTAAAAATTTGACTTCTTTTTCTAAACAGCAAGGACCTCAGCAGCGAGGTTGAAGAAGGTGAGGTGAGCAGGTTTTACACAGCCTCTTTGTTCATGTTAATGGTGAATTTAATCATGAGCAAATGCCACGTTTGGGATGGAAAGAATAGTCACAAGAGGTACCGACTACCCAGTGCACCGGTATTTATACAACCTGTCGATCTGAGGGGAGTAATTCTTTCCCCCAGCAGTTGCTTGCACATAGACATACACCTCTCGCACTTCTAAAATGGTTAAAAGAAAAAAAAGCAGAGATGAGAAATGAGTAAAATGAGAACGAGCAGTGTTCACAGTTTGTAGTATGGGACTATTTTGAGAGCCCACACCTGACCTCAAACTCCAACTCGGCTGCCCAGAATGCAAATTATGGAGTCCCAGAATGGTTTGGGTTGGAAGGGACCTTAAAGATCATCACGTTCCACCTCCCACCACACCAGGTTGCTCCAAGCCCCCTCCAACCTGTCCTTGAACCCCTCCAGGGATGGGGCAGCCACAGTTTCTCGGGGCAACCTGGGCCAGGCTCTCACCACCCTCACACTAAAGAATTTCTTCCTGAGATCTCATCCCAATCTTCCCCTCTTTCAGTTTAAAACTCTTTCCCCGCCTTAATGCTTTGACTTTATTCGTACCTGTTGGTTTTAAGCCCAAAGAGTTGCTGCTGGGGCCCTGCCAGCAGCAGGAGGGAGCCCTGAGGGTGCTCCCTGAGGGCTGGGATTGGGGTCGCAGCAAAACCGACCCTCTCCATCATCACGTGGATGAGATCTTGAGGGAAACCTGCCTCCTCCCCTCGTCAGAGTAAGTAATTAATATCATAACACGTGCTTATTACCCGGCTATTGTTATGCCATGTTGCTTAATGTGTTTTAGGCACCAGCCGTGGTGGGGCCCTGTTGGTGTGGCGACTCCCTCTGAGGTGGGTGTTGGTGGAGCAGGGCCCCGCCCGCCCCCCCCCGTCCCCTCCGGCCCTGCCTGCCCCGGTGGCTGAGCGGCGGCACGGGCCAGTGGCCGGGGGCTGTGGCGAGCGAGGCCTTCAGGCCGCGGTTCCGCCTCCGCCCGCCCTTAACAAAGATGGCGCTGCCCGACCCTTCCTCTCCCACCCCCGCCAACAACCACGCACGTGACGCGGCGGCGCGCGCAGCCCCGGAAGGGGCGGAGCCGGAAGCGCTGACGGCGGGATGGAGCCGGCGCGGGAGCCGCGCGCCGGGCGATCAGGTTGGGGGGGTGGGAAGGAAGGGGGAAGAAAGGGGCGGGGCCGGGCCGCGCGCGCGCGCCGCGGGGGGTGGGGGAGGGGCGGTGTCACGCCCCTCCCCCCCCCTTCCACGGGTGGGGGCCCTGCCCCCTCCCCCCTCAGAGACACCCTCTAACATACCCCCTCCATCCCCCGGCGGCCCTGAGGGGACGGGGCGAGGGAGAGGCCTGGGTAGGCCCGGGTAGGCCTCGGTGTTCCCCCCGCCGTGAGCCTGGGGGGGGCCCCAGCCGGGCAGAGGTCACAGGTGGCTCGGCCCCGTGGGTGGGAAGCGAGGAGCGGGGACCCCGGGCCGGTACCGCGGGGCTGAGGCCTAGTGAGACCAAGCGGGAGCCGGAGCGGGCCCCCCCTGCGGCCTGGTCCCCCCCCTGCGGCCTGGTTCTCCCCCTGCGGCCTAGTCCGTGCAGCCTTTGGCATGAACCCGTTAACGAACGCACAAGCCACAATTGTCCCTAATCTTGGCAATGTCCTCATCGAGCACTTTGACCCCATCTGGGGGGACCCAGACGTGTTCGGTTCCCTCTGGCCTCTGACCCCCTGCTGACCCCCCGACGGAGGGGGCAGAAAAGCAGCCCGAGCCCCCGGCCCCCCAGCAGAGCTCCGTCCCTGGTGGGGAGCCTGGAGGATGTTCCCAGTGGAGCAGGATCCCAACCCTTGCCCATCCATCACCCCCCCGGCTCCGGGCCGTGCCCCGTCCAGACACTGGCAGCTCCCTTGTCGGCCCCCCTCCTCCCGAGGTGACAGCTGGGCCGGGTTGTGTTCCTACACCTTGGGCCAGGTTTTGTTCCCAAAAAGGCATGAGAGATAGGAATGTCCCCGTTTCCATCTGGACACCAGGGTTGCAGCAGGAGTGAAAGCAACCACGAGGCCCAGAGCTCCCCAGGTTCACGGAAACAGCGCCGGGAGAAGGGGATTGCCAAAATTCCCTCTTATTTCTTTGGTAGAACAGAGATTTTAAATAATTCTGGAAAATCCCCCGACACTAAGAGCAGGTTGGAGAAGTACCCAGAGGTTGCCCAAACCCCTCTCCCGGCGTTCCCAGAGCTGGTTTCCCAATAGGAATCCTGTGCCCCAGCCGGTTGCCGGGAGCTTTGTGGCGAGTGGCTGCTGCCACCGGGTGGCCGTCGGTCCTCGCTGCAGCTGCGCGGACCTTCCCGAGCTCAGATTTTCATTTACGTGATAATTTACTCAGCCTCTGTTTTGTTCATATTCGCCTCCTTTTTTTATCGTTTGGGGTTTTTTTTTGTTTTGTTTTGGTTTTTTGGCACAGTTTCCAGAGTGAGCAAAACGCACTTCGTGTCTGAGGGAGGAGAGAAACGCAGAAAGATTAATTAAGATGAATTAAGATTTTGCATCTTTATCTACTGAGATATTTTTAACCCACTTCTGCCTTTCTCCCCCCCCCCCGCCCTCCTTGGTGCAGGTGCTCCTTCCCAGCTCCGACGCCGTGTTCCCTGCCGGAGGGAGCAGTGGGTTTGGGGGCTGCAGCTTTTTTTGGAGCCCTGGCTGCTTTCCGTGACAAGGTGCGCTGCGTCGTGACAAGAACGGGCTTTTTAAAGCCCTTCGAGCCTCCTTGGCACATTCCTGCGAGGCTTTTTCTCGCCTTTTTTCTCAAATATTTAAAGCGTTGGGGCCGTTTATTTTTATTTTTTTTTTGGCGGCTGTGTTTTAGCGGAGTTTGCAGCTGTGAAGGAGCTTTGATAGAATTTACAGCTGGGCTGAAGGAGCCCCTCTCTTAAAATAACCATCGCAGCTTCGTGACTGGGGAGAATGTGCCTCCCACGAGTTGCTTTGTTTGTAGCTGTGAAGGTTCCGGAGCGAGAGCGGAGAACAGTAGCCAGCCCCAAACTTTTGTACACGGTTAAATAGGAAGCATAATCCTGTTCCTGGTGGACTGGAGCTGTGAAGGAGAGAATTTGGATCTTGGGTTTGGTTTTTGTTTTTTTTTTCTTTGCTGATGATTTGCTTTCTGCTCTTGGTTTTAATCTGCTGAGTTTTTTTTTCTCCATCAGTAAATGGGAATAGGAAAACTTCAGCGTGTTTTGAGATGGGGATGGGTTTGGGGAATCTTTATGCACTTATTAGTGCTTCCAAGGATCTAAAGAGTGGGTTGAAGGAGGATGGAACCGGACTCTTTTCAGTGGTTCCCAGTGACAGGACGAGGGGCAACAGGCACAAGCTGGACCATGGGAAGTTCCACTCCAATGTGAAGAAGAACTTCTTTGGGGTGAAGGTGGCAGAGCCCTGGCAGAGGCTGCCCAGGGAGGGTGTGGAGTCCCCTTCTCTGGAGATCTTCAAGCCCCACCTGGATGCCATCCTGAGTGATGTGCTCTGGGCAACCCTGCTTTGGCAGGGGAGGTCGACCAGATCATCTCTAGAAGGTCCCTTCCAACTCTGACAATTCCCTGATTCCGTAAAGGGCTGGGATGAGAAAGCTGGCAGGTGGGGAACGGCGCGGGATGCGGTGTCGTTGGAACCCGGTGAGAGCTGCGGGTCCTCTTGTTTCGCAACCTGACAAGCGGTTGGTGGCGGGGGAACCGACGGAAGGAAGGCGTTATCGGAAAAAGCGGCGTAACCGATGCCGTTCGTGGCGCCTCATCGCTGGCTCCCACAGCCTCACCCCAGAACACACGGCGGGGAGAGCGGCGAGATCTCCCCAAAGGGGTTTTAAGTCTCGCCGGTGAGGTCTGCAGGGAAGAGGTGGACGAGAGCCACCTCAGGGCGTGCAATTTGCAGGGAAGCCCTCCCTCCGGAGACTGGGACCCCAGCCAAAATATTGGAAGATTGCCGGAGGTGATGGAGGGGGAAACGGTGTGAGTGTCACGTCCTGGAGATGCCCCCTCTGATCAGTGGGAGGGGTGGGGGGGACGCCTGTGTGTCTGAGAAGACACCTCAGCCTTGCTCTGACGGAGCTTGTGGGGTTGGTGCCGTGGAGGCAGCCCGGTCTTGGCTTCCCAGGGCAAACACTGGCAGGAGAGAGGAGGGAACGTGCCTGGCAGTGCCCAGCCGGCTGCGGGACCCCGTGTTACCCTCACGGCCCACGCTTTCATTCTGTCTCTGTTCCAAAAAAAAAAAAAAAAAAGGTTTACATTCCATTCAGCGCATGGGAACTGGAATGTGCATGGAGATGCTTGACGGAGCCGCTGGTGTTTCTGCAGAGTCCGTCTGCTTCTGGTATTTACACTGGCCCGGTAAGAAACGGGCTGAGAGCACGTTAGAACCTCTCTCCCTCCGCGTCCTGGCCAAGGTTAAGAAGTCAGGGAAGTTGTTGTGTTTTGTTTTTTTTTTAATAGGAACAATATCAAAGAGATCTTCTGTGTCATCTCCCTGATATGTGATCTCTTTCAGAAGTGACTTTCTTGTTCACAGCCCTTTGAAGTGCCTGATAGTAAATAAAAGCACATCATTTACCAACGTGGCTGAAGCCAGAAATACCTTTCTGTGTCTGTCCTTTCTGTTTATCGATTCAGGCTTCCAAAACCGGAGGGAGAATTTCCCTGGCATCGGTGACCTACTGAGGCAACTCTCGAGCTCGGCATGGAGCTGGTGAGCAGGCAGGACCCCCGCCTGCGAGAGGTCCTGCGGTCTGCGGGGTGCGGCAGAGCCCTGACACTCCTGCTGCAGGCAAGTCCCCTCTTCCTCAGCCAAAGACGCTGCGACGTCTCTTGCTCGCTGCTCCGAGGCTCCTCTCTTCGGTCCTGCCTCCTGCACCGTGAGCGAGCTGGTTCTGCTGGAGTGGGAAATTGTCTTCTCCTTTGGAGAACCAGCTGCACCCGGGGAGGCAGGTGTCTGTAAACTAAAATTACGCAAATTTCCTTGTAACTTGCTGTGTTTTTGCTCCGCTGTTGCAAGGCTGAAGTCTGCTTATCCACAGAAAGGGAATAATAATCTCCTCCTCCACATTCCTCCCCAGTCTCATGTCCAGAGACGTCCTTCTCTGAGCGTGGGGTTGCTCACTCCATCCTACCTGCGTGAACCCTTGTGGCCAAGAAGGCCAGTGGCATCCTGGAGTGCATCAAGAAGAGCGTGGCCAGCAGGTGGAGGGAGGTCATCCTGCCCCTCTGCTCTGCCCTGGGGAGGCCACATCTGGAGCAATGTGTCCAGTTCTGGTCTTCCCAGTTCAAGAAGGAGAGGGAACTGCTGGAGAGGGTACAGCAGAGGGCTACAGAGATGATGAGGGGCCTGAAGCATCTCCCTTATGAGGAGAGGGTGAGGGACTTGGGTCTTTTTTGTCTAGAGAAGAGAAGACTGGCAGGGGATCTGATCAATGCTTATAAATACTTAAAGAGTGGGTGTCAAGAGGATGGGGACAGTCTTTTCTTCAGTGGTGCCTGGGGACAGAACAATAGGAAATGGGCACAAACTTGAATATAAGAAGTTCCCCCTAAACATGATGAAAAACTTCTTTCCTGTGAGAATGGTAGTGCACTGGAAGAGGCTGCCCAGGAAGGTGGTGGAGTCTCCTTCTCTGGAGACACCCAAACCCACCTGGACACGTTCCTGTGGGACCTGCTCTGGGTGGACCTGCTTTGGCAGGGGGTTGGAGGAGATGATCTCCAGAGCCCCCTTCCAACCCCGTGTGATTCTGTACTGAGAGAGCCAGGGAAGAGGCGAGCGAGCCGTAGCCTCCCGAAACAAAATCAGCCTGAGAAAGCTCTTCAGCCGCAGGCCACCAGCCAGCTGGCAGATTGCAGTGGCCCCGGTCACCGCTGGGGTAGGGCTGAGTGGAACCATCCGCTGAGATGAAAGACTCCGTGTTACGGGTGCCAGGGCCCCGCTTCGACCAGATGTGTGTTTCATGGCAAAACGGCAGCTTTGTGTGTCTTTTAGTCCCAATTTGTTCACTGTGGCCTTTTCCCTGCCAACGCCGAGTGTATTGCAGGGGACTCATCCCAAGCCACATGTAGTTAAGCCACAGAATTTACCATCTGAGGTTTTTATTTTTTTTTAATTTTGGTGGGTTTTTAAACATATTTTCATTTGGAATTACATTGTGATGTATAAAGTGGCGTACCTCTTATCTCAGGAGTCTTCCTGGGGTTTTCTCTCACCTTTTAAAAGGTGGCCAGCACCACAAGCTCCTGCAGAGAGAGGTGTGTGTTCTGCTTGACCCCTTTCCAGAAAACGAATCCCTCAGTGTTGGAGGGGTTGCAGAGGTGATGGAGTGATCTAGAGACTAGACAGGGGGCCTGGGGATCGGCTGTTGTCTTCTGCAGCAGTTTGCCCTGGGAAAATGCTTTTCCCTGGTTCTCTTTCCTCTCCCTTGTACATCAGCTGGGACAATAATGCCAACCTGAGCAGGACAGGAGGCTCAGCCGTGCTGCTGAGGTACCCAGTGCTGCGTATGCAGTTAGATCTGAGCAGCCTTTCCCTGTCCAGTTCCATGGGGATTCCTGCTGGATATAGAACCGTAGAATCACGGAATGGTTCAAGTTGGAAGGGACCATAAAGATCATTGAGTTCCAACCCCCCTGCCCTGGGCAGGGACACCTCCCACCACACCAGGTTGCTCCAAGCCCCCTCCAACCTGCCCTTGAACCCCTCCAGGGATGGGGCAGCCACAGCTTCTCTGGGCAACCTGTTCCAGTGTCTCACCACCCTCAAAGGTGCAAAAGGTGCAAAGGATTCCTTCCTGAGATCTTACCTCAATCTCCCCTCTCTCAGTTTAAAACTGTGAACCTGTGTTCCAGAGCTTCATTCAGTTCAGGTGTAAATATCCCAAAAGGCTGTATTTGCACCTTTTCACAGTCTTGCAGGTGTCCTTGCCCCTCAGCCTGGTTTCTGTGCTGCTCCTGTCCCCTTCTTTGAAACCCAGGACTCCTCCTCCTCCTCAGTGCTTTCGGTAGGGTACAAGAGGATCCCTGCTGGACTTCAGTCCTCTTTTTTTTTCTCTTTCCAGGCTCTCTTTAACCTCCTGATCCCGGATCACGTTGCGGATGCCTTCTCTCCCCCTCGCCTGCCCGAGCCTGGCCCGTGGGACCTGCTGGTGGAGCGGCTGCTGGGCGGCCTCTCGCGCTGGGATGCGGAGCATTTCCTCTTCATCGCCGAGCGGGGCTACCTCTACGAGCACAACTGTGCCTTCTTCCCCCTCTACCCCCTGGCCGTGCGTGCCCTGGCCGAGGGGGCTTTCTGGCCCTTCCAGGGGCTGCTGCGGCTGCGGAGCCGCCTCCTGCTTTCGG
The DNA here is from genome assembly GCA_025769975.1 of Gallinago jamesoni. NCBI lineage: Eukaryota > Metazoa > Chordata > Aves > Charadriiformes > Scolopacidae > Gallinago > Gallinago jamesoni. The sequence continues at coordinate 4,113,333 of JAOQGH010000009.1, forward strand.
CCGTACTTCTTAATTCTCTTTTTTCCATCCTGGCAGCCTCTGCCCTGTATCAGCTGGGCTGCGTCGTGCTGCGGTGTCGCAGGGTGGCTCTCCTCGCTGCCCTCCTCTTCTCTCTCAGCCCTGCCAACGTATTTATGGCAGCTGCTTACTCGGAGAGCATGTTTGCCTTCCTGGCGTTCAGTGCCATGTGGCAACTGGAGAAGGGGCAGAGCTGGCTCAGCGGGCTGCTCTTCTCCCTTGCTTCTGGGGTGCGTGCCAACGGGCTTATTAATGCTGGCTTCTTTCTCTATTCCCGCGGTAAATGCTTTGCTCTCCAGCTCCAGGGGGGCTCGGGGTCGGTAAGGAAGCTCCCTCCGTTGTGGAAGCAACTCCTGAGCGTGGCATCTTCAGTGGTCCTGATGTGCGCCGGGATTTTTCTGCCTTTTGCTTTATTTCAGTATTATTCCTACGTGAGGTTCTGCGGTGCTGGCACCGCCCTGGAGCCTCCTGTCCCCAAGCCTCTGCTGCAGCTGGCTCTGGACAAGGGCTATCGTCTGGTGGCCACCGATGGGGGAAAGCCCCCTTGGTGTTCCCAGCAATTCCCCGTGGTCTATTCCTATATTCAAGACGTTTACTGGAATGTGGGCTTCTTAAGGTATTTTGAGCTCAAACAGATCCCAAATTTCTTGCTTGCTTTGCCTGTCACGCTCCTGGGCTCCTGGGCTGCCTGGACCTACGTCGTTGCAAACCCCCGGCACTGCCTAACTCTTGGGCTGGAGAGAAGAAAGAGCGAAGAAGAGGGTAAACCAAGAGCTGGATTTTGCTGCCCGGCTGTCTTTGTGTACGTGGTCCATGCCACGGTCCTGCTGGTCTTTGGATTCTTCTGCATGCATGTGCAGGTGGGACCTTCACAGCGACACACAGGAGTAACTTCTTATGATTTCTTAAGAGAGTTTCTATGATTTCCAGAGAGAGTTTCCAAAACCAGTTAATTCTTCTCTGCCGGAGAGTTCCCAAAGAGATCATCTCAGGGACTCGGTGTGATGAGGACACGGGGACAGGGATCAAAGGGTCTTCCTGGTCTTGGTGGTGTTTGACGTGGGCTTGAGGCCAGGTTTGCCAAGCCCTGCGAGTCGGCTGTCGGGGGACAAGGGTCATTGTCATGTTGGGCTGAGCTTAATGGATGGCAATTGGAGGATCCAGTGCCTGTCACCAGCCCCTGCAAAGTGTGTGAAGGTCTATTTAGGACACAGCACTAAAGTTTGGGGGTTCCAGTGATAAAATCATGGAAGGGTGAGATTCAAATCTCCCTTGAAGCTGCAGCCCCTGCCCAGCTCCTGAGCTGGATGGTGACGAGGATTCCACTGAGATGGTGACAATTACTTACTGTAATTGTCCAAAACCTGGGGACCACTTGATCTGTGATTCCGTGAGCGCTTTCACCAGTGTCTTAATGAAGGAAGCAGGTTGAGCTGCGAGGTGTTTCATTCCCATGGAATTAATCCTAGCACCAGGAATTTGGGCCGTATTTCAATCCCCTTTCTCAGCGCTCAGTCCGAGACGGGTGGATGGCTCCTTCCATCCTCGGGACCAGGGTTGGTGACAGTCGGAGACCTGCAGTTTGGGTGACTCTTGCTCTCCTTGTCGTCTTCAGGTGCTGACCCGCTTCCTCGGCTCCTCCTCTCCCATCCTGTACTGGTTTTCTGCTCACCTCCTTCAGGAACACGAACCTTTGCTCTGGAGCGACGGGACCGATCCTCAAACCTTGGAATCTCGCTCCGAGAAACCTCTTCGAGGTGGATCTCCGGGTTCCTGTGGGAAGGGGCCTTCAGAAAACCCCCTCCTGAGGCTGCTGCTGAACTGGGGGTTAATCACCCCCCGTGGCAAATGCCTCCTGGGCTTCTTCGTGACCTACTGGCTGCTGGGACTGATCCTGCACTGCAACTTCTTGCCGTGGACGTAGCCGGGAGGGTGCTGGTGTGGACGGGTCGCGGGGCAGCAGCGCTGCTCAGAACTGACACTCACTCCTGATAAAGTCTCTGTAAGGATGCTGTTGGGTGTAATGAAAGTGTCACTCCTCAGTTACGTTACCGAGCTGGCACCACCTGGCCCGTGTCTGTGTCCTCGCAGCATCCTGCCCCTCTCTGCTCTCACTCCTGGGCCAAAACTCCCTTAAGCTTCCCGGGATGGGGAATTCTTCCCAGTTCCTCCGTCCTCTGGGGATGTGCTGCCACCGAGATGGTGCTTACGGCACGGATCAGCATCCCGGAAACCTCTGGGAAGTGCCCTTGACGGGGCAGGGAGGCTCCTGCTGCTTGGCTTGAGTCGCTGGGACCCCTCCGGTGCTGCTGGGACCACTGCTGGTGCTGCTCAGACCCCCACCGGTGCTGTTGGGACCCCCGCTGATGCTTCTGGGACCCCACCAGTGCTCCTTAGACCCCCCCTGGTGCTGCTCAGACCCCCACCGGTGCTGTTGGGACCCCCGCCGATGCTTCTGGGACCCCACCAGTGCTCCTTAGACCCCCCCTGGTGCTGCTCAGACCCCTGCCGGTGCTGTTGGGACCCACCCCCCCGGTGCTGCTCGTACCC
>JAOQGH010000009.1:4150969-4161331 GCA_025769975.1 Gallinago jamesoni
GAACGGGGTTCGGGTCCCGGGTTCGAATCCCGGCGCCGGCCCTTGCCCATCGAGCGCAACCTCATCCCCTGATCCATCTCCCAAAAAAAGGGGAAATTATTCCCTAGATCCCCTCCCCTTGAGGAAGGTGCATGGGGCCAACCAGTTCACATTCAACCCTCCCGTACTGGGTCACTGGGACAAAGGTTCTGCCCCTTCTTCCCCCCCACCCCAAAAAAAGAGTGCAGACGTCAGGAAAACACCCAGAGCACGTCACAGAAGCCATGGAAGGAAGCAACCCGCTAACACCCGACCGCAGGGGGAAACGCCTCCCCACAGAATTCCTCCGGAGGCCTGCCAAGGATGAGTCTTTTTTCATCCCGAGGAGTTTCTCTCCCAGGAACGTGGGATCGTCACGCCCAAAATCAGGGCGAAGCTGCGGGCCAGCAGTGAGTTTTCCACAGGGACAGTTACCCCTGCCCCACAGCTGGCCCTGTCTATACTTGTCCTTCCCCTGGTTCTCATAAAGTATGAGTTGGGATTATTTTTTTTTTCTTTTTTTTTTTTAAGGCTGACCCAGCACACCGGCTCGCTTGATTCAGGTTTTAAACAGCCACTAGGAAACGCAACACCCTTCCCCGTTCCCACTGAACAAACAGGACCAGAAAGCTCTTGAATGGTTCAAAAACCCAGTGGAAAATTTTTGTTACAAGTCTATATTTCTTCCAAAAATAAATATACGAACACCTCGCTCCGCACTCGAGACCAGGAGCCAGCCTGTGCTCGAGGGGAGCAGCACCAGTACGAAGGGTGGGTGACAGTCCCCGCTCAGCGGGACTGGACCTTGGCGCTCTCCAGAGCCCCCTGTGACGCCCGGACGAACGCCATGTCCTGCCTGTACTTCATGGCAGTGGGTGGTTGGCGCCTGAGCAAATGGTCACCGCTGTCTTTTGGGTCAGGGTCATCGTAGACGGTGGAGATGAGGATGGGAGAGTCCCGTCGAGGCTTCTTCACCTTGCTGAAAGTTGGCAGTTTCTCCCCGTGGTACCTAGAGGGACACGGGAAGCGTTTAGTCAAACACTGAGGAAGCAGTGGGACATCCCAGCTCGTTTCCTTCGTGGGGAAAAATGGATGGAGACAGAACAATAAGGATTCTTGTCCTATTCCTGGCTGTGAGATTGCTCCAGAAGAAGAGCCAGCCCTCACAGGGAAACACAGCACCGCACAAAGCCTCCAGAAACCCCCTAGAGAAGGTAGAGGTGAGGTGCACAGCCACAGCTCAGCTCACTTGAGCTTTCCCCACCAGAATACCAGGGCAGAGGTGACCCTAAATCCTCAAGCACAGCCCTCCCTCTGTGTTTGTTCACTGCATGAAGCTTTAAATGGTCCCAGTACCACGCCACAAGCTCCTCCAAAGAGCACTGGACCGTCAGGAAGAGCAGCATTTCTGGCTCTGGAGCCTGGCTGTGTGCAGATCCCTGGGACAAACTTCCAGTTCTAGTTCACAACCTGCTCCTTTTGTGGCCAGTTAGCTGCTGCGTCAGCCCAGAGAGCCTGGGCAGAGGTCCTGAACACAGGCTGGCAGGGCAGGGTTGGGTACTTACCCCAGCCCCCTCTTGCATCTGGGGTTCTGACCCTCGTTGTCCAAAGCTTCGGCCATTCCAGAGTTGCTGCTGCCCAGTCCCAGCCCCTCTGTCCAGCCCTGACGCTCCAGCACCTTCCTGCCAAAACCCTGGGAGAAGGGGAGAAAAAAAAAAAAGGTCACAGAGTTGCTGGACAAAGCCCATCCTCATCTTCCCAGAACCCTCTGCCTCCTCCCCCCATCCAAGACCTCTCTTCCCCCCAACCCACAGCCCCTGAGCATCCCCACCACAGCCTTTCCAGTCCTGCCCCATCCCCTCCCGAGCACGTACCCAGAGCTCACCTTGGTGTATCTCTCAAAGGTGCCAATCTGCTGCCCTGAAACAGATCCATCCTCCAATCCGTCCCGGAGTCGCTGTTCCAGCCACATCTGGACCGAGTCCCGAGCATCCTTATCACCTCCATCTAGGGGGAAAGCAGCAAGAGTCAGAGCAGCACAGCTCAGGAAAGCTGTTCAGTAGTGTCATTTCCCTCAAAGCAGCAAGCAACAAGGAGGCAGAACCTGTTCTTTTTGGCAACTCTCTCTGCCAGACAAGAAAAACGTTGTTTAAAATACACTGACGTCTCGGACGCTTTCAAAGGATGAGAGAGCCAAAGAGTTCCCCATCTGCAGAAATTCTGCAGGGTCAGAATTTCCCAACCTCCCCAGTTTCCTGGAGGTGGTTTCAGCTCAGATACCTTTGTCATAGTAGATGCTCATGTCCACGTCCCAGTCATCCGCAGTCTGCTCATCAAAGTCTGCCAAGAGAAGGAAAGCACCAGTTTTGGTGATGGTCGTGGAAGTCTGACACAGAAGAGCTGTTTGCAGGTGGCCCAGCTCCCTGTTTTCTCTAACAAAATGGGAAGGAAACGGTATTAAAGTCTCTGCAAACCACAGTGCTCACGCAACAGGCTGCCAGCAGGACCACTGGGGTCTCTGGCGACTGGACTGAACCACTGCAGGTTTTGTGATCAAGAGAAGTTTTAAAAAGCGACAGCAAGATGCTTTGATCTGGAGCTGATCTGGAACACTCGTATGGGGTTATACCTGATTTACCTGCAGGGCTGGGCCCTCCAGCTCGTGGTGGTTAGTTTGTGGCTCAGGGACACAAACGTCAACGTTACCTCCATTCTGCTCCTGCCAGTACTGAGCGTCCGTGTAGAAGACAAGGCCAGAGCCGCCTTTCTCCCACTTCAGCTCAATCTCCTCTTCAAAGAGCCGCTCCTCCACACGGTCCTGCTTGGTCACGTCCTCGTGCAGAGCCTCGTGGCGCTCCCACTCCTCGCAGGTATCGTTGTCCTGCAAAGGAGACGGTGAAAGGTGGGTGACACCAAGGGGGCACGGCCTCCTCCCCGATTCCCTGACCCTCACAACCCATCGCAACACCTTCCCTCCGAAACAGCTTTGTCGACGGGGCTCGTCTCAGCCTGTTGTCTTCAGGCACTAACACGACCGGCACCGATGACCTCATTCCCCTGACTAACGCCATCTCCAGAGTCAGCAGACAGAAGTGGTGAAAAAAAAAAAATTAAAAAAAAAAACAAACCACATCACACCCACTTCACGGCATGCTTTCAGCAGCGTACCCCATCTGCAACGCAAAGATGCCCATTTAAGGAGCAGGTGTGTTGTACGTAAAGTCAGCACCAGCAACAAATTAATTCCACTCGAGTCGATCCCTAAAGAGATTGTGGCGGTTCCAGTGAAGCAGTTCCCTGGCTCAGGCACAGATCAGACTGACAGCTTTACTGCTGCCTGCCCGGTTCTGGGCAGCGCCCTCCAAGGAAGCCATTAACCAACTAAGGAACAGCCAAAAGATCCAGGAAACAGCCTGTGAGAAAGGGCTCGAGGAGTCTGTTTAGTCTGGAGAAGAAAAGACTGAATAAAAAGTTTGTCAAGGAGGGAACAAAGCCTTCTCTGTGTCCGCTGTCGCTAGGAGAACCTAATGGGATAAAATTGCAGCAAAGATTTGGCATCTAAGATCATTCTGGTAGAGCAAAGAACGGGAATGGCTTGCCTCGGGATCGTGCTGCCTCTGTAATGACAGAGGATGGTGAGAACAGGCTAGACAGGCGTCTGTCAGGTGGAGGGAGCGAGATAGTCTCCGGAGAGCCTGTCCAGCCCAGTTTTCTAGAAGTCTTTGTCACGAAAGGCATTTTGCTCAGAATGACTAACTTCAATCGCTGGAGCATTCAAGGTCAACCGTTTGTAAAGCTCTGCCTGTTATTTCCAGCACACAAACTGCTCCCCAGTCTCCAGTCGCCTCATTTACCAGCGACAGCAGAGCCAGACCAATCTGCCATGCAGCAGGGCAGAGATCTGCTCCCACAGCACCACTCTCTGCCTGTGCTGGCTCCTCTGGACCAAATCCTTTGGGCTTAACCCCAACCAAACCCTTTGGGCTCGACCCCCTACAACCAGCTTGACTCAGACCAGCAGTTTCGGAGGCACTAATGCCCACGCCCTTCATGCGCCAAGAGGCTCAGTGCACAAAGCCATTAAAAACCATATTTTAACACCAATTTTATACAAGTAGTTAATGCAATACAATTAGAAGATTAAAAATAAGCTCTAAGTGAATTGTATCGGCTCTCCCAGCTTCACAGCTACAATAGCTAAGCTTGGATGGTGCTAGAAAAATCCACTTACATCATCCGAGCGCGACTCCTCTGCTTCCTCCTGCCCCTCCTCATCTTCCTCAGCGCTGGCTGGGTGAGTCACCTCAGATGTTGCCACAGGCCCCTCTTCCTCTGTGATCTCATCCCCTGTAGCAGTGTAAACTCTTTCTTCTTCTATAACTGTCTCAGTGTCCTGGTATTCAAAAGGCACATTCCCATACCTTCGGGATGAGCCTGTCTTTGGAAAATCCAGCTGCAATTTCTTGATAATGCGGGGAGGCAGCCTGCAGGCCCGGATCAGCTCCAGAAAAACTTTCAGGGGGGTGCCCACGTTCCCGTAAGGCATGAAGGAAGGGGGGTTGAACTCGGGCAGCCGCTTCAAGTCTGATTCCGTGACAGATTCGCCTGCGGCCGTCTTGTCCTCGCTGCAGGGAAACGTCTCCGTGCCTGGAGGAAAGAAGGAATAGTTTTGTAGGAGAACACACACTCAAAGAGAGAGGCGTAAATCAGGGCCCTCACAGGCAGGAGGGAAATGAGCGGGTCCCAAAACCAGTCTTATAGAATCTCAGTATGGTTTGGGTTGGGAGACACCTTTGAAGGCCCTGTAGTCCAGACCCCCACTATGAGGAGGGCCATCTTCAACTAGACCTGGTTGCTCAAAGCCCAGTCCAACCTGACCCTGAATGTTTCCAGGGATGGGGCACTGACGACCTCCCTGGGCAGCCTGGGCCAGTGTCTCACCACCCTCACAGTAAAAAAATTCTTCCTTATATCTAGTCTAAATCTTTTTTCTTTTAGTTTAAAACCATTACCCTTTGCCTTATTGCTACAGGCCCAGCTTTCCTGGAGTCCCTTTAGGGACTGGAAGGGGCTCTCTAAGGTCTCCCCGGAGCCTTCTCCAGGCTGAACCCCCCCAACTCTCTCAGCCTGTCCTCACAGCAGAAGGGCTCCAGCCCTTGGAGGATTTCCGTGGCCTCCTCTGGCCCCGCTCCAACAGGTCCCTGTCCTTCTGATGTTGGTGGCCTCTCAGCTGAAGGCAGCCACTACAAAGGGGTCTCATGAGAAGGGAGTAGAGGGACATGGATTTAAAGCATTAAGTAAATTCTGTGAGGGCTTTTAACCACCCGGTGCCCTCAGGTTTCTTGCTGGGACCCGCAGGACTGGGATCCACTGCCCAACGCATCCTCCGGACCCTTCCAGGCCCGTGAGGGGAGGCCCCCCCGGTGCCCGCCCGTACCTGTCCCGGAGCTGAGGCGAACTCTGCGGATGAAGCAGCGGCCGGGCAGCGAGACGCCGCCAGGCCCGACCCAGCGCTTGCCCGAGTACATACGGACGAAGCGGCGGGCGCGGCCGGGCTTCACGGCCACCAGGCAGGAACAAGTGCGCAGCGCCGCGGCCTCCTCCCCACCCCCCGCCGGCGGGCGCTCGGGGCGGTGGCGGTAGTGGAAGCAGAGGAAGCCGCCGGCTTCTAAGAACTGGCTGAAGTAGGCGCGGAGCTGTGCGGAGCGCAGGGCGGCCGGGATGCCGCTCACCAGGCAGTAACGAGCGGCGGCGGCGCCGCCATTATCGACGCTACAGCTGGGCGCCGCCATCTTGCCTCAGCGGGGCGGTGCGTCACGGGCAGCGCGGGCGCGCCGTGATGACGTCAGCTCCTGGCGCGGGGAGTGGGCGCCGCCTGGTGGCAGGGAAGCGCGCTGCGGCCGAGAGGGGTGCGGGAGGGGATGGAGGTGGCCAGGCCCCGGGGCGTCACAGGCCCTGGGGGAGGCCAAGCGTCGGGGAGGGGGTCACAGGCCTTGACAATGTCAGGAGGTGGCCAGTCCCTAGTGCAGGTGACAGGCCCTGGGGGTGGCCAGGCCACAATGGAGGTGACAGGTATTGGGAGTGGCCAGGTCTCAGTGGAGGTGACAGGCCCTGGGGATGGCCAGGCCCAATGGAGGTGACAGGCCCTGAGGGTGGCCAGGCCCTGATGGAGGTCACAGGTCTTGGGAGTGGCAAAGCCTGGAGTGGGGGTCACAGGCCCTGGGGGTGGCCAGGCCCCAGTGGAGATCACAAGCCTTGGGGACAGCCAGGTCCCAGGCCCTGGGGGACTCTCAGGGCACTGGGGGTGTCCAGGCCACCCCCGTGCCATTCAGTGCTGCCCTGTGTGAGGGGTCTTGGTAAGGGGGGCTCTTTCCCTCGTGGTAAAGTCCCAGCACTGTGTGTCCCACCCTGGAGCGGTGGCCCTGCAGTGACAGACCTGCCTCACGGCCAGTGCCACAGGTGGGTGCCGTGCTGGCCAGGGGAGTTCACAGTGTCCCCAGGGGCTGGTGGGACTGTGGGCAGGATGGAAACAGGGGGTAACTCTGGCAGCGGGGCTGTTTGGCACCCCGTGTGCCGTGACTCAGCTGCGCGTCACCGCGCTGCGTGGCTCGGGGCTGCCCACGGCCGGCGTGGGCCTGTGGAAATCATCCCGTGACTCAACGCGCTCCCTCCCCGTGGAAAATGGCTGTCACGGGGCTGAGATCACCTTGGAAGCTGCCTGTCACCGTTCGGCGGCTCCGGTGAGAGGCGGAGGGACAGACTGACGAAGCAGTCCTCGCTCCCACTGCGCTGCTGGCTCAAATTGGAGGCGTTTCCCTGGGTAGGAGGGTGACGGGGCACGGGGAGGCTTCGTGTGGCTTTACCCGACACCTCGGCTGGGTCGGGCACGGCAAACGGGAGGCTGTTGGTGCCTGTCGGTGGCTTCGTTCGTGTCCAGGTGAGTCAGAGCACCCACCTCTGACACTGCCCTGGGGCGAGGCACCAGGAGGGGCTGCGATCCTGCTGCTTCTGGAAATTTCTTTCTGCTGGATGAACCCCGGGGGGGGGGGGGCGTTCTGTGCCGTTCATCAAATGCCTCTGACATCCCAATGCTCCCTCCCCGTGGTGAGGCAGATGGATTTTTATGGAAAGCCCCTTTTCCTTCAAGCATTCTTCCCACCCTGGGCCTGCAGCTGGTTTTTCTAACCCCCCCCCCCCAGAGTTACCACTACCTCCAAAAAGCCACCACCACGTTCCAAAATGTAAACCAGTTTATTAAAAAAATAATTTACTGCATCTTATATACAAACTGCAAGAATGTTCACTTAAAAAATACTGACATTTAACTTGTTGCAGAAGCTGTAGGGAGGAGGGGCAAACTTTCCAAGCTGTCACTCGAAGCGGGGGGACATTTAGTTCTACCACTAAACCCCTCGTCTCCGCAGCGTTCACAGCTCAGGGGTTTTAATTACTGTAGCACAAACGAGGTGAGCCCCCAGCCCAAGGTGATGGGCAAGAGGTTTAGGGGCTGTGAGGAGCTCTGCCCTGCGAGCAGTTCTGTTGTATTTCATGGCATTACAGAGAAAAGACACAATCTGAGGAAAGGAAGGAGGGGTGAATCTGCACACCCCCTGTAAAATTTCATACTCTGGCTTTTTCCCCTCTTGGTGCCTGAGGAAGATCCTTCATCAATATTTCTAGAGATTTCAAGCACAATAGAACAGAGCAAGACTTAACCTGGAGCTAATTCCATGCTGTTGGCATCGGGAAGGCGATCCCACTGAAGACAGGCTACTCGCCATGCCCAAAACACCGCGGAATCGAGCTGTCGGCTGAGGACAAACCTTGTCTCTTGGAGTTAACAGCAAAATGCACCTTGATTTAAACGGGACCGAGTATTCATTGAGTAAAACCCAGGACCGGGCTCTAACCTGACCTGCTCTGGGGCCTGGTTGCAGGTGGCTGAGCTGCTCCAGCTGCGAACAGGGAAAGAAAATCCCTCACCCACAACACGGGCTCCCTGAAATGGAGACCGGCACAGGAGGAGCAGGAGGTGCTGTAAACATCTGCTGAACCAGAGCCCTTTCTCCTGGTTGAATCCTGCAGTTCCCCGCGGAGTCCAGAGTGTCTGTCTGGCTAAATCTCCGCTCCCGGATTTACTCTGCCACCTGGCAAAGCGCGGGGAGGACACAGGAGGCTGGTGGCCCAGCACGGCTGCTCAGCAGGCCACATGTGCCACTGGAGCCAGCTGCTTGCCAGTTATCTCGTACAGCATTTCCGCGATGAGCTCCACGATGTCTGCGTTGCCGATGACGGGTCGGAAGAAGAGATCCGTGATGAGAGTGGGAGAGATCGATTTTAAGGTGGAGGAGATCAGCAAAATGCGGGCAAAGCGGCCCTGGTCCTCGGGGTGCAAGGGTTGAAGGACCTCCTGAAGCGCTCTCTGGGCTTCCCACTGGAGGCTCTCGATGTAGAGGGAGGCCCTCAGCCCGGGGATGTCTGCCGAGGGAGAGGAGGAAAAGGCAGTGATGAGAGAGGCTGGAAAACAGCCCCCAGTTTCTCCCATTCCCATCCATCCCCTTCCCCATTTCTCAGAAGGGATCTCTGAAGCCACGCTAACGAGATACACACAGCACTACCAAGACATTGCTATTCCAGGGTTGCCATTTGAGGGAGGAATAATAGTTAACCGGGCAAACAAATCCTTTACAAAGCAAATCCCAGGATTCTTTATTGTCTGCAGGACAGGCAAAGGTCTCTGGCTTTTACCACTACGTTTTACATCCCTCCTTCCCGCTTCCTGGGGCATTTAGTAACACTCAGTGTTAAGGAGAAGGTAATCAGCCTGCCCTGCTCTCATGCCTGCCCATGCTCTGAACATCTCCGAGCCAAGAGGCACGTGTTCAGGTGCTGCACTCACCGGGATTGAAGAGAATGGCTCCCTTCAAATAGGCATATTCCTTGGGGCTCAGGTCCAGGCTCCAAAAAGTGTTCAGGCAGCGCTGCAGCCGCTGCACAGCGGCCAGCGTGGGCTGTGTCCTCTCGGGCTCCTGCTCTTTGCTTTGGCCATCGAGGAGGATCTTCTTGAGCATGCTGGGGGCTGGGGTCTCCATCACCTCAAAGGTCACCATCTCCTGGGCCAGCCCTAGGAGGAAGAGGGGAACCCAGCAGCTGTCCAGCAGGAGCAGCTGATCCTCTCGTGGCAGGAGGTAGAAGGAAGGGAGGTTTTTCATGAAGCTGATGGTTTTTACCAGCACGTTGGAGGCCGCCTGGCAGGTGATGTGGGGTGTGCGGAGGCAGACGGTGCGGTGCTGGTGGCAGAGGCAGCGCTGCTGGGCTGGGCTGCGGCCGCCCCGGCTGTGGTTGAGGTTCTGGCTGAGGAGGGTGTAGAGGATGGCGGTGCGTTTGTCTTCCCTGTGGCACTGGCACCTCTCACAGTCCATGTCCATGCCACTGGTGGTCATAACTGAGCCGGGTGGCCGGATCCTCGGCAAAACTCAGCTCCTGCTACAGTTGAGAAATGTAAAAACCCTTCCAAAGCCTCCGGCGCAGGCTGGATTCTCCCAGTCCTCCCAGCTCTGCCAGCCCACAGCTGCTCAAACCAGCTCTTATAAGGCTGGGCCACCAGTGAAACACCCCTCCTCAGCCTTGACCGCTCTGTGATTAAGCGGTCCTCGTTAAAAAAAGAAAAAAAAAAAAACAACCAGCAGCCAGCTGTCCCCGGGCTGATTGGTTGGGGCCAACGAGTTCTCTGCGTGGCATCAACGGCCGTTTTCTCAATGAAGCAGCAGTGGCGCGGGGAGGGGGGCAGCGGGTTGGGCGACCTTATCGCGATTACCCAAACAGTATAAACAAAGTCATTAACCCGGCCTGTACCATGGCACCAAGGCCCTGCGCTGTCATCGGGCAGGTGTCAGTGCCAGAGGGTTCACACACACACACAGAGGGCACTCGTCTGGGGCCTGCGTTCAACGGCCTTGGAAAAAGCAACCTGGAAGTCATTTTATCAGCGGCTGTTTGCCTAACCTTGCTGACAGGAGACTCGTGTTGTTACGGTCAGGGAAGGGAACGATGGACTGTAGTAGACAAACCCAGGCAGGGCCCGTCCGTTCATGTCTCTCTGAGGAAATGCAGGTCAGGGGAAAGGCAAATTCTCAGATTTTTCACCTTGAATAATAAGGTGGGTAAGGAATTGGCTGAGCGGCCGCACTCAAATCGTGATGTTCCTCAAGGATCGGTACTGGGGACATGGAGAGTGGGACTGAGGGCACCCTCAGCAAGTTTGCTGAGAAATTCTTTGGTGTGAGGGTGGTGAGAGCCTGGCCCAGGTTGCCCTGAGAAGCTGTGGCTGCCCCATCCCTGGAG
>JAOQGH010000009.1:4164127-4190448 GCA_025769975.1 Gallinago jamesoni
ACAGTGCCCTCGAGGACGGGCAACTCGTGATGCTGATGAAATGCATCACTCAAGCAAGGTAATAACTCGCTGCCCCTATCTGAGGCAGGGCACACACGATTGCTTGTTCGAGTGGTACCGATGGTGCAGGGTGGTTTTTTTTTTTGCCACGCTCTGGCCAAAGGCTTGTTTGGAAAGCAAATCTGGCAGACGCAGTGACTTAACGGTGACAGACACCGCGGAGGTGATAACCCCAGGTTACTTTGTTTGTTCATCTCAGAAAAAAGCCCAAAGTCCACAGCTCTGCGCATGCGGCTGCACCTTTGTCTCGGGGCTGGGGTTACCTGTACGGAGGGAGCCTGGGGGTCCGAGCGGCCTCACGGGCAGCCTGAGCATCTCCATTCCAGCAGGTATTCCTCACCCAGCTCCAGAGCTGAAAAACTAAATCATATCACTGTCAGAAAATAAGAGCATTCAAAGACCAACTGACTAGACTTTCTGAAGATTTCTTGTTTCTACTTGCCAGTTTAGGAGCTGCTCCCCTTCCTTGATACTGGAACTCCACCAGCAAAACAGGTGCTGCTGCTGCTGTGTAATATATGTTAGGGCAGATGTTAATTGCTAACACAGTGTGTAATGTACTCTTTCTAGTTTAAAATGGTAGAACTAAGGCAGGGAAGGGATTGGAAAGTGGTTTCAAGGTAAGAAAGATGAAGCCTGCTGCTGTTTTTCTCAGACTAGAGAGCAAATCTCCCCAAATTCCTGGGGACCGTGTGCTCCCAGAGGGTGAAACCCTGAGATTCATTTCAGAGGTGAGCATTGTCTGGTGCTTTTGGAGGTTCTGGCTACTGTTTTTGGCAATTCCATAGCAAATCCCTGTCTGTGCCTGTCAAAGAAGTGTTTGTGTCCTTGGGTGGTACCTGTTAAAATGTTCTTAATGTTCTATATGTTAAAATGCTTTATGTTCTTCTGAAAAGGTGCTCACTGCAGAGTCTCTCCACACCATAGTAACCACAACAAAACTTGAAGCAGCTGCTTCCCCAGTCCTGCTCATCCTTTGGCATTAAAGAGAAGAGAGGAGAGGGTGGGAAAGTCGTTATCTTTTATGGGGTGGCATTTGAGAAGCCCTTGTGGTGCTGAGTGAGGGGGGTGTGTGCACACTGACAAGCTCGGGCAGCCTAAATAGCTCACGGTGGATGATCGTGCAGGGAGGAAGAGAGGCTGGGAGACTCACATCTTGAATTCCGTATCCTAGGAGACAATGGACTCACGTCGTGGAAATAAATCTTACTGTCCCCTTTTAAAACAAAGCAGAAATATTTGGTGGTTGGTTACAGGACAAGGCGGCGTGCAGGCTTTGAGTTGCTCTGGAAAGGTGTTGATTCCCCTCAAGAAGTTTCTGGGATATACAGAAACCAGTCTGGGAACTCTTCCTGCTCTCGATTCCTTTTCTCAGGTTCTGTCTATATTGTTTTCCGGAACAGACTTCGGTTCTCATACGTGCTGCTTTGCACAGCCCTGCTGGCCTTATCGACCACGGGGCAATCACTCTGGCTTCCTGCCTGTGTACTCAGCTCTCCCTATGAGCAGCACGGCCCTTTGCATCACAGACCTTGAGATTTTGCTTTTCGTACCCACAACAACATGAGAATTTGGAGGGAGGTCTGAAGCATAGACGTTTATGTAGGAACTTGCCCCTAAGTGTAAAACCCCGAGCTTTTCAGATGTGTCTCCTCTAAATCATGATGCTGAATCTCCATCTCGTGCCTGGGGAAAAACTCAGTTGTGGGAAAGGTCAGAATTAGGTAAAAAAACCCCTTGGATCCAGTGTCTCCATTCTTCCAGCTGTCCTCAATGTACGGAGTAGCTGTCGAATGGGTAGGTTAGGCATCTGCTCGTCCTGTGGAATTACACAAAAGCCAAAAGAAATGGAGAATTTTGATTTCTCTGTTATCTCCATGGAAATACACTGCCTGTGTAAGGAAGAACTACATTTAAATATTTTGAGTTTTCCCCCACTCTAGATTTTCAGTCAAAAGACTAGTGTGAAAACAAAAGGAGAAGTCACAAAATCTGTACAACTAACAAATGTTTTTGTGCTCCTCAGTAGGCGGTGAGTTGGGCTTCATATGGGTTTGAAAAAGTGGTGATTTTTAAAAACCCTTCGATATGTCTTCCTGTCTTTCAGCTGATCACAGATACCTTCAACCATCACAACAAACTCGCTCAGAAGGAACGGAAAGAGAAAAAGGCTCGTCAAGAGGCAGAGCGGCGTGAAAAGGCAGAGAGAGCTGCAAAACTGGCTAAAGAAAAGCAAGAAGCAAACGAGCCAAGGATTAAAGAACTTACAGATGAGGAAGCAGAAAGGCTGCAGCTGGAAATAGATCAGGTGAGAGCGGTGCCTGGCACCTGCAGGTACCATCTGGGTCATCCCCTCTGCTGCTCTGTGTGTAGCTCAAGGGGCAGTGAGAGGTTAAAATGGCTCAAGGCTTGTTCTTTTGCAGTGCTGGGACCACGAGACTGGTGTGCTTTGAAATTAAATCAGCCTAGGCCAAACCATTGCATTTTCATGTGGATTCTCCCATAACTCACTTCGCCTTTCTGCCTTCAGGAAGCTCTCTGATTGTAGCAACACCCTCTGCTATGGTTCTGAAGGTGTGAGGACCAAGGGATTCTTCCCTTTGGCAGCACCGCTTTCCTTCAATGCTCTTTTAAGGGCTGAAAATTCCCCCCTTGGTCTTGGGTGTAGCTCTGAGTCCTGCTCTTTAGTTTCAGCTGAAGAGGCTGAGGCCCCACCTAGTGTCAGATCAGCAAGTTACACCAAGTGCCAGCACTTGTCTGAGCCCGTTCCTTCTCTTTTTAAACAGAAAAAAGAGGCACAAGGACAGGTTAACAGCGTCCCAGTGAAACCCTCGGAAGATGAAGGCGAAGCTTCGGATTCTAACAAGCAGGTACAGCTCATCTGGGGACTTCCTTTTAGTTGGAGAGAAATTCTAAGTTTTTGCACAACCGTGAGAACTCCTGTAAATGTGAGGGAATACATTGACAATTCACACTTAATTTCCAAAAATTTTATTTTTTTGTGTGTGTGTGTGTTTTGTTTTCCTATTTTTTTGTAATCATGTTTAAACAGAAATACCTGTTCATTCACCTAAATGTATGTGAATGTCAAATATGTGCAGCTGACCTGAAATTCTCATAAAACCTGGGAACTGTAGTTACACGTGATATATAGAAACTTGAAAAGCTTCTTTACGCTTTTAATTGCTTGCTTAGGGAACAGATGACGAAGAGGAAGATGAGAAGGATAAAGGAAAACTTAAACCCAACTCTGGCAATGGAGCTGACCTCCCAAATTATAGATGGACTCAGACTCTTTCAGAACTGGATGTAAGTATTGCCTTATTACCAGGATCAGAGGAATCTGAGCTGGGGAATAAGCACGGGTGCTGATAAGAACGGGGGAGCCGATGCCCTGTATCTCAGTTGCCTGTGGAAGGTTGTTAGTTGTACTTAACGGCAGCGTTTCAGTTCCTGGGGAGAGCTTGGTAACTAAAGAAAATGCCCAAAAGCTGTAGTTAACTTTGCCAAACCTTGGTCTTGTTTAAACAAGGCATTAAAATCTGCTTCTCCTTTTACGATACCTTTGAGGTATTGGCCGTCCTGGTGCCAAGCTTATTCTTGTATCCTTTTACCTCCTGCTTACTCAGTTCCCCAAGGAAAATATTGTGTGTTTGGTCTTACTCTGGTGAAACCAAGGCAAAAATAGCAGCAGAGAGGCTTCACCATTCAGCTCCTCAAATCTGATCTCTCTCTGGTCCAGCTGGCCATCCCTTTCAAGGTGAACTTCAGGTTGAAGGGGAAGGACATGGTGGTGGATATCCAGAGACGGCACCTCAAAGTTGGCCTGAAGGGCCATTCACCTGTCATTGATGGAGAGCTTTTCAACGAAGTGAAGGTGGAGGAGAGCTCCTGGCTGATTGAAGATGGTAAAACGGTCACTGTGCACCTGGAGAAGGTAAAGCAGAATGGGTTGGGGAAGATTCAGGCTTGTCTGCCTCTTCCCTGGTGAAACAAGAGTCTGAAAAAGTCTGTAAAAGCTCTGGGCTTTGTCAGCTGAAGCAGAAGAACCATGCTTTGCTCATCCTTGGTCAGTGATGCTGTAGGAAGCAGGGTATTGCAAATTTCCCCCTTCCAGCCTAACTTCGTGCTAATCCAGGATATCCAATTGATTGCTCAGCAGTTCAGGAAAAGCTGGAAGGAAATCTGTCATTCTAAAGTTGTTCCTTACTGGAACAACACCATGCTTTGGCATCTGGTAGGGACGTGAAAATCTGGGGACAGACCTTTTTTGCTTATTATGTTCCTTCTTGTCCTCTCCAGGTGATTAGTTTGTAACCTTGTTAAAGTCATGCCAAATGTGGCATCAGATTTCTTAGTTGTGGAAATTCAAGCCACCTAAAGTGGTTCAAAATGAACGGAGTGCTCTTTATCCATGTTCTGATTTCACTGACGTTTAGGAAACCGTCAAATAAAGTTTGACTCCAGCAGCTTTTTTTCCTGTGACCGAGATTTTAAATTTCCTAGAACAAGGCCAGGAAAAATAAAATATTTTTTTGCTTCTTCATTTCTTCAGATCAACAAGATGGAATGGTGGAACAAACTAGTCTCCACAGACCCAGAAATCAACACCAAGAAAATCTGTCCAGAAAACTCAAAGGTAAGAACTTCCCCAGTTTTACTGAATGGAGCTTTCTCCTAAATGTGCTCACGCTTGGCTCATGTTCAACTTCTACATCTTGTTTTTTTACCAGTTTGAAACCAATACTGGGAGTGCTGCTGCATGTGATGCTCTTATCTAACATAAGTGCCCCCCTCAAACTTTAGATGAATGAAGCTGAGTCTATAAATTAGTGTCTCTAGAAGTATTTCTGCAGCCATGTGCCCAGCGTAGTGTAACCTCAACGTGTTCTCTCCAAGCAGGGGGTGTGTATGGGTTGAGACAAATTATCCCCGTTTTGATAGAAATCCTTGCTTTTAGTTGTCAGACCTGGACAGCGAGACTCGCAGCATGGTGGAGAAAATGATGTATGATCAACGACAGAAATCCATGGGCCTCCCCACATCTGACGAACAGAAGAAGCAAGACATTTTGAAAAAGTGCGTAAACCTCATTAATTTGTGGGTATTTGCTTTCCCGAGCCCCTCTCCTCCTCTTTGCCACAAATTACGTGAACAGAAAACAGGTTGGCTTTCAGTCCTGCCTGTGGTCACCTCTACAGTTACGTAGTCATGGAATTGTTGGCCAGCCACCAGTGTCTGTAAAAGCCCGTGGGGTTAGAAAGCATAACGAGAAATCCTGGCCTACCTCTGGAATTGTCTTAATCTGCTGATTCCAAGTCCAGAAAGCGTGTTTGGGACTGGAGGTACCATCTCAACTTGAACTTTAACATGGTCTTGATTGTTTTCTAATCTCCTTCTACTCGGGAGCCCAGATAATCGCCCCCTCCCTGCGCACCTGCCACCAGACAGCTGTCTCCAAGCCAATAGTCCTGTTTATGCCTTTATTGCCCTGTTTGGCATCAACACACCTTGGCAGGAAAATTAACCTGCGGAGCTCCCAAGGCCGTTTGGGAAGGCGCAGAGGCAATTCTGGGTCATGCAGCTTCTTCAGCGAGCACAAACCCACATTTTATCTCAGGATTGGAAGCAGGATTGAGCATAACAGGCCTGGTTCCTTCTCTTCCTTGGCTTATCTGTAGCGGCAGAAGCTTCACTGATGGTTGTGCCAGGTACAGAGTGGAGTGCAACCAGTTTAGAGCAGAGACCCGACTTCCTTAGTGCCTGTCTGTTGATTTAGTTGAGCAGGAGGTAGCCCTCTCCTCCTGGGAAGTCCACATACAGCATACCTCGTTGGCAAGGTCACTCGTTTGGTGCTCTGGAAGTTTGGTAGGGAAGGTAGGGATAGGATGTTTAGACTTTGTTCAGGCCAAAGTAGACTGAGTGACACCCAGGTGGGACCTAATCTCTGTCCCCGTGAAGCCCTCCTGGCTGCTAAACAAGGACATGATTCTTGCACCATGGAAATGGATAGTGGAAACGTGGCTGTGGCATTTCAGGGGTAGCCACGAGATGAGAGCACTGAGGAAGACAAGAGGCCTGCCCTCACTTGCACTTTGTGCATGAATCCCTCTCCCCCCCCACGGTTTTGTTTTGTGTCCCTTGGTGAACTGTGGGGCAGAGGAGGAAGCCAGGAGCTTCTGCGTGCATTAATCACTCCTAGCCACAGCGTATTCTTCTCGGAACTCTCTGATGTGGCAACCTAAGTCCAAATAGATCTGCTGGGATTGCCTTACGTTTGAAATCAGGTTGTACCTCGCCTGAAACCAGAGGTCTCTGGTCACGTCCCTCGGGAGTTTTCACTGGCGCAGCACTGGAGATATTCCCCGTGTCCCTGGTAATGCCCCAGATCACAAGTTTGAGCTTAAATCGTGATCTGCCCTTAGGATCTCGCCTCTGCCCCACGATCAGTCCCAGCTGCTACGTGTCCGTCCGAGAGGCAGCAGTTGAAGGGTGTGTGTTTGATAATTAACAACTCCCGTGTGTCTGGACTTGCTGCCCTCAGTGGCTTGGCAGGATTGCTGATAGCACTGACCCGAGGAGAAGTATTTGTAGTGTGGGGAGTGTGTCCCCAGGAGCTCAGAAAACCAGTCCCTGCTGTGGAGGGCGTGGGGAGGAAGCAAACTCGATGCTGCAGGAAGTAGGGATGCTTTACCCTCCCTCCCCCCAAAAAAACAGAGCTGTTCCGTGGCTCCTGCTGACTCACACCCACGCTCTTGTCTTTGTTTTTCTTGCAGGTTCATGGAACAGCATCCAGAAATGGACTTTTCAAAGGCTAAATTCAACTGAGTCCTCCTCTTCTCCTCCTCCCCCTCTTTCAGTCGAATGGGGCAGGATACATGTTGCTGTAGGTAGGGATCCCTTACCTTGGGCAGGGAAACACTTCCAGCTCCCCCTGCCCCAGCCCGCTCTGGAGGCAGCTCCATGAAGTCATCCTCACTTGTCCTGTGCTGAGCAGAACTCAAGGCCACAGAATCGTCCCGCAGCAGCTCCAGTCAGAGCCATCTGACACCCTTCCCAGGCGGCAGTTAGGAGAGAAGCAGGGGGGGCAGAGCAAAAAAGGGGGTTAGGGCTACGAGAGGCAGGCTTGAGAAGAAGTTTTGGGATGTACCCTTAAGGTATCACTTAATCTCCTGGCCCTTGAGAGCTGCTAACGCACTCTTTGCCATTTCAGTTTGGCAGCAGGTACTCTGGAGCTTTTACTCCCTTCCCCTTGGCTTTCCTGTGAAAACAAGGGCCAGTTTATTTTGGAAAATAATTCTCCTTCTGCCTCCTTGGGAAAGGAAAACATCAGTCTTAAAAAAAAAACCAACAGCTATTGCAATAGAGATAAACTGGGCTGCTCCTTCCTGCTGCTTCTGTTCTTGCCAGAAGTGGAACAGGCTGAGCCCTGGAGGGCTCCCATCACAGCTGGAGAGGTTGCCCCACTGTCCTAAGGCTGTGGGGGGGTGTCTGTGGTTGTGGGGACGTAGGGGGGGTTTTGGGGGTGCTGTTCTTGCCGGGAGTGTGTCTCCTGCTCCTTTTCCAAGAGGCTCTCTCTCCCTGCTGACTACTGACAGGCATCAACGGCCTTCTCTGCTGAGCTCCTGCTGACGAGTGGTGTTACTCTGCATGTTCCTTCCTTTGTTAAAATTGCAGTGCAACATAAAGGAAAAAAAAAACACACAAAAAAACCCAACAACAAAAAGTGGTGTTATTTCTAGGGGGAGCATGTGATTTCTCCCACAGGCTGGGATGGGGCAGTACCACGGAATGAGGGTGCTGGGGATGGAGCAGGGGGGTGTCTGCCTGGCAGGACTGGGGGTGACACTTTCTGCAGCCACCTGTAAATGCCTCGCAGGGTCCCTGT
This sequence comes from Gallinago jamesoni, assembly GCA_025769975.1. Taxonomy (NCBI): domain Eukaryota; kingdom Metazoa; phylum Chordata; class Aves; order Charadriiformes; family Scolopacidae; genus Gallinago; species Gallinago jamesoni. The sequence continues at coordinate 4,172,076 of JAOQGH010000009.1, forward strand.
GGTCCCTGAAGGTCTCTTTCTGGACAAGGAGAAGCTGTCGGAGCCACGTGTCTTGCTGACAGACTCCATGCCCAGCTTAAACACCCGGGAATGACCGAGGCTCATTGCTCCAGGCTCCACTCTCCACGTAGCAGCACATGACTGCACGGAGGAAGCCACCCTTGCCCCAGGTCTGCCTCATGACGAGCTCATGAGTGAAGTGTCATGAAAGTCTAGGCTCCTGTCAGTCCTTAACGGGCTACCCCAGATCCCTGCTCCTCTGCTGCTTGTCTCTGCTGCCCCGAAATGTTGCCATCTCCTTCTAGAGGGAGTGGGGCACACACAGCTGAAAAACCTTCTTGGGCAAAGTCCAGCCTGGCATTGCACCTGGCGTGTTTTTATATATATATATATATTTTTAGTAGTAGGGCATTGTTTGCATTTAGTTTCCAGGTTTTAGAGTCTCTTGGGGGTCAAAAACCAGCACCCACCCAGTTGAGCAGTGACCCTGTGGCCCAGGTCGGGGCAGCTGCTTCTCCTCTGGATCTTCCTGCCTGCTCATGGTACAGCTCGCCCCGCCGGCGTTTGCCTCGCCGTGCTTTGACCATCAGACCTTTTTTTGTCAAAAAAGCCAGATTCTGCTGGCCTTGGTGGCCCTCAGCCCCGGTGTGAACGTACCTGCCAGGGTCTGTGCTGAACCGTGGTGATCTGGGAGGGCTGAGTTGCTCTTCTGAGAGTGTGATGAGTTTCATCCCGTTCTCAGCTACATGCAAGCTCTGCTGCTGCTCCCTGGGGTTGCTGGAGATGAGGAGAGACGGCTGGGCTCTGCAGTGGGATCCACAGCCAGCCACCAGCCCCTCCTAAGGGACAAACAGTCAGGCACTGGGAGAGCAAACAGGGACCAGCCCAAACCCTTCATGCAGCTTCGTTATTTCCCCATTACCACCTCATACCAGTCACCGACACCAGAAACCCTGAATCCGACCTGATCCGCTCACTGGAAGCTGGATCACCTTGTCCCCCCGAGTCCCCTGTCCCCACCAGGGCCTGTCCTCCCACCCACCTCTGCCCCCCAGGGTCCCCATCTCCCATCCCCATGGTCTCCATCCCCAAGGACTCTGTCTCAAAGCATCCCTCTGCCTGAGGGTCCTCATCCCCCAGGATCTGTCTCCCAAAGGATCCCTGTCCTCAAGGACCCCCATTCCTAAGGGGGGATGCCAAGGATCTTCATCCCCCAACGTCTTTGTCCCAAGCCATCCCCGCCTCCGAGGGTCCTCATCCCCGAGAATCCCTGTCCCAAAGGATCCCAGTCCTCAAGGATCCCCATTCCTAAGGAACCCCATTCCTGAGGAACCCCGTTCCTGAGGAACCCTGCCCCAAGTGATCCCCACCTCCAAAGACCCCTGTCCCCATGGACCCCTGTCCCCACGGTCTCCATCCCCAAGGACTCTGTCTCAAAGCATCCCTCTGCCCGAGGGTCCTCATCCCCCAGGATCCGGGAGCCCGGTGGCAGCCACAGCCTCAGTGGGTGGCCGTTGCACAGCGTTGTGCTGCCTGTTTTAAGGCGCAGAGCTCCCACGGCGTCACCAAAACCGAAATATTGGTGCCTGTCCCTGTCCTCGGCCCCGCCAGGAGCCAGGGCAGCCGCGGGGGACATCGGGACTCTCAAGCAGCCGAGTTCTCCAGGTTGGCATCACTTGCAGGAGGCAGGTTGGGCAGGAGCTGAGAGAAGACAGAGTTAAGACAGAGAAGAGGCAGCTGCAGGAACCCCAGAGGAAGCTGAGGGAGATAATTTTTTTTTTTTTTTGGGGGTGGTGGTGGGGGGTGTCATTTTGCCTTCCCTGCAGGTAAAGGGAAAAGGCAAAGTCCTGGGAGAGCGGGGCCGTACCTGTGGCTCTGAACCCCGCGGCAGGTGAATGCCCGGGGCTGTGTTTGTGGATGGTGGTTGATCCCAGAGCCACCCCTGGACTTCAACCCTTCCGGCCAGCGGAACAGAAGGTGTTTCTCCTGACGGCCTTGTCCTCTGCAAACACCCGGCTGTCACCGACTTTCCCCCAGGCCAAGGTGAATCAGAAGCACCCTTTTGCTTCCAAAATCCAGTTTCCCCTGGGATAAACCACAGCAGGGCAGGGCAGCCCCGGTTTGAGCAGCCGCAAGAGTGGCTTCAAGAGATGTGAAGCCCCCACCTCAGCCTGACACCACGGACCGTGGCCTCGTCCTTGTGACCACGGCAAGGAAACACCAGGGACATCGGGAACCAAACCCCCCATCCCAGTACATCCCTGTGACCCCCCAGCAGATGTTTCTCCTACCAGGGAAGGCCATGCTGGAGGGTGGCAGGTGATGACGGTCCCTTTCTCGTTCCACACCCGTGTGGAGTCACCCAGAGAAGGCGTTTCGGTGCTGCCACCCGCCGGAGCCGTGGCCACCAGCACATCCCAGAGCTCCTCCACCCGCCCCATCACAGCTCCCTCGCTGCTGGGCTCCTTCTCACATCCTTTAAAAGAAAACCTTGAAGGCAGACAGGCTCTGCAGGAGCTTTCCAGACGGTCCAAGTCCCCTCCAAGTCTTCTATTTTATTCTTTTTTTGTCTAAAAAAGCACCTCCTGGCTTAGCTTTTATTAATGAATATTGCAGCTCAGACAATTTGGGAAGCAACCCAGGCTGCAGGACTACTTCGGAAAGAGCCAAAGCCCCAAGAGGGAAATGGAGGCACTGGGTATTTATGTTAACACTTGCTTTGAGGAGAAATCACAGCTCCTCTATCACTAAGGTCCAGGCTGGAAAGAATTAGGGTCAATCCATCCGCTTTCTAACTTCTAACCCACCCTAAAATAAATCACTCAGTCCAGGGAAGATGAATTTCTTTAACACTCAAAGCCTCATGCATCCATTCCCAGCAGAGCTCCTGTTCTTCCTTAACCCCAGCCCAAGGAACCAGGGGCAGTGTGGGACCTCCTGGCCCACCAAAGTCACCACGCTAAAGAACAGCACTTCTGTGACAGGGCGAGGACCCACAGCCAGCGGTGAGTCTCTGGGGAGTCTCCTGGCCAAACCAAGCCCAATAAAAATCAAATATTGTCTTCAGGGAAAGAAAGGTGCTGAGTCAGGCTCCCAAAAGGAAGTACCTGCACGAAAAGAGCGTGTTTACACGCGTGTGGCCGGGAGAAGGGCTCTTGTGTTTCTAAGATCTCCGCTCAGACAACCAAGTCTTTCCGCCAGATCACTCAGCAGAGCACTCAACGCTCGTGCTCAGGGTGAAAAACCACTACAGCAACAGCCAAGAGAGCTTCATGGACATCAAACATGACCTTCAGCAGGCAAAAAAAAAAACCCTGTGGATTTATTCCACGTGTGGCCATCAGCAAGGAAACCCATCACCCATGGGGCAAACTCAGGAGAGTTGCTGACCACAGGGCTGACAGCAGAGACTGCGGGATCACAGGCTTAAATGTTAAGTTTCCAAATATTTCCAGGAATCGCAATGATCTTGCGGCAGGAGTTTTGGAGCAACCAGATGGTTAGGAAATAGGGGACAGGCTCCCAGGCTGGGCATCCAGCAGACAGAGCCCCACCGAGAAGCAATCAGACCCCAAATCTCCAGAAACAGCCTTTCCCCTGGGATTCAACGTGTCCAAGAGAGCAGAAGTCCTTTGGTGCTTGGTCACTCTGCTGCTCGAGGGAAGACTAACCTCTTCCAGGAAAAGCTCTGGAGAAACTCAGAGAGGAAGGGAGGGCAGAGAAACATGGCTCAGACTTGCAGGGGGAGCTAGCAGGGTGGCTCAGGAGGAGGGGGGGACAACGGAGACAGCAGTGACACAGCCACATCCCCGCGGGGGCTGCTGGAGGTTGGCCAACAAGCTGCTACCAGAGCCTTTTGCTCCACTTCCCTGGGACCCCAATGAGATGGTTCGAGGGCTCCGGGCACAAAACCAGCTCTGGAGACCCTTCCCAGCTGTGAGAAGGCAGCACTTACCTGTTCAGGGCTATAAAAATCCTTCCAGGAAACACAGCTCTGGCACAACCGCTGTGGACTCTGCCTCCTGCCCAAGGGTGGGCAGCCAGGTTGAACTTGGTGCTCATTTAACAAAATCAAGACATAACAGGCAGGAAACCACGTACAGAAGGACTCAAGTTTGGGCTCAGCCTTCTGCCTTTCTGCCCGGGCTAGAAAAGAATCACAAGTCCTTAAGAATCTGAACTTAAGCAAAAAAAAAAAAAAAAATCCCCCAAGGGGTTAGTGCCAATCCTTCACACCATCCACCCCGTGCACCAGAGATGGTCCTGAGCACCAGGGGGAAAAAAACCCACCCAGGACCACCACCCTGCCCAGGGAGGGCGAGGGGAGGGCAGGGAATGGAGCTCTGTGGGTCATCGGCCGAGGTTTTGTCGTGAAATTAGAAAGTGCAAAATTGGTCCTTCGAGTCCCAGGGGCAGAGACGGAGCCAACCTCCCTCCCCAAGCAGATCTTGCCCTGCCATCAGGGACAGAAGCAATTCCCAAATTTCTACCCACAGTTGTCTACAACACAGGGAACGAGGTGGAAATTCTGTCCCCCCCTGCCCCCAGGCTCACATTTTCCAGAGCTCAGTTCCAGTGTCACTCCCTGGGGGAAGGTCCAGATTTCCCTCCACGCAAACAGGCCCTTCCCCAGGGGCTCCTTTATTCCCACCACCCAGTTTCCCCACGTCCCACGCACCAGCCTGGCACCCAGCCCCCCCTGAACAGCCCTCCTGAGCTGCCAAACGGATGAAACCGTCTTTATCCGTGTTCTGCTGGGACAGCAGGGATCAGCAACCCCCTGCGTGACCCCCCCTCTGCTGAGAGATGCTCTCCCCAAAGTGGATGCAAGCAGGAACGTGAAAGACACAGCACAGGTAAAGAGCAACATGTTTTGCTTTATAAAAAAAAAAAAAAAAAAAAAAGACCAAATCAGACATTTAAGGCCAAGGAGTGCAAAAGAATCCCGTAAGACACCACAGGTGCACCAGTTTCAGGGACCATTGAGTTGACAGTCTTCCTCTCAGTGAGTTTTTGGGGATTTTTTTTGGGGGGGAAGGGGTAGTTTGCAAGATTAATCCATACACATTCACTCTTCGTACACAGACTAAACATAAAAAAAAAAATAATGTCCTATTGCATCCGTAATAGCCATCGGCAGCTCTTTCGCCCCTCGTCTCCCAAAGCTCCGTGTCAGCGTGACCCATGCTGACGCCTCAGTGCACAGGTTAAAGTAAACTTGTCCAAATATGCATCTGGAAGGAGGAAGCCAGACGGACCCATTGTAAGGTGGTGGCATTCAGGAAGGAGGGGAACTCCTCCGGGAGTCCCGGGCTGGCTCTGCTTCAAGTCTCTTCCTTGCATAAATGGGATTTTTCACCAACCGACAGCTTTAAAAAAAAATAAACAAAGCAAGGAGGGGAAGGCAAATCCAAGTCTCCGTCTCTCCCCTTTATTTTCAAAATTGCTCTCCATCAGTGTCTCAAGGTGTGGTCTCAGTAGTGTCTACCATTTATGAAAGCACGCTCTGAAATGCAAGCAGTTTTGCAAAAACAGGCTCTGACGGGGACTTCAACTACATTTCAAAGGGTTTTGGCTGGTTTCAGTAAGCCTGACTGCTCATGGGAGGGATTCAATCCTTACCCCCCTACCCAACCTTTGGAAGAGTAATCACAGGCTATGCAATAAAGGCACATTTCAGTTGAATTAAGGCACATTTCAGTCCAATTAAGGCACATCTCAGTCGAATTAAGGCACAAAACCACAGTCCACACCAAAGCACAGGGCCTATTTTGGTTTCCCTCTCCCCCAAAAAACAGCGGGTGTGTTTATTCCATGGCTGTTAAATCCAACTAAGCCTTTTTTTTTTGTATTCCCATCCAAGGGCGCCTGAATGTATAAACAAATCCCATGGCTTCACGTGTTTACTTTCTGATAAACAACGGAATGGCAACACGGGTAAGATACAGCTTCCTCCCGCTGCTGCAACGCCGCAGCCCTCAAGGTCGCCTGGCGCCGTGCCCTCGGGGCAGCGATTCCACATCTCCTGCCTCCCACTGGCTCTTAGAGAGGAGCAAAGGGAAGGAGAAGGCAGCCAGGAGGAAGGCAGGACCAAGCAGCTCCTCACAGACCCCCCCCGGAGATGCTCTCAGGGGAGGCTTTCCTTTCAAAGCAAGGCACTTGTGACTATTCTGCTAGAAAATCCCTCAAAACCGCTCAATTCTTAATTACTAAACCCTAAAAATGAACCGGCTCTTTCCTTCACCCGGCATAACCCAAGTTCAGGGCTCGCCCCAGCAGTCAGCTGGGACTGGGGAGACACAGAGGGCTTGGCAGATGATGGAGGAAGAGCTCCTTGGCACTCAAGTCACAGGTCATCGCGTGCAACCAGTAATGTCCCTGCCCGTGGCTCACCTCAGCCTGGCAGTGACCGTGAAGCTGATCCCCACGTTCTGCTCAGGTGACAAGTGGCACATCTGTCCAGACATCCCACCCCTCTGCAATTAGCACTATCTCGGGAGACACGCCAAGAGGCCAAAGATTAAATGAACCACTTTACCTCAACCTTCTCCTTCCACAGCAGCAGGAGGGGACACCACTAAAGGCCAGGTCTGGATACCGCAAACCCCAGGGAGAGAGGACTTACCTTTTTGGGGACCAACCCAACCACTTTAAATTTGGGTCCCCAGAGAGCAGGTGCTCAGCCTTCAACCTCAGCATCGGCACAAACCCAGAGACAACATCCAGTTACTCCCTACCCCAGTTAACTTATGGAATGCCAGGAAGCAAGAGCTGTACAACAGATCCTCAAAAGAGGGAAAGGGCTGGGCCACTGAGGTTGTTGAACCTAAATGTGAGCTATGGAAATCACAGAGGCACAAACAAGGCATGTGTGACTTCCTTGTCCATCTTCTCCCTGGGCACACACTCCACCTCCCAAATTCATCAGTTCCACAGTTCACTTCCTTGATGTTCTATATTGTCCAAAAAAAAAAAAAAAGAAAAATTTTTTAAAAATTAAAAATCCAGTGAAATTCAGACAGCAGGAGAAATTTGGCTTCAACAAGGGATCGGGGCAGACTGGGGAGGGGGGAGGAAATTAAACGGCATAGCATGCTCCGTATTGCAAGAGGAGAAATCTGATTGCAGCAAAGCCTCAAAATGCCTGCCTGCTGCCCGGGTCCTTTTCTTTAACAATACACCTGAAGCAGAGGTGCCCCAGATGAGTCAGTCTCTGTGTCTTGGAAAGAAGAATCTCTGCTTGTTGGAGAGCCTTGGAGAGGAAAGAGAAGAGATGGTGACATTAGACAAGGTGAACCAGAGCAGCCGAGCGCCTGGCAGTTAGGCAAGGAGCTGCCACAAAAGGCTTTGTGTATCATGAGGGAGGAGAAAGCCACACAAAGCCCACAGGCAGGGAACAACCCTGCCCGGATTGTAACCATCTCCTAGGACAGATCTGTTATTAAGCAGGAGAAAACTTGCCTTTTAGCCCTGGGCTGCTCTTTGGAGCGGAGCACGAGGATCGGAGCTCAGGGGACAGCCCGTCACTCCGTCCCCTGCTTCCCTTTTTGCACAGTCCCTTTTGTTCCCAGTATAACCCAGCTGTGACCTCAGCTGGTCACACCCCAAATCCAGCCCCAAACTTTGTGAGGACACCCAGAGACTGAAAACTCTCAGGTCAAGTCCAGAGAACACTCCAAACTTGGGTTTCATTCTTTTTTTACAGGAGGAGCCACCAACCCAGGCAGTTTTCTGAGCTCAAGAAAACTATACCCCTGAGGACAACCAGATGGGCAGGTGTCAGCTCAGCCTTTGTAAATGGTGAAAAATGGTGTAAATGCAAAGGTAATGGGGGAAGTTCAGGGCATTCCCCTCACTCCTGTGATGCTGCTGCAGCTCAGACCCCCGGGCCAGGTACGTTACCTGCGCTGCTGTGCCGCCTCATATTCCTGGCTATCACATCTGCTGGCGTTTCTTCCGATATTTGCACGGCCAGTTCTGGAAGAAAAAGCAAGAGGGGCCTGAGAGGGGAAAGGATGGGCAGCTGTGACTCAAGAGTCAAGATCCCTGTCAGGGAAACACACAGGGCTCTCCTTCAGAAGGCACCACCCTCGGGTAATAGGAGAGGTAGAGTCTGATTCTTCAGATTGCTTCCACCATTGTCTTGGTAATCTGAGCTTTATTAGTCTCTAAATACCAGGAAGGAACAGCAGCCTCACTGTTAAACTGGAAAGCACAAGAGCCACCCGGTTTCCTCCATAACTTCTGGATGTCCCCTTGCTCTCTATACTCAGCTTTTCAAGGTCTTTCTACAACAAACTCTCTCAGAACCTGGTCTGGAGGTCAGTCATTTCAGGCTGCTCCAAAGAAGGAGGAAAGCATCCCCGAAACAGCCAGGAGGCAATTCCACTCCGGCACCAGCCCTTCTCTTCTCTTTGCAGGGACATTTACTGGCTCACCCCACAGCATAGAGGAAGTCTCGGCTCTCAGGAGCCACTCTGTCACGATCTGAGGGTGGCATTAGCAAAGAGCACTGTAGGACACAGGGGAGAGAGCCAGCTTAGTAACTGGACATCCTCTGGCACAAGCCAGCTCATCTGGTCGTACCAGTTAAGTTTGACTCACGGTCTTTCTGCCTGGCTTAGAGGTGCGGAGGAAAACCAGAAGCATTACAGTAGCAGCAGAATAAGCCCTTATGGAAAACCAGAATCTTTGCAGTAGCAGCAGAATAAGCCCTTATGGAAAACCAGAATCATTGCAGTAGGAGCAGAATAAGCCCTTCTATTGCTCAGCAGCCAGTGAAAGATACTATCAAGAAAGCCACACCGCAGTGACTGCTGAGAAGCAGAGCTCTCCAATAATATTTATACATTAGGGCCTCTGCTCATGCAACCCAGTAAAATAAGCCCAGCCTGAAGACAGACGTCAGCTTTCAACCCTGCCCCTTTGCCGTATCTCCGTGGCTTTGATAAAATAACCCTCTGGTGTTGAAGCTGTAGCACCAAGGACCCTGCACATACCATCCTGGCTGATGACCATGGACTCCAGCATCGTCTCGTTCCCGCTGTCCGGTGCGTTGCCTCTGCTGGACTTCTCCTCGTGGCTCTGGCTGGCTGGGACAGAAATATGGGGCCGGACCCTGCTTTTCCGGGTGCTGATGCGTATGATGCCTCGGACCAGCCTGCATTCGGCATCCTGCTCGTCCAGGTTGTAGTCCTGAGTTATGCTATTGATGAGGTCCGAGATCTTGTTAGTCTTCTCCAGGAAGACAGTGTCTGATGTGCATTTAGCCAGCTCGTCGATCTGGTGGACGCTGAAGAGCTCCGTCAGCTTCTTGAAGATCAGGACGTCGATCTCCCTGCTGGACATGGAGCCGTTCAGCTCGCTGATGTCCAGGTCAGACTCGTGGAAGGAATAATACTCCTCTGAACTCCGGTGGCTGCTGGGAAGCGGTGGCTTTTCTATGCTGTTCCTGAAGGGCTTCTCTGGAAGCAGCTCTTTGCAGCACGAATCCGATTCCAGGTGGTGGCTGGGGCTCCTGATTTGATAGACAGGAATGCCCTTCAGTTTCACATCTGGGTAACTGAAGCTGCTGCCCATGCTGGACTTTTTGATCTGGTTCCCATTCTTCTCAGTGGGAGAGACGTTGGCGGGGCTGTTTGGCAGTCGCCCGTTATAATCTCCGTTCTTTCCATCATCGGTGGAGGTCTCAGCAGGCCCCGGGTAGGGGACACAGACACTGCAGTCCTGAAAGCAGCCCCCGCAGGTCACTATACAACAGAAAACAGCCTTGTACGTGTTCCAGGCCTGAGACAGAGAGGAACAGCAGAAGCTCTGGTTTGGGGGAGCCTCTGCTGTGCCAGAAATAAAGGTAATTGTTTCCGCCTCTCTCCCGTTGGAGTCTTTGATGTCGGCTTTGCGACCTTTCCTGTCCCGCGTCTGCTGGGCTCTGCTGCGGCTCTGTTTGATTTCGGGCGTAGAGCCGCTGAACACCTCCAAACTGACATCTGTCTCCTTGGATGGTCTGGTCCGCAGGGGCACAGCCTCCTGGTAGGACTGGTTCAGCTGGCGGTGGCTGTTCAGGTCGTGGGGGAGTCTTGTTTTCCGGCCCAGCATGGCTCACCGCTCAGGCACCTGGAGAACAAGAAGGTCTCAAGTCAAGCATTCGTCATCAGTCTCACCTTAGCGAGCTGTTGATCGACAGAGAAGGGCCTAACATTCAAATTCAGCCATTCTCAAATCCAATAATTCAATTATTTACGGGAATATTCAGCATTAGGGCTCATGCTGCTCTCACTTGTCACATAGCAAATCCAGCCTGCGCTTCAGGGTTCTCTGACTGCTCTTCCTTTTGGCAGATGCTTGAATCTTAAGATAGATGTTTTAAAAGGACGATTTTTAAGACCTCGCAATCCCTGAAACCTTCAGAAGTGGTTTCCTCAACGTAGCTGGAAGAAGAAGCAGGCTCCAGAGCTGCTGCTCTAGAGCAATAAATGAGCGGCTCAGCCGTAGGTGGAGCCAACTGACAGGCTCCAAAGGGAAAGCATCTTCTTTTAAACAACTTCCCCTTTGTCTTGCATTCCTTAAATCTTAAACTGGGCCCTGACAGCACTTATCCGTTTCAAAACACACCGTGCCCAGCAGGAGATGACAGGCAATCAGTCATCGTGCAAGCGGCCAATTCAGACTCCAAATTATTTGATGCTTTTTAATCGTAGAGGATTTAGAAACGACAGTGTTACCAACACTGACGATTTTCGCTCGTCACGCTAAGGCTGTGTTATGGTAAAGGCTTTCCTATGAAAACTCATGTCTTCATCTGGATTAAAGAACAGATCCTGCTGACAAGCTGGTCTCAAATCACGCCTCGCAGGAGCAAAATCTTTACAAAGCCCCACTGCAGAGATCCCACAGCAGAGTCTCCGCTCGACTGTTCTTCTCATTGCGGGTCTGCACACAGGAGTTAATTGTTTTTCCTAGGATTCTACGTCCCACTTCAGCTCCACAGATCCAACGTGCAGACTTTGGCACATTAAATCTCCCTGTTATTATGAAGAAAGCTCCGCACCGGGCGATGGTGAGGAACGTCAGGTCAGGGCTGTCACTCTCCCCTTCTAGCGCTGCTGCTTTTATCCCCCACTATGGCAGGCCCCTAAATTGTCCACGGTTTCTAAGCTTCTTGGCTAACACTGCTTTCACCCCCAAGAGATCCTTTTAAATACTAATTAGGCTAATTAATAAGCAGTGAAAGGCCAACCATAGCTTTTTGGACTGTCCCTGCTGCTCTACTGTATACTTTCTATAGGGCATCTCAAGCATGAATAAATACATCTGTCCCACCTTGTAAAAGCATTGCCTCTTTTTCCCTTTTTTTTTTTTTTTTTTCTTTAAAAAGCAAACAGTAATGTTGCCCCCACAAAGAACCAGCCACAGACTGGAAACCAGGCAGTGACAGCAAACCACTGCTTTCCAGGAATACTTTGGCTCAGTCAGCTTATAAAAACCCGTAAGTAGCGCATGTCCCAGGAGCTCCCCTTGTACATTCCTGGACGATATGTTAAACATAAAAGCCCCAAACGCTCCAATTTCAGTGCTGAGCAGGCAGAGCTCCCTCGACTCAGCCTCAGTGGAGAGTTTTGATTGCTTTCACTTCAGAACAACAGGGTGTCCCCCCCCTCAGCTTCATCGTTTTTATAACGCAGTTCAAAATTTAAAAAACAAACCAAAACCATCTGAGCTGTGCAAGCCCAAAACTGCTTCCTGGGATGTTTCTCATTGCACAGGAATTATCATTTATATAACGATGTGTAATATTCTGAAATTTCAAAGCATCTTTCACACGGGGAAGAGTGTTATCTCAGCTCTACAGAGAAAGTCTTGCAGGCTCAGAGATGAAACCGCTCACCCGACATGGCGCAACCCCCCAGCTGCATCAAGGCGTCAGAGACACCTCTGGCCCCAAGTGCTGAGCTTGCCCCCCCTTCCCATTTCTGCAACCACTGGATCACACGCCTGAAGGGTTCCCCAGGAGCACGTACAAGACACAGCTCCCCCATCCAGCGCCTTCTCTGGCACAAGCAATGGATTAGACTGAAACCCGCAGGCGGCTGCTTAACCCATAAACAAGAGCCTGGAGTAAAATCCACATTCGAGTTGATACTCACAAGATCGTTGGGAGCTTCCGCTGTTCTCGGGCAGGCACCGGCTGTGAATAGAGGAGATCCTTCTAAAGAACTTCAACATCTGCTTCAGGAGAGTGAGGAGGGAGTCACAAACAGCTCGTGTGTCTAAGAGTTAGCCGGGGTCTAAGATCTTCATTGTTCAGAGGACAGGATTTCCTTTGAAAGTTGTTTTTCTTTTTTTTAAAAAAAAAAAAGCTAAATTAAGTTGTGAAGCTACTTAATAAAGTCACATCTGTCTGCCAATAACAGAATTGCTGCCGCTGTTAGAAGCCAGGGAAGCTGAAGTATTAACTCAAACAGGAGCCAGAGAACCCAAATTCAGGATACAAGATGTACACGTAGATACAACTTCTCCTAAATGTATGGAAGCATCAGGAGCTGTTAAGTTTTCTAAGTGGTCTTGCCAGGAGTTGAAAGCCACCCCCTAAAGCCCCCGGAACTCCTGGCTGCTCTGCCGGCACCGGGCAGCGATGGAGAACCTGCCCCAGGGTGACAGGGATCAGGCCCCTCCTCTGTGCTGCTCTGTCCTCCCTGTCACCTGCTGGGGACACCGAGAACGTGGCCAAGGGGCTACCTCTCGACAAAAGCCTCCCGTTGCCCCCAGCCCAGGGAGGGCCCAGGGAAGGGAGCCCCCCCCCCCCGTTCCCTTCCAGCTGACAACCGGGGCTCTGCTGCGGCACAGGTAAACACAAATTGGCCCTTCCTTCTCACAGCCAAAGTGCTGCAAGGTGTGTGTGGGGGAGACAACCCCCCCGGCACCAAGGAGAGGTCCCTCTGCCTCCCCGTGGCCCCCAGACATCCTCCAGACGGTGGATTTGGGGGAGAAGAGAAGCCAACAGCGGATAACCGACAGTTTCCAGTGGAGCCACCGACCCGGCCCTTGCCCTTTCCCCACCGCACCCCCACACCTTTTTTTAGTTTTTCAGCTCTCAAAAGCCAAACCGACCCCCCCAGGAGAGGTCCTACCGACACCAGCCCCCCGGGACGATGGCAGGGAAGGTCCCAGAGCAGCGGGAGGGGAGAGAGCTGGGGAGGAACAAGGACAGGACGGGGACAGCCGGTGGAGGGCCGGGGGACGCCTATCTCGGGGGAGGCCCGGGGCGCACGGAGGAGGGGGGGACGACGGCACCCAGGGCACCTCGGTCTCGGGGCGGGGTGGAGGACGGGGACCGTGGGGATCCCCGGTGTAGAAGGGAGAGGGGGGGGCAACGTCCGCCCCTCTCTCTCTCCCTCCCTCCCGGTCGCGGCCTGCTGCCGCCCCCAGGCCCGGCCCGGGCCTCCCCGCGGGGGAGAAGCGGGTCGGCGGGCGCTACCAGCGGGCTGGGACCGGTCCGGGGTTGGGGATGGAGTCGGGTCGGGGCCTGTGTCCTCCCCCCTCACCCTCACCCTCAGCGACGGCGGCGTCGCGGCTCCCCCCCGCCCCGGCGTTACCTGCGAGCCGGGAACGGCGGCCGGCCCCGCCTCACCTGGGCCAGGTGAGCCACGTGACCCCGGCCCGACGGGGCGCCGCGAGGGACAAGAGAGCGCGGCGCGCGAAGCGGCTCCGGCCGCCCCCTGTGTCCCCGCGGAACCCTCGCCCCCCCGGGTCCCCCGTCCCCACCCACCTCTGCCCCCCAGGGACCCCATCTCCCGGATCTCCCATTCCCAGTCCCCAAGGACTCTGTCTCAAAGCCTCCCTCTGCCCGAGGGTCCTCATCCCCCAGGATCTGTCTCCCAAAGGATCCCTGTCCTCAAGGACCCCCATTCCTAAGGGGGGATGCCAAGGATCTTCATCCCCCAACGTCTTTGTCCCAAGCCATCCCCGCCTCCGAGGGTCCTCATCCCCGAGAATCCCTGTCCCAAAGGATCCCAGTCCTCAAGGATCCCCATTCCTAAGGAATCCCATTCCTGAGGATCCCTGTTGCTGAGGTTCCCTGCCCCAAACAATCCCCACCTCCAAGGACCCCTATCCCCATGGATCCCTGTCCCCACGGTCTCCATCCCCAAGGACTCTGTCTCAAAGCATCCCTCTGCCTGAGGATCCTCATCTCTGAGGGTCCATGTCCCAAGCCATCCCCGTTTCTGAGGGTCCTCATCCCTGAGGATCCCTGTCCCAAAGGATCCCCTGTCCTCAAGAATCCCCATTCCTAAGGTTCCCCATTCCTGAGGATTCCTGCCCCAAACGATCCCCACCTCCAAGGACTCCTATCCCCATGGATCCCTGTCCCAGAGGACTGTGTCTCAAAGCATCCTTCTGCCCAAGGATCCTCATCTCCAAAGGTCTGTGTCCCAAACTATCCCTGTGTCTGGGGGTCCTCGTCCCCACAGATCCCTGTCACTGAGGATCACCTTACCCAAGGACCCCCATCCTCATGGTCCCCCCACCCTTAAGGTCTCCTGTCCTGAAGGATACCAGTCCTGAAGGATCCCTGTCCTGAAGGATCCCTATCCCAATGGATTCTCATCCCAAATGAACCTGTCCCAAAGAATCCCTGTCCTCAAGGATCCCCATTCCTAGGGATCCCATCCCTGAGGATCCCTGCCCCAAATGTTCCTCACCTCTAAGGATCCCTGTTGCCAATGATTCCCCCAATGATTCATTGAGAATCCCTACCCCAACGGATCCCTGTCCCCAGGGGTCCTCATCCCAAGGATCTCCCCTCCTACTCCGCACCATTCCTTGTCATTTTAACTCCCCTGCAGGCAAAATCCTCCCATGCTGCCCACGCCAGGCAGCACCTCCCCACCGAGGGGCATAAAGTGGGAGATGTGGGGCAGCCACGTGTGTCCCCTGGGGTCCTAAGTGGCCCTGGGGACAGTGGTGGCACAGGGGACACGTGCTGGGGAGGTGCCCAACGCTCCCAGGGCACCGGTGCTGCCAGGCTCAGCCTGTTCCTTGCTGCCGCTCGTGACTCGGTGGTTCTCTCCGAGGAGCTGGTGATTTGCTCCCAGGGGGCTGGATCCTTCTCTTGAAGGCCTGGAGGAAGGGAAAAGGAAACCAGAGGGAAGGAGCCCGGCGGAGCGGCAGCCACACAGCGAGGCTGCAGCCGGAGCAGCAGTTTCCGAGAGGAAAGAGAAAAATCAATTTAAAGGACGGTGCCAGTGCCAAGAAGCTTGTTCCTTCTCTAAAGGGCACAAAGACGGCGTTTATTTATTTAAGCCTCTGGCACAGGAGCACCGTACTTAATTCCAGCCGGTGTCATTTCCCTGGCTGGGCTTTCATATAAGTCAAAGCACTGCTTGGAAATGCACCGGCTCCTCTTCTGCCAGGTGCCTTGAGAGCACGGATTCTGGCCACAAAACCTCTCCCAGCGCTGCCCCCGTTGAGCCTGGCACTGCCAGGACGAGCCAAGCAGCCCAGTATGGTCCCCCGAGCCCAGCACCACGCTGCTTAACCCCCTTGGCTCCTGCATTTTCCCCGTGCCCCATCGCCTCCCAGCTGAGCTGCCACCAAACAGTGGTCCCAAAACCACTGCTGCCAGCGTTGCTGGGTCCGGGGTGGCGGGGCAGGGAGCTGGGTCGACCCAGGAATCCTAGGGCTTAAACCTAGGAATCCTGGCACAGGATTCCTTCCCTTAAAGTGGGGCCAGGATGAGAGAGCAGCGCCTGGTTCCCCCCCCTAGCCCTGGTAACTGGGACACCTGGGGAAAAAACCTGCAGAGAGACTGGGAGAAATGGGATGGCGCTAAGATGAATTATTTACTGTCTATAATAAGGCTTCGCTGTTCTGGAGCACATCCCAACGCGGGGCTTTAAAGAGGGTGGAGATAAGAGGCCAGAGCACAGCCCTCGCCTGTGTCCTCCTGCAGAGCGTGGCCGCCGTGGGGCTGGCTGTGGGGCTGGCTGTCCCCATCCCTGTGGGAATACTGGGGACCGGCAGCGGGATGCAGCTGGGGAGGGTCAGAGCCAGGGAAGGGAGAACCAGGCTCTCCACCAGGTTTATTCTGAGCGCTGCTAATTTCGGCCTCCTCTGCTAAATCATTAATAGCTCGTCAGCCCAGGCAACGATCCCACAGCAGCGCTGGAGGCTTTCTGGGACTCAGGCAGTGACTTACCCCAAGGGACAGGGGCAGTTCTTGTATTTTTATATTATTTGCCTTCACCAGTTTCTGACTGCTCATCTAATGGCATGTGCTATGGCTGATTGGGACAGCCCGGGGACACAGCTGCTGTGGGGGGGAGGCTCAGTGACACCCTCAGCCTCACGGGCCAAATGTCCACAGCCCATCTGTCCCCTTCTTATCTCTTAACTTCTTGTCCAGGCACAGCTGCTCCCTTTTCCTTTTCTCACTCTGGACCAAGGACTGGAGCTGGGAAGGTGACAAGCAGCTGGGGGGGGTGACCCAAAAAAGGACTTATTTTATGCACAGGCGACTGATGGAGCAGGAACCTCCAGAGGCCCCTCCAACCTCAGCCATTCTGAGCTTTCACTTCGGGTGAACAGGAGAAGCTCGCTGGAAGACAGACCCCAGCCCTTTCCCCCCTTGGGGGGTGCCCTTGGGGGTCCAGGTTCCACCGAAAGCAGAGCAAAAAAAGCAGAGGAGGACATTTCTGTCCCCACGGTTCCTTTGGGCTAGGGGCAGAGGAAGCAAGAGCAGAGCTTTGACCCTCAACCTACGATGGAGCAGCACCCCTCGAACCCCCAAACCCTATTATTTTACAGCAGCATTCGCATCGGATACATGGAGATGGCTCAGCCTGGACTACTCCAGCTTCCCCACAGCCTGCTCTTTAAGCCTGCAGAGCTTAAATAAAACGTTGTGGCCGTGTCTCTGACACCGGGCAGCGGAGATGGGAAAGGAGAAGCAGGCAGCGGGGGCCGGGAGCGGTGACGCAGCAGCCTCTGACGCTGCTCCGGTGTCTGGCAGACGTGTGGCAGCGCTGGCAAAGAGAAGAAATGCGACGCAAAACACAAGGGATGGTGTTTGGTTGGGTTTGTTGGTTTTTTTTTTCCCCCAAGGTAAGGAAAGCAAAGCTAAACTACCACCAGCCCACGTGGGACACGGGGGTGACATCTGTCACAGGCCTGGACATGGCTCTGCTTGGAACTGATTTAGGCTCATTTAATTTTTATTTTTTTTTTCAGATTAGGCTTTTGCTCCTGTCTAGGGGTGGGGTGAGACCTCGGTACCCAGTTCCTGGCGTCCCTTTTATCCCCTCTGCTGCAAAAAACGAGCAGACTTTACCTCCTGCACCTACAGGAAGATGCAGCTGCTGAGCGTGATGCCTCAGCGGGAGGAACCCCCCCAAAAAACAGGCACCTGGGGGGGGGGAGCAAGGTGACAGCAGCACCCTCCCATCCCAGCCTCCTCCCCGTGCCATCTCAGCCCACTCTCAGCTCTGTTAATGCCAGCTTAAATGATAACGGCTGTCACAGCGACATCTCTGTGACAGTCATGCAACCAAGGACACGCTGTCCTGATGCCACGTCCCCTGCACCCCAAGGCTGGGACACCCCAGCCCCAGGGAGGGGAGAGGGGCTGCTCCCCAGCTCTTTTCCCTGCCCCAGACTGGTGACTGGAGGGACCAGGATCCCCCAACCAGCACCAGGAGCTTCTTAAAGATGCCTCTCCCAGGGGCTGCAGACAGGAAACCAGCCGTTCCAGTAACCTGTCCCAGTCCAGCCTTTCCCCCTAAACCTTCCCAGTAAACCTCTCCAGTATCCCTTCCTAGCCCAGCCTTTCCCAGTAAACCTTCCCAGAAACTCCTTCCCAGTCCAGCCTTTCCCACTGACCCCCCAGTAACCTTCCCATCCTTTCCCATTAACACCCTGCACCCCAGCTCCACCTTTCCCAGTGCCTCCCCCCCCATCCCCCCCCCCCCAAGAAGGGAGGGCAGTTTTCCTGTGCCCTGAACCGCTAACGCTGCCGTACCGAGCCCGGGGCCGTGCCGTACCGAGCCTGAGCCGTGCCAGCACCGGAGCCGTGCCGTACTGAGCTGTACCGAGCCCGGGGCCGTGCCGGTACCGGGGCCGTGCCGTTCCGGGCCACACCGACCCCAGGGCCATCCCGGTACCGGGGCCGTGCTGCACTGAGCCTGCTGCCGGTGCCATACCGGGCTATACCGGTACTGCGGCCGTTCTGCACCGAGCCCGGAGCCATGCCGGTGCCGTGCCGTACCGAGCTGTACCGAGACCGGGGCCACACCGGTACCGGGGCCGTGCCGTTCCGGGCCATACCGAGCCCGGGGCCATCCCAGTACCAGGGCCGTGCTGCACCGAGCCCGCTGCCGGT
>JAOQGH010000009.1:4196279-4224749 GCA_025769975.1 Gallinago jamesoni
TCCTGACACCCACCCTTTAAGTATTTATAGTCATTGATCAGATCCCCCCTCAGCCTTCTCTTCTCCAGACTAAAAAGCCCCAAGTCCCTCAGCCTCTCCTCACAAAGGAGATGCTCCAGGCCCCTCAGCATCTTTGTAGCCCTGAACACATCCATCTTCACTCTCTGAATGGACAAGGCTGGTCCAGCCACCAGCCAGGAGCTTCCCCCCCACCAGCCGGGGACCATTCTGGTTTAGTTTTGTGGGTGACCCCCCCCAATACCCCATACAGCACAGAAACCTTGTGCCACCCCCAGAAAGCTCCAGCTGACACATCAACGGGCTGCTCACACACCACGGGGACAGCAGCAAAGTCCTGCTGGAGGCTCCTGGGCCCGTTGGGGGCATGAATTTTGGGGGAGGGAACCCCCACCACCCCCAGCACAAGGTCAGAAGGACAACACAGAGCAGGAGCCTGGTCCTTTGCCGCCTGCTTTCGGGAGCATCCCCTGTCCTGGGGGTGCAGGGACTTTACATAACCCCCCCTTTCTCCCCTCCTGCCAGCAGGAACCTTCCAGAAATAGCACCAACACTCGCTGGTTTTTACGAGATTATTTTTGTTACAGGCTTTCCGGGAAAAAAAAAACAAACCCAAACCCAAAATTAAGGTGGCATGTTAATACCTAAGCCCAGCTTCTCCCTTTTCCGCTGCCAATTCCTACGGGCTGGTCCCAACGAGGTGTGTTGGCCCAAGGCCAGCGCCAGGGAGGGTGGCAGGGGTGAGGGCACCCACGGGAAGGGACAGAAAATCCCTGGAGATTAAATTCTGGTGGGAGAGTGATGGAACGGGGGACACGACAGGGTGAGGGTGATGGGGAGGGGACAGGGACAGCGTGGGGGTGATGGAGGAGGGACAAGGACGGAGTGAAGGAGATGGAGGGGGTAAAAAAAGGATGCCATGGGGGTACAGGGTTGCCCCCCGAAGGTCTCCAGGCCAGGTCCCATGGACGGGGGGGTCACCGAGGATGCTCAGAGCATCTCTGGGTCGGCGTCGCAAGAGGGCACTGCAGGAGCCGCCTTCCGCAGCACGGCAGCTCCACCGGTACCGGCGGCGACCGGGCACAGGGAACCCGCTTTCCCCACCTCCAGCCCCGGCATTGGGGTCCCCAGCCACGCCAGACCGACCCCCCCCTCCCCACAGCTCTCCCTCTTCCCCTCAGCACCCCCCCAGCTCTCCCTTCCTCGGTGTTTCCCTGCACTAAACGCTGTTATTAGTGCTTAAAAGACATTTTTCCCAGCCTACCTCCCCCCTCCTTGAGCCTTTCCTCCTGGGACCCCCCCAGTCTCCATTTCATGCCCCTTCCCCCTCCAGTCTTTACTCCTTTAAGAGGCCGTTACAGCCCCAATTAGCCACAGAGGGTGGAAATTGCCTCCTTGGCCCCTAATTTGCCCCTTTGGGCAGCTGAGCACAATCTGGACTCCCCATTGATATTCTGGGAGGGGGGCTGGAGGTCACCACACGGGGGCTGGGAACACATCTGGGCATGTTTTCGGTTCCTTTTGACCCCATGTGTATTTTCATTTGTCCCACCCATCCTGTGGCAATCAGCACCCCCTCTCTCCCCCCTTCCTCCTCCTCCTCCTCCTTCTCCTCCCCCAGGATGAGAACCCCTGTGCTCCATCCCTCAGTTCAGCTGTGCTGAGAAATTCTGAGAAATCCCCTATTTTCAGTTCGGTCACCCCATGCCTGCCCAGACCCCCCCCCCCGACAATCTGCCAACCCCCCCACCCCACACCCAAGGGACAGGGAGGGGGTCAGCATGGGATTTACACCCAGCCTGGCTCAGCCTGTCCCTGTGTCCCCATCTGGGGTCTTTCCCTGGCTCTGGTGGGCTTCCAGGTCTCGGGAGCCGGTTCCTGCCCCGCACTAGCCTTACTGTGCTAAGAGTGTCTTGGTCCAGTTCTCTCTCCCCCCCCTCTAAGCTCTTTAAAGTCACTGAGCTGGTTAAACCTCAGCAATCGGTTTGTTTTGCTCTGCAAGTTAATGTCCCTAATTCCTGCCTGGCTCACTCCTGATGTCCAGCCAGCGGAGTCCCCTGTGCCCACACGGGGACAAGCATGGTCACATACCACGTCTCCCCCTGCTCTTGTCCTGGGTGATTTGGAGCGTGGCAGCTCCACATGGAGTGGAGTCCTCATCAAATCCCACTGTCCCAGCCCCAGGGGAGCAGTGGCAGCGTGTGACATGGGCAGGACAGTGCCCAGCGTCCCCACCCCTGCCACCCTGGGATGAGGATGTTGTGGAGCTGGGCACCTTCGAAATGGGGTGCCACGCCATGGGGTTTATCCCAACCTGGTGGGTCCCTCGGGAGGAGGCTGACATGCCCCCTCTCTTGGGGTCCTGCCCCATGCTCCCCACTCCTTGGCAGAGCTGGGATGAGGCTTGGCTGTGGTGCCCCCCTTCTTTGGCACCACATCCCCCCCTCTGCAGACCTTCTGCTCTCGGGTGGGCAAGAGCAGCAGAAGGCGGCTTGTTCAACCTCATCCCCCTCCCCACACCCCTTCCAAATTTTGGGGGCGTTGAAAAAGGTTCTCTCCAGATATTTGGACGCTTTTTTAAGGGCATCATTTAAGATAAACGGGGGGATTCACCTTCCCACGTGCAGGCTCAGGGCTGGGGCTTCTCATGGCCTTTCTCCTTCCAGGAAAGGCAGGGCTGGAGGGCAACAGCCGGGACCATCCACGCTGTGATTTTTTGGGGTTCAAATATCTCTGCATCTCACCTCCCCCCCCCAGGCTTGGCCGTAGTGCCCTACGAGCCTCCCCGTCTCTATTTTCAGCCCCGGTTGCCCTAATCTGATCCCACGCCTCCGCCGGCTCCATCCCAAAGCCCACAGGTGCTTTACGTTCCCGTCTCGGGCAGGATCCGGCGTCTTCTCCAAGGGTTGTGTCTGGAGTATCCTCCCTTTTCTCCCAGGAGCTGATCCCAAGCATCCCAGGACCCTTCCCTACAGTTTCCCCAATGCCCACAGCAGCCAAATCCCATGGGAAACCCTGGGGAAGGGTGACGGAGAGAGGACTGCACTCCAAAATAGTGACAGAAGGGGGACAGCAAAGGGCAGGGAGCGTGCGAGCGGTTTCGTCTTGCTCACTCCCCCCTCTCACAAGTGGCAGAGGGAGGTGGGAACAAATCCCCTCCCTGCAACCCTTAATATACATATAATTTAATGTATTTATATATATTTATATTTACTATGTAGTTTAACATAGTTAAATATAAACATAATATATAAATATAAATTCAATATCTATATTAAATTTAGCTCTATCTCTCTCTATAAAAAATTTAATATATCTATCTTAAAACCAACATCCCACCCCGCAGTAGGAACGTACAGACCAGAGACACGAAGGGAGACAAATTCCACCCCCCCCCTCCTTGCCACCCCCAGCACGTTTGGTTCATCTGCCCCCGCTAATCCTCGGCAATCCGGCGTGACGGGAGACTTGTAACCTGATCACGGTTCGTTAAGGGGTTTAAAGAGATTAATTGCCAAAAGCACCAGTTATGGCTTGCACAGCCCCCCCCCCCCCCGCCTGCTGCCTCCCCTGGGGGGACCCAGAGGCTCTGCACGCTGGGGTGTCCATGAGGATGTCCTAAAATCACAGAGCCGCCACCCCCAAATCTCGAAAATAATGAGTTTGAGGTTTTGGGGTCCCCCTTCCAGAGGTGGGGGAGCAGAAACAGCTCTGGGGGTTTCACCCGTGAGATGGTGACACGTCCTGGTGGAAGGAAGGAAGGAAGGAAGGAAGGAAGGAGGGAGGGGTGAAGGAAGGAAGGAAGGAAGGAAGGAAGGAAGGAAAGGGGGAAGGAAAGGAGGAGAGAAGGAAGGAAGGAAGGAGGGAAGGAAGGAAGGAAGGAAGGAAGGAAGGAAGGAAGGAAGGAAGGAAGGAAGGAAGGAAAGGGAAAGAAAACCAACCCACATCCCTTCTTTCTCTCCCCTCTCCCTCCCCTGCAGGGATGGAGGACCCGCAGCACCGGCGAGCCCATCCCCATGCCGTGGGATGGCTGACACCAGGACCCCCAAACTCTTTGGGTGGCAGTGGCGGGGTGCTGTGCCCGCCACCCCACGTGGGACCCCAAGGGACCACGAGGCCCAGGGATGTCCCCGGGGTGCGTCAGCCCAACGCCTGCCTGCCGGCCCCGGCACTGCTGACGCGCGGCCGGGCTGACGCCGGGGACTATATCGGTCGGTGACAGGCAGGAAAGGAATCCGTGGAGAGGAGCCAAGAGCAGGCTCCTCTCGGCTTTCCCCGTCGCCTCGCCTCTTATGGAGAGGAGCTGGAGGGAAGAGGGGCCAGGAGCAGCTCCCGTTATGGAGAAGCCCTGGGGAAGCCCTGGTTTGCACGGACACCCAGCGGAGCCTCCACCCACCCCGGCAGGACGTGGTGGGTTACAACGTGCTTGGGACGTGCCACAATCCATGGGGACAGCCCTGAGACATGGCCTGAAGTTGCCTGGCCATGGTGGGACAGGGGAGGTGGGTTTCCCCTGGGAGATGCACTAATTACCCCCAGGTTTTAGGCAGCAGCTAAGCACATCGGGAGCTCCCCATGGATGGGCAGAGGGGTTTGTTGTGATAAAGCACACAAGGATTTAAAAACCAGCAGGACCACAGGCAGGGGTGGCACCTTTAGGTTACAGCTGATGCCTCCTGGAGAGGAGGAGGAGGAGGAAGAGCCCACAGCTCTTGGTGACTTGGCTGGGAGCAGCCAGGCCATTAACCCGGCTTCACCCTGGGGCTTTCTGTGCTCCTAATACCCAATTAGTGCTGACCCTTGATGCTCGGGGGTCAACTGCTCTGTGCCAAGGCGTGGGCAGAAGGACCTGATGGGTGGTTATGGGGTGCTGGGTGCCGCTGGGTTCCCCCAGCAGGTTGGTGCTGGTGCCAGTGCATCAGCCTTCACCTTTTGCACGGGCTTGTTCCCTGATTCCCACATCGTTTCCAAGAAAAACTGGGCGGGATGGGGAGCCTGCCGCTCCCAGCTCCTGAGCCTGGGAAATAGCTGCGGTGAGGGAGCAGCATCGGGCCCGGGTCTGTGCCCCAGCGACGTCGGGGCAGGAGGGATTCTCAGTCCTCGGCTGCTGCTTGAGCTCCACAGGGTGGTCTGGCTTTAGAAACGATAGAAAATGGTGCTTTAAGGCATTGTGGCCAGAGGGAAAAGCCTCAAGAGCCCTGGAGAGAATAAATGGTGGATGGGAAGCTCCCCAAGCGTGGCCACCGTGGGGCTGGGGATGGTTTGGGGTGGGCTGTGGGGCACGGGAAGGGCATCCGACATCCGACGTGCAATGCCCCGCTGCCACCATGAAACAGCTTCCTACACGGAAGGATTTTGGGGGGTAGATTTGGGGTCCTTGGGGACAACGGGAGCTTTGAGCGTCTTCAGCAGCGGCGGCAGGGCAGAGTTGTGGTGGAGCTGGGCACCGGTACGGCCGATTCCTCCCCGAGCCCCTGCCCTGGTGCCCAGCAGCGTTGCCTGGTGCCAGCCCCGAGAGCGCTGCCCCTTTCGCCGGGATGCAAATTAAAAGCCTCTTTGTGCAAACCCGCAGAGCATAAAGGGGTTTGCAACCCGGGCAGCTCAGCACGGTGACAGGTCAGGGCATGGCTGAACCCCCTGCCCCACACACCCCATACCCCCTCCCGGACCGAGTCCGGCTCCCCAGGAACCTTCCCCCCCCCTTGGAGCCGGGGAAGCCAACGCTCCTGCTCTTTCCCACGTGTTATTGAGCTCTGCAAATATTTGCTTTGGAAAGCCCTGCCTTGCCCTGAGCCCCGCAGCCAAGGCCGGTCCTGGCTGCTCACACCAGGCACCGGGGAAGGATCCTGCCCAGATGGAAAACCATCTCTTTATCCAAGGGAAACCACCAGCCCGGAGCTGGAATCCTGCTCTGGAGATGCTCCGCAGGGACTGGGGACCTTCCCTGGAGTGGGGTGGGGAGATGTTCTTGCAGCCCGTGGAGCTCATGGGTTCTGGCGAGGGGACCCTCCTCCTCCAGCTCCTCCTTGGCCACCTCCAGCCCCTCCTTGGCCACCTCCACAGCCAGGCAATCAGCCAGGGAAAGGGGGCCGTGGGGCCTGAGGGGACGTCAGGACCCCAGGGTACAGGGAGCGTGGGAGAGGAATGTGGGGTGCTCAGGGTATCGGGTGCCACGCTCAGACCCCCCCCAAGATCCTAGGAGATGGATCCTGGGGATGCACCTGCAGAGGGAAGAGCCCTGGGAAGGGCTGGGAAGCTGCTTGAAGCTCTCGGAGGGAAATCCTAGCCTTTTTGTGCAATTTTCCAACCCCTCACTCTGCTCCTAGAAAACGCACTTTCGGCTGGCAGGCAGCAGGAGAGGGGTTTAGGGGGGTGGGAAGGGGAGAAGGGGTTTTGGGGCAGGAATTTGGGGCAGGGGCCCCCTGCGGTGGCAGCGTTCCTGGCTCTGCCCGCGCTTCCCCAGCCCTGGCCTCCGCGCCGCCGGGAGCCGGAGCAGCCCTGGGCGTCTGGGACACTGGCCTTTGTTTCGGAGAATAAAGTTAGCGCTGTTACTCAGCCTGTCGCTATTCCAGCAATTCCTGCCTCCACTTTTCGCTCGGCGCGGTGGGGAAACATTCCTGCCCGGGGGCTGCCAAGAAAAATACCCACCGGAGGGGACACGCGGGGACGGGGACCGGCAAGCACCGTGGTGGCAGGGGACAGCTGGGGGACCGCGGCTCCCCTGGGACCAGTAGTTTTGCAGCCCCTAAGAGCCTGTTCCCAGCAGAGGACACCAATAACTCATCCCATCCATGTGACGGGTGGCTTGTGGTCCCTCGGGTGACCAGACAGCAGCTGGAGGACACGGGGAAAAGGTGTGTCACCTCTGGAGGTGAAGCCTTATCGCTGAGTGCCACCACTTTCCATGGAAAATTTTGCTGTGGCCACAGCCACACGGAGCCGTGGGGGTTTTTTCCGGCCTTTCTACTCTTTACCTTGTGAAAGGCAAAGCCAACAGCCCGTCCCCAGCGTCCCCCCATCCCCAGGAACCTGCCACGTCCTTGTGCTATCACCCCGCGTGGAAAAAAGGTGGCGGCTCCGATAACCCCCCTCTGAGGGGTAAAAGAACCACCTTGAGAAACGACTGTGGCCTCTGCCAGCTCCCATGGGTTGGCCACCCACCGGCGAGCCCACGGCTACGGGCAGGGGCTGCAGGTGATGAGCTGTGGAGGTCGCGGTGAAATTGTAGCCCGGTTTTGCTGGGAAAGAGGATGCGGGAGCTCCGGGGGGCTGCAGGTCTCCCAGGCTCCCCAGTGCTGGTGGGAGGAGAGATGGATGGAGACTTGAAACCGAAAGCCACCAGCGGTGGGTGGCACCAGCACCTTCTTCCTGCACCCATCCCTTGCCCCTGCATGGGAGAAGCCCTGATGGAGACATTTAGGTAGTACCAACCTCTGTGCTGGCTGGCACCTCCTGCCCACGCTGGACCAGGGCTGTAGGACACACGGAGCCCTGGAAGAGCTGAGAGCAGGTCCTGGTCCATCCTTTTTTTTAAGGATGCTCTTCTCCCTTCCTCTCCATCCCACCCCAGGGAGCTGCTTGGCATTGCGTCCTCCCTCATCCTCCAAACCCCTGGAGAAGAGGGTTCATGGATTCCCCTCCATGTCCATGCTCCTAAAAATCACTGAAAAGCCTGGTGAGCACCAAGACCCAAGAGCTTTCATCCGGCCGACCAAGGACTGAGCAGAAAGCCTGGGGCAGCGCACCCGCAGCTGGGGCTCCGCGCTACGATGCCCAACCCCGGGAACAAAGGGAGGCCGGAGGCCGGGAACGTCCCTTCCCAGCCCTGGGGACATTAAACAAACCCCAAGAGACCATTCTCCCTTTGTCAAGCCCCGCAGGTCACCCGAGGTTTGATCTACAGCCCAGCGCGGCAGATGGAAAAATTCCCGGCGAGGGTTTTGGATCAGGTCCCTGCCCTTTTCTTCTGGCCGGGGAAATAGGGTTGTATTTTCCTCACTCCCCCCTTTTCTAAAAGCTTTAAAATCCTTCCTATGTCTGAGAAGAAAAGTTTGAAGTCCGGCAGGCGAAGCACAGACCACATAAGCTCAAAGCCTGGAAACATCCTAAATTTAAGCCCAAGTTGCACCGTGGGCTCCTGGGGTCACAACCCCGAGCCCCCATCACCAGCTCTGCTTGCAGCCCAGGATTTTAGCCCAAATCCCCCCCCCTCTGCCAAAATTTTGGCCAAAGTGAAGCTGTTTTACCACCTGAGAAGAGCTGCTGAGGGCTTGGGGGAGAAAACCTCCTGGGGTCTGGCCAAGTCTGGGATGAGTAGGGACCCATCTGGGGGAAAACCAGCCCGTTGTTGTCCTCCTACCACCCTGGCCTGTTAAAGCAGGTGGTGATAAGCCAAAAAAAAATTAAAAAAAAATAAATTAAAAAGGTAAAAGGCTCACTTGGCTTCTCATGGCTGCGGGGTTGGCCCATCCCAAGAGTGGGAAAAAGCACCAGGGTCACACTCGCTGTGGCTTTAGAAATGTGTCACCTGAGCCTTATAATTGCATTATAACCCGTTTTAATGCCGCTATCTCCTTCTCCGAGCTTCTTCTGATAATCCCAAAGTTATGTAGATAAATAATGCTAAATGGCTGTAAGCTCCCATCCTGCACGCAGAGCCCGCGCTGGGAAAAAAAAATGGCCAGGACACAGAGGTTGCTGAAATCTTGAAATACCTGAAAAACCTGATAAAAGAGGGGAATTTACTACCTGCTGTCTCATTCTGCTCCGGCCGGGGCTGCCCAAGCCACAGAGTCACCGGGGAGAAATTCAAACAGTCCCACCTACATAGTGCCACCAAATAACCCGGCCCCGCTGCGGCATTCCGGGTTTTGGGATGTTTTGGTGCCGAGCTGGTGGTGCAGATGGTGCTGGGCTTGGGCTCAGGGAGATGGGAAAGGGAATTTTTCGGGGCTCGCCTCATCCCACCGTGCCTCGTGGGATGGAGCTGAGGCTGGCAGTGTCACCGGCGCTGGGGACATGCACAGCAGGACCCCACCTGTTCACAGCAGGCATGAAGAAGAGCCAGCACCAGGCTGCTGTGACATCCCACGATGGGACACATCGGCCGAGGGGATGGTGGGGACCCACATCTCCTCCCCAGCCCCACCATGTGCAGCCAGTGGGCTTGCATGGTCCCAGAGCAGGACACGGCCACCGTGCGTGTCCCAGCACACGCGTGTGCACCGGAGGGAGCTCGGTGAAGCTGGAAAACCCACCCCCTTTCCCTGGGAGGTGAAAAACTGGATTAGACCCCCCCTAAGCCCCCCAGTCTGGGGCCAAGGGAGCGGGCTGGAGCACAGTATGGGGTGCAGGGACAGCTGTGTCCTTATCTCAGCTCTCCTTATCACGGCTGGGCACGCGTGCCAACCGCTGCGGCGGGCACAGGCACACGCTGACCGCACTCAGCGGTGGCGGCTGGAGAGGAGGAGTGGGGCAGATGGGTGTCACGAAGCACCCAGAGCCTCCTCATCACCTCATCACCTCCGTGTCCCGCGAAGGGACGATGAAAAGGTCTTCCCTGGGTGTCACACGTGGCCTGGGGACTCCCAGAGCTGCCCCGTCCGCTTCGGGAGGGGGATGTTCCCCCTGACACCCCCACCCGCTGTTGGCACCCCACTCCAGGCTTGCTGTCCCACTCGCAGGTCCTGGTCCTGCCTTGGCTGTGACAGCAGGCTGGTGGCAGTGTGTCCCCCCAGCCCCTCCGGTGTGGCTGAAAAGGCGAATTCCCATCGGGATGACGCAAACCCCGGCTGCGGGAGGACGAGGTGCAGGAGACACCATAGGGTGGATCCATGGGCTCCGTGTCCCTTCCCGTGCCCAACGCCTTGTGCTGGCACTTTGGCTCTGCCATAAGGCTTCTCCTGGCACCCCTTTATGCCAGGAAGCATGGCCCGGCCTGACATTTCAGACACCCTTAGTTCCCACCATCTAAATACCCTCTCCATCATTATTTCTGCTTGAAATAATTACCCCGTGCTCACACAGCTCCTCCTGCCTAAACGGACCTCTTCATCCTGCCCGATGGATCCGCCCGGCGTATGGACACATCTGCAGAAACCCCAGGAGAACCTGGGGGGAGAGCCTGGGGGAGAGCCCGGTGATGACCACCACGCTGGTGGCCCCTGTCACCTCCTCTGGCAGCCAAGCCCTCCCTGGAAATGGCCCCGAGAGTGCTGGACTAGCCCAGTCGTGCATGGATTATTGAGCTGGAATGGCTCCCAGCCGCCCGGCCGGGATCAGGCAGGGTCAGGCTCTGCTCCGTGATGAAAGGCCCCCCCCCCGCCCCCCACCTCACCCCACGCACCCCATCCCCGGCTCCCTCCCCCCCCAGTCCCCAGCCTGGGTGCTCTCTCTGCGCTGGCAGGGCTGCGTTGCAACATCCCTTTTCACCCCGTTAATCCACCGAGCCGTGCCAGAGCGGCTGTCGGGCAGCTCTAATTCATACCCACCCACCCGCCGGCCCCCCCCGTGGGCTGAAAACGGGCAGGAGAGCTGCTGGCATGGGGGGAGGCGGTGGGTTTTCACGCCTCCCGAGGTCCTGGGGTCTCTCAGCACCCTCCTCTTCCACGGGGGCGATGATGGAGCCAACCCAACCAGGCGGGTGGCACAGGGAGCCATCCCTGCGTGGTGAGGTTTGCACATCCCACAGCCCAGGGGCATGGCAGGAGCTGGGACAGACCACGGCGTGGGGCTGGGATGTGGGGCAGAGTAAAGGGGCAGAGAAATGGGGGGGGTCCATGATGGCCCCCCAGCCCACACCAGGGCAAGGGGAGCCATGGGTCTGGGCAAGAAGCAGCCCCCCAGGAGCTCCCTGCTTGCAAAGGGTTGATTTAGTGAGACAGGTGTGGCTGGTGGCACTGGCCACCACGTGTCCTCCCAGGGCAGGGGGGGACATGTCCACTGCCACCACCATGCCTGGTGAGAAACCAAGGGCTGGCAGAGCTCGGGGCTGGCCAGGCTCTTTCCCTTGCCATGAGACAGGCAGCAGGAGGAGGGTCAGGATGCTGGGAGAAGCCGGCACGGTTTCCCGTGTAGGCAGATGTGCCACATCTGGAACTCACTGGTGAAGCTGTGGGCTTGGATCCGTGTCCTCTTACAGGCTCAGACCCTGGAGCACCTGATGCTGGAGCACAGCTCTGCCGGCTGAGGGACATCCTGGCACGGGGTGCAGGAGCTGGGGTGCAAAGGGACAGGCTCAGCAGCTCCTTTCGGGAGGTCGAGGGGAGGAGCAGGCTCCTGCTGATGGCTCCACCAAGGAGAAAGCCTTAAAATGATTAAGCTTTCCCCCAAAGCAGCCTGGAGGCAAACGCAGGCAGCTGCCGGCTTGTGCTTGGAGGAGAGAGAAGAAAAAACCCCAACCCAACACTTTTGATCCTGCAACCCCCCTGGTGGCACCAGCCGACGGCTGGGGAAAGCCCTGCGGCCACCTCGGCAGCTTGCTGGGCTCCCCAGCCCCCCGTGGGGCTGGTTGGGGGTCGCTGAAGTCCAGGGGGGGACCAGGAGAGCGGTGGGTACCCCTGAGAAGAGAGGAGGAAAGGGAAGGAGGCAGCAAGCCACCCGATGGGGCTAATGAGAGGGTGGATTTCCTCAATTATAGGATAACAGCAGTAATCCCAGCTTTCGAAGGGTTAGGAGAGTGACAACGGCTGCGGGATGAGCCTGCCTTCCTCCCACCCACGCCACGGCCCAGGAGCCCAGCACCTTCCCCGGGAACTGGAGCAGCTCCCCACAAACACAACCCCCGCACCCAAATGCCCCGCGGCACCCGTGCCCACCAAAGAGTCTGCCCTTGGCATCGGCAAAAAGCCATGGACTGATCCTGGGGGAGATGGACCCCCCCCACACTCTCCCCCAGCCCATCGTGGTGGCTCCTGGCTCCCAGACACCGGGATGCTTGAGCCAGCAGCATCTGCCATCACCTCTCCCGGAGGCAGGAGCTGGCAATTCCCGGCTGCCGGTGGGTTTTTGCACTTACCTGGGGCCGTGGGGGGCTGCCAGGGGATGGCTGTGCCGCTGGGGGAGAGCAGCGAGCCCTGGGAGCAGGGTGCATCCCGGTTTCTCCGGGAATCACTGCTCTGCAAGGGAGGAATTCCCTTTACTCCGGGCCAAAAAGACCCCGTCCCTGTCACCGGGGCAGCAGGATGGCAGCGAGAGGGGGCACGCGTGGAGCCAGGCTGGACCCATTGCTCTGCTCTCGGGGTATCTTGGTTTCTTCTGCAGGGAAGGCTTCACACAAATGGGGAAAAACCCTATTTAAAACCTTGTTTCCCCCTAGTTCCTGCCCTCCTGGTCTCCCACAAAAGCCCTGAACATCTCCTTCACCCTCCCGATCCCAAGGAGAGAAGAAAGAGGTTTTGGCACCGGATAAACCCCGTTCATCCAGGTGGGAGCCGGGCTGGAAACCAGAGCTTGTCCCCATGGTCTCTCCTGTCTCACCTGGGCAGCCCAGGATGGCCTCGGGGCGGATGGGTTGAGGTTGGACGTAAGGCAGCCTGCCTGGATAAAACAAATCATCAGCTAAATAAATACCGGGTAATTATTGCTATTAGCAGTGCCGGCCCGTCTCCAATTCCCTGGGCATGAATGGGGAGGTGGAGGGTTACCCGGCCCCTCCCGGGGGGGGGGGTTAGGTCACCCGTGACGTCGGGAGGGTGGTGAGGATGTGCTTACACACATGGCTCTGCACCCTCCGTCACGGGCAGCGCCCACCCAGCACGAGCCGGAACAGCAGCATCCAAACCCCAAATGAGCAGGTTGGGTTCAAAGGCCGCCCGCTTTGGGAGGGTGCATGTTACCAAACCCCCCCCGAGCTGCTTGTGGGGAGGAGCAGCCCTGACGCTGCCGAGAAGGACACGCGTGGTCCACGGTCCCTGGAAGGTGGTTGTCACCATAGGGAAGGGCTGAAGGGCCACGTCCTTCCTTGCCTTCCCACCATCCACCATTAGGGTTTTGGGTTTTTTATGCCTTCCCAAGATGGCAACACTCCTTGTGATCTCAGCAAAACACCCTCCGGGCAGACGATCATCCTTCCAGGGGCCGAATCCTCCAGAACCCCATTGTGGCAGCGAGAAAACCCCTGTGTCAAGGGGGTGACCCCCCCCCCTTCCTCCCCATCTGCTCGGCCTTTGAGATGGGAGAACACAGGGACCATCCAGGGCTGCAGGGGAGGAGGAAGAGGAGGAGGAGCAGGGGAAGGAACTGGCTCAACTCGTTACACTGGTGATATTTGAAAAGGGTGGTTAGTAAAGTGGCATGTTAACATTATGTCCAGTCTTTAAGGAATGCATCCAGGATTCATTAGGGGAGCAGTCGTTAGGTGAGTCACGCCGCGGACACGCGGATTTTAACCGGGATTTCAAGCCCAAGCGACCTGTAATTGCAGAGGAGCAGAAGGATGCTTAAAGTAATCAGCTCTTCCAGCCATGCCGGCCCGGTGGCTACGGGGAGAAAAGGGAGGAGGGCTGGAGGGGGTGTCGTGCATCCCAGCCCCTCCTTGGATTACAAGGCAAAAATATAGGCCACCCAAACACCCCGGGGAAGGGGCTGCTGGGTGGCTTTTCCTTTGAAGGCAGGGTGACACTGCTCTCGCTGAGAGAGGGGTTTGATAGTGGCAAGATAAGCAGGGTAAATATGCCGTGGTGGCAGGAGAGGGCAACGATCAACCACCCCGGTGCCATCGGCTACGCAGAGTTATCCCGAGGAGGGACGTCTCCATCCGTCCCCGAAGAGAAACCTCCTGGCCAGGAAGGAGAGGTGGGAACGGCTACGACAGCCTGGAAGAACCATGTGAGCTCTTAGGAGGGAAAAATGCATGTTCTCGCTTGCTTGGGGAGAAAGAGAGAGAGAGAGATAACACGTTGCACATCGCCCCGCGCCTCCCCGGGCGCCGCTCCAGCCCCACGCCTGGCTCCGAAACCACGGTCCCACCTATAAATCCTCTTCTCTCCTGGAAATGCCATGATTTCTCCTTGGCATTGTTAGAGGGATGTGCAAGGGGTTGGGGTTGGGGGGTGCAAGGACACCCCGTCCCTGGCCCTTCTCAGGGCTCAGTTATGCAACAGATCGACCTTTTTTTTTTTTTTTTCCCCCACCTCCTTTCCTAGGAAAACGTGACTTTTCCACGGTTATCAGTCCTTCCCCTTCCTAACTTGGGATCCAGCTGATTTCAATCAAATTTTGTCAGAGCCATCAAGTTCCTACAAGCTGAAATGGGTGGCGGGGCACCGGGATCCACCCAGCTGAGGCAGCAGCACCCAGTGCTCGGCACACGTGCGGCTCTCTCTGGCTACGGCCGACACCACGGCTCGTTCCTCCGAGGCAGGAGCTGCTGGAAAAGAAGGAGCAGGGAAGAGCAGGCACCCGAGAAGCTGGTGTTAGCTTTTGCAGGAGCCCATGGGTTTTTTCCATGGGGGGCTGGGCTGTTTTCCTCAGTGGAGCGGGTTCTGCGTAAGCCCATCTCTTCCTGCCGGGGCTGAGGAGGGAAGGGAACACCTGAGCTTCCCATTTGAGGCTGGATGAAGAAGTCAGAGGTGGGGGAAGGTGGTTGACTAAGGGGGGGGATCCACGGAGCTTCCCACTGCGCCTCCTCACCAAAAGTTCTGCAGCTGCATTTGGAGCTGAACAGAGCAAATACCCCATGCACAAAACAGGAAAAAAAATAAATAAAAATAAAGCCTTCTAAACACTCCTGCGCCTCCACACCAGCTCTAACACCAGCTGAAATCCTATTTGCCACAGAAAAGCCCGAAGCAGAATCTCCAGCAGCCAGGGCCAGGAGATAAGATAAGGAGGGTTCAATGACAGAGCACAAGTTGCACGTTTCTCACTATCAGCCCTCACGCCTCCTCCTCCCCCTTTCCCTTCCAAGGCTCAGGACCGTGGCAAAAGGCGACCGAGTTTGTGCCATCCTCCGGCAGCTCAGCTCCGTCCCCCAACCCCGCCGGGAACGAAACTGCCCTCCCGGGTCCGTACGTATCAATGAAGCATTTGTCTCGTGCTTGGCACCAGGCGTCAGAGCACAAGGGTCCGTGCGCTGGATCGCCCAAACACGGCTATAAATGGCAAGAGGAGCCGCAGAGACAGCCCGTTCTCTCATTCTGCACCATCTCAAATAGCAGAGTTAACACCCGCGCTGCCCGAGAGGCTACCGAGGAGGAGGATGGCCGGGTAGAAACGCCAGCGTGGTATATATATAGTAAAAATAAGGAAAAAAAAGCCTAATTAGAGAGATTGAGCCACGCTTTGAATGCCACGCCGGGTCTAGCTCCCCGCCCGCGCATAAGACGGTGCCACCCTCGGCGCCGAGCCAAGAGATTAAGGAGAGCCGAAAGCAGGGAGGTTTCGGGAGCAAGATGCTTCTTGCATTCTTGGGGATTGGAGACAAATTCCTCCCCTTTTCAGTGGTTCTGGAGCTGGGCCAGGTGTCCTTCCAGGAGAAAAGCAAAGCTGCCGCGGGCAGGTCTGCAGATGGCAAAACCTGCAGGGCTAAACCCTGGAAGGGACCCAGCTGATAGAAGATGGGTATTTTTGGACACATCTCAAGGCATCGATCCCCCACCAGCCCTTTGCAGAGGCACCGGGGGGAGGATACGTCTCCTCCACTCCCCACTTCAGTCAACCAGTACAACCCAGACCAGCCTGCCACGGGCACACCACCAGCGAGCTAAATATAGGGAATTGCTGGGGCAGAGCCACGGCCACCCCAACAAGGGGTCTCTCCTCAGAGCCAAGGCTGGGAGAAGCTCAGGCACCCATCGCTAGAGTCCACATCTCCCCCAGCAGATACTGGGGGGGGGCACCTCCTGACTCATCCACCACCCTCTGCAGAAAAATAACAACAGGCTACAAGAAAAAAAAAAAAAAAAAAAAAGATGGATTTTTGTTTGGTTTGGGGTTTGTTTTTTTTTTTGTTTTTTTTTTAAATTATTTGACAATTAACAAAAGAGGGATGGAAATCTGGCTTGTAAACATTGATAGCTCCTTTCTGATCACAACTAGTACTTTCCACGAATGTCCCTTTGTGCTGTCTGATCCGCTCCAACAATGACAAGCCGACTCTGTCAGGGCTTTTGCTGCTCTGCTCCAGGGTCACAAATCCAGAGGCAGCTTACTGGCCACAGCATCAACAGCCACCGGCAGCAGGATCCACCGCTGGCACCAAAGAGAAAGATGACAAACCAAGCAGAAATTTTAGAGCCACTCCCCTACGCAAGAAGCTCAGGGGAGGCAGGAGCTTGGCGCTGGGTTCTGTGCCCATCTCGCTGCCAACTGGTTTGGAGAAAAGTGGGCTCTGCAAAAGCAGAGTCCTACTGGAGCAGGGGATAGGGACAGTCTTACCCAGTGCCAGCCCAGCAGGGACAACCCCGAGCTGTTGTCAGAGGGAAGTTTGGCCCCGGACTGTAAGAATTTGGAGCTGCAGAGCCAGCAAGTTTGGGACAAAGAGGGACTGGCACGTCATCGGCTCGATTGCTGCAGTGGAACCAGAACTGCCTGTAGCTTGATGAGGGGAAGTGAAACCTCATCTTAGGCTGGAGGGCAGCCAGGGCTGGAGGAGCTCGCACCCAGCTTCCAGCCATCGCACGGGAATCTGGGCTGAACATCAGCAGATTCAGGCTTTTTTTGGGGGGGATATACACCTTTCAGAGCCTCTCAGCCCCGCCTTTCCAAGATGACCCAACTCCGCAGGTGGGTCAGCAACACTAAATAAGTAAGTTTTAATTACTCAGGCAGCCTTTGGCTGTACCTGACCACCAGTAGATGAGAACGAAGCCATGGAAAACCAACAGTGGGAGCCTCCCAGTCCTTGGCCCCAAGGCAAGGGACCTCAGATCACCGCTGCCACCATCGGGCCACCCTCCCCCACCAGGCAACTTGAGGAGCCACCAGGAAGAGGGAAGATGCACAACGTTAAAGAACAGTGTTATTAATAGAAATGTCCCTCGGCCACCGGGGTGACCTGCCAACACCCTTCCCAGGCTCTGTGGCCGCTTTGGTTTGAGGGATTAAACAACCCAACGTACGAGGAGCACGGGGCCAGGTCCAGAACCAGGATCCCAGCTTGTTCCTTGAGGCAACCAGTTGGTTCAGACCCCAGTTCTTGGTGGGAGAAGGGTCTCTCAACACCACGCTACTCCCCCCATGGACAAGCAACTCACAAAAAATCCAACAAATTTGAATACACTGTATTTATTTGTAACAGATTCTAAAGAATCTAGTGAATCTATGTCAAGCCCATCGCATGACAAGTGATACAGGTGTAGGAAAAAAAAAACCACAACATTTAAAACAAGAAAAATAAATCAAGTGCCATTCAAGCTACTGGAATCTTCCAACTGCCCCTCACAGGAGGCAGCATAGTATCACTGCAAGGTCTAGAAAAAAAATTCAGATTCAACCCATTCACAAGAGTCCCACCACACACACTCTGTAAATCAAAAAGTGCAATCTCAACGTTAAGTTGCCCTGTCGAGCTGTTGGCTGTAGGGAATCTTTTTTTTTTTTGACATCTTTAACGGGAAGGAGGGAATCTCAGTTTAGTGCGTCTAACATGTCTGGGGGCAGAGGGGAAGCAGCCTGGAAAAAAAAATTATTAGCATGCTACCTGTCACCTATGTTCATCTGAAGTTTAAAATGCAAGAAAAAAAAATAATAAATAACTATCCTTCCTTGAAGCCATGAAGGTGGCATGCTCAGGATCTCAAAAGCAGCCCTTACACCAATTTTTACCTTGCACTGGAAAAATCTCAAGCTCCCACCACAGGGATTAGGCTCTGGGGGCACCAGGGAATTCCCAGGCTGGGGGCAGAGTCTACACACATCAGCCTTGTCTGTGAAGGCAGTTAAAACCTGTAATAACTACATCGTTAGTGACACTTCTTGGGCTCTGACTGGATAGGAAGCAAAGCTGGACCAGTTGCAAATGGGTTAGTTCATGTTAGGCACAAGAGCCCCCAGATCACTTCCCTCCCCAACCCCCCACCCCCCCTTACACCCATTCCACATCACCCCTACCCCAAAAAAGGTAGCAATCTGGCTATACACATTCCAAGGTTCTAGTCTTTATTAGAGCGTTCGGTCTGCCCAGCTATTACAGTTTTGTCACAAAAACAACAACGACAACAAAAAAAAAAAACCCAACAAAACCCCAAGAAGTTAGTCAAGATACTCAAGTATGTCAGCCTCGGAGGAAGCACCATGAAGCCACACGGTGTTCCCAGAGCAGCATCTCTAGGGAGGGCCCGATGCTCGCCCAACCTCTCCGCCCGTGCATAGTGAAGTCTGAGATGACGTTGCACGAGAAGGGGGCACGGCAACCCGGGCACCTCAGTGAAAGAACTGTTTGTGCTCTAGACACCCGACAACTTCAAAGCCACGTCTGACTACCAGAGCCAAACCCCTCAAGACACAAGAGGGTTTGTTTGGAGAAAAACCATACTACTTTTTTTTTTTCCCTTCTTAATTCTCCTAAGGCCAACTGACTTCTGCACAACCTTCTCCGCTCCCCAAGCTCCGTTTCTAGCTAGAGAATGAATTTCAAATGCTATCAGTGGCTCACATGTGGAATCACGTAGCTGGAAACAGGCTGCTTTTGAAGATCAGACCTGCCCAAGGGCAGAGGGAAGATCTCCAGCTGGAGTCTGGAAGAGGTCTCCCCTATCTCCTACAAGGACCCGGGCTCCACCCCCCATCACAGCAACTAGTTAGTTATCTCCGGCTGCTAACTAGTTGGTTTGTGCTTCAAAGGACAAGCCTCATCGTCCCAGATAACCCAGCCGGCCTCTGGCTTTGTGCATTAAAACCACACTTGCATGCCAAAAAAAAAAAACCACCAACCAACCAACAACAACCCCAAAATAAGCAGCATTTCAAATTCCCCCCCTAGAAAATACAGGATTGGGTACGGTAGCCTGGGGCAGGCCCCTGGACAGATCTTCTGCCTCATCACTTATGTACACGATTGCATTTTGGCACTGCAGACTCAGGAGCTTGAATAAATTCATATGTAGGTCCCTGCTGCCTTTTTTTTTTTCCTCCATAAAGCTCTGCACAGCATTTTCCACCATGCACTCCCCCCCCTACCCCCCCTAGCATCCCCAGTTTCAGGCATTTACACAAAGTCATTCCAAGTTGTCCCCCACCCACCCACCCACCCTCCCCTCCCTGTTTATGCAACTCCACTTTGACAGCTATTTGCTACGGCTGGTCCTTCACGGGCAGCAAGCCATGCCAGAAAAACCTCAGCGACATGTAACCTGCGATCCCATTCCTGCTTCAGCGAGGTTACTAGAAATGATCTTACCACCCTCCTGCTCCCCCCCAAACAGAAACATTTTCCTCATCAGGACATCCCCAACTCAAGCTTTTGGGATGTCAGCCCCTGAAAAAAAAATATTTTTTTTTTTTTTAAGGTTTACAGTACAGTTGTGTTTATATTGTTACAGGCACTTAAACAGGATTCTTTGGTCCTTCAAAGGAATTAGCCACTCTGGCTTCTATCTTCAGAAACCACAAGTCTGCACACCCATAACACCTCCCGCACTAAAAAAAAACAAAAACAAACCAACCAACACAACAACAACATCAACAAACACCGAAACCAATTCGGATCCATTTCAGGGCAGTGCAGCTCTACCTTAGCGTAATTCTACAATCTCCCCACACACACCCCCGCCCTCCCCCGTTGCCTCCAGAATTCAATAAGCGATCCCAGTCTTCCTGTAAACCTCCAAAGTCAGCTACTTTCCGTAACACTGCACTTCCCATCACAGTGTACAGCAGACAGGCCTCGTTCCAACAACCCCAGGAACAAGACACTCAAGAAAAAGTCCAGGAAGTTTCCTTTTGTCGCAGTTCTAAGAAGGTTTGTCTTTTTCTTTTTTTTTTTTTTGTCTGTTTGTTTTGTTTTGCCCCATTTCCCTCCCCATTCCCCAAGGCAAGGAAATACCTCGGAGGACAGACAGACCCTGAAGTTTGTCCTGGCTCAGTTACAGGGAAGCCACGTTGGGTAGGACTGATTGCAAGGCAGGAAGGGCTGCACGTGGGTGACGTAGTAGTTGAAGTTTATTTCACTGACGTAGGGAGCTGGCTGGTAGTAGCAGGTAACGTTTGTGACGGTGGGGATGATATTCTGCTCAGCCAGAACCCTCACGGCCAGCATGGCAATGAGGTTCAAGGTCTGCCTCCTTTCGTGTCCCATGAGGCAGACTGTGCTCTCATTGACCACCCTGTGGAGGGTCATCAAATAGTCATATCTTTTGCTCTCCATCCCAACAAAGTGGCTCTGGAGGTAGCACTCCAGCTTCCTCTGCTGCTCACCGATGTCAGAGAAGTCTATGAAAAACCTGGAGCACATGTATCTCTGTAGTGCCTTCATATCCACTTCCGATTTGGGCTTAAAACCCCTGACCAAGAGATTGCAGTACTTCAGAAGCCCCCCACCTCTGATCTCCTCTGGGTTCCTCGTAGCGATGACCCTGTTCCGGAGGTGGTCCATTGCCTCCTCAAAGTCCCCGTACATGCTCTCCCCGGTGACCGTGGGGTGGAAGTTCTCAGCCATGGGGTTCTCTGAACACTCCCCAAACAGCAGAAGCGAATCCAGGATGATCTGGAAGGAGTCCACGCTGAACTCGAACTGCCGTCTGAGAGAGTCCACGAATTTGAGTTCCACGTTCTTCCCGCTGTTGTTGGAGAGGGATATGAGGCTCCAGCGATCGGTCTCGTTGCACACC
Source organism: Gallinago jamesoni (assembly GCA_025769975.1). NCBI lineage: Eukaryota > Metazoa > Chordata > Aves > Charadriiformes > Scolopacidae > Gallinago > Gallinago jamesoni. The sequence continues at coordinate 4,217,066 of JAOQGH010000009.1, forward strand.
TTCACAAGCTTCTGCACGTAGGCCTCCTTCAGAGTCATGGGGGTGATCTTGTCTTTGTTGACACCTTCTGGGAGGAAATCGAGGAGGCAGTCCATGACCACATCTTTAACAAGCTGGAAGACATCTTCGGTCTTCAGATCTACACCAAAGATGAGATCTAGGTCTTTGTAACCCAAACCACTGTCTTGATGCAGAACGTGACTAGCTGCTGAGCCGTTCAACCTTACATTATGGACTGGGATTCCTTTCTTCTCCAGGCGACTACGGACAACCTGAGACACAAAGAGAGCCGGTGAGAAGCAAGGAAGCATTCTTGGAGCAGGCTGGTTACAGCAGCAGGATTCACTCCCCGCGCTTATATGGGTCACTCCAGTGCAAGACAGTGAAATAAAAAGCTAATCTATTAGAAATAGGTCACTTTGGAAAGCATCCAGAGTCTTGCCAGCAGCTGGGGGTGGCTCTCCTTTCCTTATTCCCTTCCATTAGAGGGCTCTTACTGTGCACGAGCAGCTCTTTCTGCTTCCAGTACAGCTGTTTGCCCTTCCTTATCCCCCTCAAAGCTGAGAATTTATCTGAACCCATTCTTTGGGGGGGTCTCTGCCCCCCTTATCCCCCCCCCCCGCAGTCGCTACCAGCTTTTCCAGCCATCAAGCCAAGACTAGCCAATCCAAAAGGGACTCCAAATCCAAGGCAGCAGCACAGTCTGCAGCAGTCCCTGTTGATTTAATCAGGGTGGCTCACTGCTTTCAGCCGGCCCTTTTGCCTGTCAAGACTCATTAAAGGCAAATCAAGATGCCAGAACTGCTCAAAAGCCCCAGCCAGGCGTATGCAAGTTCATGTCCTAACTAGTAAGTGTATCCTAACAATTTCCAGTGTGTCAGAGCTTCGTGCTGAACTTGGCACGCTATCAAGCGCAAGAGGCGGCTTTCATCTTACGGGTGTTACTCCAGTGATTTTAATGCTGCCTGCTCAGTCCTGGCACACCCACTGGTGCCTCCAAAGCTTTGTTCATTTAGAGCAAAGCTGAATCACTTGCCCGATTACTTAACAGGCAGGAGGCTGAAATAACCCCAAGACCATAAAATAAAATAGCTGGACACCAGCTTATAATTTAACTTTAACTGAGCTCAAAGATCCCAGGAAGATTAAGTTCACATCTTCCACCAGAAGCTTTTCCCACCCCTCATCCTGCTTTCATGTCTCTCACCAGCAATTACCTGCTGTCCTGCAAGTCCCACCTCACCAGCCTGCTCACCCAGGGCTTGGAGCAAGGCTAGAGCTTGAAAGAGCCAAAGCTTGGGATACAAATAGACAAGCTGTACCACTAGAAGCCAGTCTGACCAGGCTAATCAGCCCCAAGAGGTTGTCCTAATTTGAGAGGCCCCATAAAAATTCAAAACCTTGTCAGAGGGGCCAAAACCCCCACTTGGTTGACATGGTCTTGAGTAGACGGTTCTGTGTGGAGACCATCTGTGAGATTCTGGGGAATTTGTGAGACTCAGCAGCTGTAAAACTGCCCCTGCATGAGTTTTCTTTAGAAAAAAGAACACCCAAAGGTGAAGGACTGCAGTATGCATCCACAGCACATCATGGACCACTTGGGGACCACGCTAAGACATCACCCCAGCAAGCTTCTGCAGCCCCAAGGTGCCCTCACAAACAGAAGACATCTTGCTACAAACCAATTAGTGTTTTTAAACTTAAATCAAAAGTTCAGGAGGCTGTTAAATCTCACAGTGCAGCTCCTCGCCTGGTGTTTCCCCTGATACTCTCTGACGTGAGCCACTCAGGCTAGAAATGTGCCCGGGCTCCTTGCCAACCCAATGGTGACAGTCACATGCCAGGCAACAGTTAACCAGTGAGCTATTCACCATCAGAAGTCCCAAGTCCCCACCAGAACATCCAATTCAGCCATGGAAGCAGTTGTTTCCAGAGCCAGATAGTCTGAAAACTGAATTTAAGTCTAAGAGAGACGCAGGGTTATTCCCCTGTATAGAATAAATATCAGGCAGTCGATCCAAGGGAGTTCCTGGTGCACAGTTGTTGCCAACTGCCACTGGAGTCACTCACCCGAGGCACGGCTCCAGCACTACTTGTGGAGTTAAGTTTTGTGCTATTAGGGTCAGAGAGAGACAAGATATAGGTCACAAAAGCGTTGGAGGCAGAGCTAGGACCAGTGCTCAGAGAAAATCTCATTCCAGATTAATTTTCTGGCCCCAAAGAGCATCTGCTTAACTCCCTCCTGGGCGCTGCTCGGGACCTGCAGCGTTTCAGACCCATAAGCTTCAGGTTTACTGGATCTTCCCAGGTCTGTCCATGCAAGGTGTAGTCAGAAAAGGGGGAAAACCCCCCACAAAATCCAACTACTCAAGCGAGTCTCGTCCCAAATCATCCAAAAACCTCCCCTTCAACCTACAGAGAGCCTTGTTACTTTCCCTGAGGACAGGAGGCTTCAGCCTACCAGTCTCAACCTGAAGCACATCTCCCCAGCTGCAGGCAGAGGGTTCAGGTATGCGTTTTCCCCAGAGGGTTGGATATTTAAAAGGTTAGGCAGCTGCTGACCTGCTTCCCAAAACAGCACCTCACGTTACGTGCGGTTCAGATAATTGACTCTGACAGCCAGGCAGGAGCAAACCCTGCCTCTGCTTCCCACCTCCCACAACAAGAGCATGTGCAATAAATAACTGCCTTTTAGGTTACTTGTTTCAGATTAGTCAGCCCTAAACACAGGGTCCGCCAGCGTGGTCAGTCAGAATTACAGCCCTCAGTTATTTAATGTTTGAAGTTGCTAGTGGCAACATCCTTTTCGGGCAGCTCTGGCACCAAATTGCTTCAGTTTTGTGGAACTAAACAGTAATAAGTGGTGGAACATTTGATGCTGCACTGCGCCGGGATTTTAACAGCGCTGAGCTTCCCTGGCCTTGCACAACCCAAGGGCAGTGCCCTGATGGTAGCTCTCATCTGTTACTCAGTTTAAAGTTCCAGCAGCCAAGATTTAGCACTTCTGCCCCCAGCAGATGCAGCAGGAACTCGAGGAATTTGAAATCAGCTGAGGCTTCCCTTTAAACAGGCAAGTGTCTTTCAAATGTCACCTTTCCTTTCTTTTTCCAGGCTCAAGTAGAAATATTTCTCAAGCAGCTGAGGCTTCAAAATCCTAGCAATTAGCTTATTGTGAAAGCCAGTTTGGTTTTAGCTTTGTGAATAGCCTTTTTAATTAGAAGCTAACATCTCTGATTTTACATTTGATGAGTCATTACTAAGGAATGAAGCTGCCTCCCAAACATGAATATGCATCAGCTTATTTGAACTACATTGTTAGTTTAATATTAAACACAGTTATTACTTTATAGTTAAACTAACAGGAACTCTTGAACGAGATGAAGTCTTGGGCAGATTCTGGAGGATACAGCCAGTGTGACAAGAATCAAAGGACACTGACATTTGATCCAGCCTTTAAATTAACGACTGCTGCTTACAAATGTCCACCAGCACAAAGCCATTTGGTGGCAGCAGCTCCAAAAAGCCACTTTTCCCTCACCCACATTTCACTGGGCACCAAAACCCACTCAGGAGAAGTTGGGGGGAAATACAGGATGGGATGAAGCGAAGTGGGATCCATGGGATCAGGCATGAATTTTCAACGCCTGTGATTCTTCCCAGAGAAGGCTCTTTCTAGGAGGGTTCTTCCAGCTTTACGCATTCCTGCCACCTTTTAAACACACACCAACCCCTCGGGAGCATCCCCGGCCCCCTCGGGGGACTCAGCCCGGGCGCTCTGCCCTCAGCCCGGCATGAAGTGGGGGGGGGGGGGGGAAGGCGGAGGGTGCCCGGGGAGGGGGGTGGGGGGATTGGCCCGGGGCCCGGCGGGCCGGTTACCGCCGCCTCAGCACTTTTATTTTCTCCCTGACCCCCAGGGGGAACGGGGCAGAGTCCAAGCGGGTGGCGGAACGGGGCCTGTAACCCCCCCACCCTATTCCCAGCCACCCTCAGGCCTCACTGCGGCCTACTTGCGGCCTACCCGCCCCCCCCCCGGGGCCTCACCTGGACGATGGTGCGGGGCCGCACGGAGAGCGTGGGGAAATTCCCGCGGCCGTGGATGGGGACGGCCTCCCCCAGGATCTGGTCCAGCCGCTGCAGCTGCTCCCACGACAGGACGCTGAAGCGGCTTCCTTCTTGTTCCGAGGCGCCCGGAGCGGGGCCCGCCGCCGCCGCCACCAGCATCGCCGAAACGCCACCGGAAGAGGAGCCCGAGTCACCCGGAAACAGCCCGGAAACCAGCCGGAAGTGCCGGGTTTGGAGGACAATCTACTTTTTCTTTAAAAAAAAAAAAGGTTTGCTGAGAGAAAGGCTGCTGCTGCGGCGGGGCGGAGGCGGGGAGGCGCGGTCGGGGCCCGAGTAAGGGGGGGAAAACACTGCGACAAACCGGGCCAGGCCGCGCTACTCCCCGCCCGCCACTAGCTCCGCTGAGCGCTGCGCTCAGCCCGCGCCCCGCACCGCTTTATATAGGGTCCGCCGGCCGCGCCTCCATTGGCCCGGCCCCACCGCCAATCCCGACCCGGCCCCGCCACCCCGCCGGCTCTCTCATAGGCTCGGGATGAAGGTTGGGCCTGAGTTGAAAACCAATCAGAGGAGCGGATGGGGAAAGAGGCAGGGTGAAGGGTGGAGGGGGCGGGGACGAGGCCGGTGGAGCCCCGCCCCTCCGGCGCGGCCCGCTGCGTGCGGGAATCCCGGCGCTGATTGGTCGGGAGGGAGCGCGGGTTAAAGGGACACCCCATTGATGCCCCGTGGGTGCCCCATTGATGCCCAACGGGCTGGCACCTCATCAATGCCCCATGGCCTGATGCCCCCATTGATACTCAATGATCTGACACCCCCCTGATCCCCACGGTCAGGTACCTCATGGATCCCCCCATTAGCTTGATGCCCCATGGATACCCCACAGCCTGGTACCCTATTGATACCCCGTGGCCTGATGCCCCATTGGTGCCCCAGCGCCTGATACCCCATCATGGTCTGGCGCCCCACAGTCCAATGCCCACCAGCCTGACACCCCCCCCCCAAGCCCCTCTTGCCCTGGCCAGCAGTGTCCCCAGGGTCCCACCACACCCGCTGGCTGCAGGGACCCCTGGCACCCAGGAGAGCCGGGGTGACACCCCAGGGTGATGGAGCCCCCTGGCTCAGGAGGCTGATGCCGGGCTCTCCCAGTCCTAAAATTTCAACCCCAGCCCCTAAATCCACCGCGTGGCCCTGCTGCTGTCTGAGCCACCGCCTCCTCCTCAGGCCAGTCGTGTTCCCAGCTGCCGGCTGCCCATTTCCTTTCATCCCAATAATTCCCATCACTTTAAAGAGCTCGTTTCCCTGCGGAATTTAACCCTGCAGACATTTCCAAGAGGTGCCTCCCTGCTGAGCCGGTGCCTGATGCCTCACGATCCTGGGGAAGGACAGGCAGGACTCCAGGCTCTGCATCTGCAGCCATCATTCCCATTTCCTTCCTTCCTGCTTGGAGCTGGGATCCATCCTCAAAAGCCACGAGCGCTGTCGGGGAACAAGCCAGCACCGATTTACTTTTATACCTTCACAGGGATTTTTTTGCAAAAACACCCCCGAAAACTCCCAAGCTGGGGCATTTCACTCTGGGGAGGCTGTTGCAGAGCTCTTTCAAGCTGCAAAGTCCATCTCTGAAGAAAAGGCTTGATGGTGGCAGGTTGTCCTCTCCCATATCCCAGGGCTCTGCTGCTGGAAGCTGGAGCCGGCTGCGGAAAGAGTCACGTAGTGATGGAGAGATTTGGGGTTTGGGGGAAAATGGGGTGTTTAGGACCATCTACAGCTGGGCTGGAGGGGAGAGGAGGCAAGAGGATGCCTTGAACTCTGGTCCCGTCTGAAATCCTCCCCACCCTGTGATGCACCAACAGTCTGATGTGTCCCATGAGGGGCTGGAGTCCCCTCCCCGGGGGTCCCCACATGGGGATGCTCCTCATTTTGTGGGGTTTCACTCTCCAGAGTCATTGCATGGCTCCATCAGGCATCTCCGTCGGGATTAAATGCTCCCGGTTACACCTCACTGGGCTCCGAATTGGGGCAAAGGAGGAGGGGATCCCTCCTGGAAAGCGATTTTCCAAGGAACCTGATAAAATATTAGGTCGCTGACCTCCCATTGCAAAACCCCTTTGATCCTGTCGGCCAAAGAACCTCATCAAGAAGAGTTTCCCAAGAGGCCGAGAGGGGCCAAATGGTTTTAGGGATTGGGATCCACCCTGCTCACCCGTCCTGGGGGATCCGGCTGGGAGAAATCAGCTGTGGGAGAAAGGGTTGGCTGGGTGCTCAGCACCCCATGGGCAATTCGGGGGACCCTACCAACCGTGACACCCCCGGGCGGCGGTGGGTCAGGATGTGGCCGTGGAGCTGGTGGGATAAAGGAGGTGCTGCAGATCCTTGGGGGATGAGCCGGTGGCCCGGTGATGAGCCGGGAGATACACGTCGGCGTTGCCCGGGCTGAGAGGGCCAGGCGTGCTGACGGCTCCGGAGAAAACATCAGCTCATTAAAAAGAGCTGACGTGCTCCTGGCCCGACTGGCTGAGCCGCTCGTTAACATCCATCACCAAACGATTATCCCAAAGAGCCGCCGGCAGCGAACCCGGGACCAGGAATGGCACTGAGGCCGTTTCCTTCCAGCTCAGCAAGGGCCAGCCCGGGCTTTATTCGTTTGTTTTGTTGGCAATTAAAGAATAATCATCGTCTTGGGGTGAAACACGGGCGGATCCTGCCTCCCGGGTGATGGCACGGGGGTGGGCAAAGCCCCTTTGAGGGTGGCCCAAGGGCTGGGCAGGGGGATGGGGGCTTGGGTTTGCCGATCCCCATGGATCTGGGGGTGGCAGCGTCCTGGTTCTGCTTGGGGACACTGGCTTTGTCCTGCCAGGAAATCACGCAGGGAGGAGCCAGGACGTGTCCCAGCATGTGTGTGGGGAGGAATAGGGCACCCCCCAGCTGCCAGGGGGTGTGGAGAGGGACAGAGGTTGCCAGGAGAGTGGCTGGGGGGCTGGAGACAGAGACCTCCCCATCTAAGAGGTGCCCCCTAGGGTGTTGTGGACCTTGTCCAGTGCTCAGCACCCATCATGGGCTGGTCAGCGGGGGATTTGGAGGGGAAAAAAGGGCTGGAGGAGCAGGGGAGTGGGGCTGGGATGGGCTGGGGGAGTGGGGCAGGGAGGGAAAGCCCAAACTGGAGATGAAGAGAGGTCTCGGGGACTCCCTGACCCGCGTGGGGCTGGCCCCGTCCCACCCGACATTAAGCAGGGTGTGTGCCAACTCCCTGAGCAAGCAGGAGGGACCAAGCCCTTCTCCTGGAGCCACCAACGTCACCTGGTGTCGCCCTGGGGGAGCAGCAACACTCGCCGTCAGGGTGGGGGCATCCCTCCTGCCCTGCTCCCACGGCAGCTGCCCCCGGCATTGCCACCCTGCACACGCCAGCCGTGTCCCACACTGTCCCCATGCACATGCTGGCTGTCCCCGTGCCCACGCTGGCTGTCCCCATGCCCACTGCAGCTGTCCCTGTGCACGCACCTGCCACCCTGTGCATGAAATGGCCACCTCCGTGCGTGCCCGGGCTGCCCCCACGCACACACGCCAGCTGTCCCCATGCAGACATGAGCTGTCCCCATGCGTTTGGCCTGCTGTCCCCACGCACACA
>JAOQGH010000009.1:4286511-4311785 GCA_025769975.1 Gallinago jamesoni
TGCCCCATCCCTGGAGGGGTTCAAGGCCAGGCTGGATGGGGCTTGGAGCAACGTGGTCTGGTGGGAGGTGTCCCTGCTGAAGGCACTGGATGGTCTTTAAGGTCCCTTCCAACCTGAACCATTCTGTGATTCCATGATCTGGGGAGGTCATGCTTTAAATGGCAGGGCAGCATTTGAACAGGCTCACGATGCCGCAGTTGCAGCAAACGCTCCACCCTGTTGGGCACAGAAAGTTCAGGCAAAGGCTGAGAAGAGGCAGCATCGATACCACGGCTGAATTTCGTGCACGTGCATGTCTCTGTGCACTGACATCTCTGAGCAGTCCAGTGGACTGGTTGGATAGTGTCCCCAGTTTCCCAACCTGTGAAGTGGCCGCAGGAACACTCCCAGCTGCAACATAAATGCAGTTTGTAAAGCTCGAAGCTGAATATTTTCTATAGAAATGGCAGATAATGTGCCTGTGTGACCTTCAGAGGATTACTTCAGCTTGTAACCGCTCCTTGAGCAGCAGGGTAAGAAAAGAAAGAAAGGAGAGAAAAAAAAAAAAAGCATCTGGATTTCCTCTATTGGATTCCTCCAGTGTTTCCCCTCATCATCCTATTAAATGTTGAACAACTTAGCTCTTTATGTGACATATTTATTCTTTATCTGAATGAATCTAAAATGCAAAGTAGCTAACAGTACTAGATGCTTCTGCAGTTTCATTTGTCAGGCTTCTGGTGATCAGTCAGGTCCTCTGATTGTGGCCTGGTCTCAGTCTGAAGGCAGTTCCAGCTGCCCTCTGTGTGTGTATATTTAGTTCTACGTGTCTCTAGTTTTCTGTTCTAGGTTGTATTGCGAAGGGTACTGCAGAGATTTTGTAATATCTATATATAAGAAGGCAAATCAAATGCAGCTCCCTGGAGGACACGGGGGCATATGGAATCATGAAAGTTTTATTTCTGCTCTGAATAGGGCTGTGGCATTGGCTTGACTCTGCCATAAACTAAACCCCTGAAGCTTCAGCTATTAGTTTGTGTAATCTACACTGATACTTAGCATGGCTGTAACTTATTTTTTTCCTAACCTTCAGAAGTGCAGAATGGAAAAACCTCTACCAATGGAGTGTCGAATGGCATCCACCTCCACAGCAACGGCTTCCGCCTGTCGGAAGGCAGAGCACATGTGAGGTAAGGGGACAGATCTACCTACGTGAAAGCCATATGGCTTTGTCTGTCTCCTTTAACTCTTGCCAGGCTTAGCTGCTGCTAAACAAGGTGTGAAGTGCAAATCCATTTGGTGTATTGTCTTGGTTGTCAAGTGGCCTCTGTCCTAGGAGCTGTATTTGCTTCTGGTGCGTGGTCTGTGAACACGAGTCAGATCAGGCAAGAATGTCGTGGCAGAAATGTTGTCCATGAGGATTTTTCTCCTCTTATGAAAAATTCCTGCAGAGAAAACTTAAAAATGACTTTTCAGGCTTGGAAGCGAGGTGTTGTGAGCTGTTCTGAGTGGTTAGTACTTCCTGGCCTGCAGGAACTGTGTCTTGGTAAACGGGAGAGGAGCCTTGCTTCCCTTTGTCATCTTTTTGGGCATCTGCCTGCTACAAACTGAACCCAAGTGACCAAAATTGCTTTACGACGGTGCCACTGGAGTCATTACTTGTGAGCCAGGAACAGATGGAGACCCCTCTTCCGTAGTTCCTGCTGCTTGCTTGCTTTAAGCACAAAATGCAGTTGGGGTGGAAGCAGAAGCAGACTGGAAGCACATCTTGCTGACTGTTTTTCTTCCAGCTGATGACACATGGTGAAAAGTCAAGACACAGTTGCTTAATACCATATATGGGTAGTCTAGGTTCCACCAAAGTCACTTTGGTGAATGTTTTCAGCTTCTTTCCTCTAGATGGCCCCTCCACCACGGCAGCAGAGATGTGGCTGGAATTTTGGGTTGCCTGAGCATGGGCCTTGTGCAGCCCAGTGAACTCGGGTGCTTGGTTTCCTTCTGGATTTCCGTTCTGTTATACATTCCTAAAAGAGGATTGGAAATGTTTGGGTTTTTTTAATGCAGTCAAAGCAAACAGGAATTGATGAAGTCTGAGGCATTAAATATTTAAAATACACACTGGTCAATTTTGAGTGGATGTCTGTATATAAAGAAGAAAAGGAAACAATCAAATGATGGTCAAAAAGAAACCTTCCTCCTAAATTCAGGTTTTTCAGGTACGTGGTCTCTTCTGCAGACCTCTTTTTCTGAAGCTTCCGATTTGCTGGGACTTGCTAAGGTAGAACAAAGCACTGCAGACATTTAACTGAAGTAAACGGAGCATTTGAGACTTACCTGTGTTTTTTTCTTCTTCCCCTTCAGTCCCCAGGTGGAGTTACCTCCGTATCTGGAGCGAATCAAGCAGCAAGCCAACGAGGCCTTTGCTTGCCAGCTGTGGACTCAAGCCATCCAGCTGTACAGCAAAGCAGTGCAGAAAGCCCCCAACAATGCCATGCTGTATGGAAACAGAGCTGCTGCCTACATGAAGCGCAAATGGTAAGGAAGCGGAGAATATCAGAGAATTTAGCATCACAGGCAGTGCTGGGGCCTGACTTCTGAGAACCACGTTGTCCTTGTTGTCCATTGCGAAGCTCCCTGTGCAGGGTTGGGGTCATTAGATCAAGCTGTAAGGTGGGTCTCGCCTCTGGCACAGGACAAGCAGTGTGTGTTGGAGGAATTGCAGCCACAGATACTGCACGGGCAAGCACAGCTGGAGGCAGCTCATCTTTTTGCCTGCTGGTGTGCTGAGTAATGTTCTGTTCCTTTCCTGTTTAGAAAGAAACCAAAAAATCCACTTGTGAGCAACAGCATTATGAGTGTCTCCAAGGGTGTTTGTGTTTCTTTGGATAGTTCTGATCTGCATTAGAGTATGGCTCTCAATCTGCTTGTCAACAGATGAGGTAATGGTTACTATGCTTGAGAACTTCCTATCTCGTGAGAGAAGACTGTTGCAGGACCACCTGGAGTGGCTTTGGTTGCTGCTTTATCCCAGTAACTCGTACTGCAGATAGTCAGAGGTGACCTGGTGGCTCCCGCGCTCCCCCAGCTCGCCCACACTCCCCTTGCCTGGAAACAAACCTCTCTGAGGGACCTGGGGAGGTGGCAGCTGGTGCCTTGGTGGCTGGGGGAAGTTCCGTCTTAATTGTTGGAAAATACGCTGTTCTCCTCTGCAGTAGGTAATGTCTTCTCTGACCAATAGCCAGGGCTGCATCTGCAAGATACAGCCGAGTTATTTTAGTATCTGTCCCCTTGAGCAGAGTAAGACTGAGTAGCATGACTTGCCATTAGCATATTTAAAATAGCTGTAGTCCTTCATCTACATTTGCTTTTGTGAGGATATCCTTCTCCTCTCCCTGCTGAAATCCACAGTATGAATTCTCCCGTCTTCTTGCCAAGATAAAGAGCAGCCAGCGGTGGTTGTGACTGTTGGTGACTGGCCTCCTGGCTGTTTTGCAGCAGGAGAGGTTTGGGAGCTGCCTCAAAAAGACCTCAGCGTTCAGAGGGAGAAGAACAATAGTTTGCGATTAAGGAATGGAAGGCAGGAGCTGAGGGTGATCTCATGAACAGCATTTTTCTTATAGGAATGTTTTTTTCCCCAAAGGATGTTGGCGGATCTCAACCTTCCTGTGTGTCAGCTAGTGCTCTGCTACAGTTTTCAGTAGCAGGAAGATGTGAAAATATACACGCCATGGGTTTGCGTGGCGTGCAGTGATTAGGATTTAAATAGTACTAAGCTGATATTTCTCAGGTGCAAAAAAGACAGGGCGCTTCTCCGGTAGGAATAGGTACTGGTGTATGGCAGAAGGTGGCAGGGATGTCACTGAGAAGGGTGATGCAGTTGGATGGTGACCCACTGTGTGGCTCTAAGATGTCCTTCAGGTTTGGAGCAGGAGCAGCTACAGGCCACCCTGCAGAACGCTGCAGGGCTTGCTTTGGCCTCGTTCTCTGAATAACGGAGAGATCTAGAAAAAAGGAAGGTCTGTAATTTCCTAACGTCCCCTCGCTCATCTCCCTTCGATGCTCCTCGTGCTCTGCAGCGCTTCTAGGGCTGTCCTTTTCAAATCTGCTCGTAAGAACCAACCGCATCGCTCTCCAGATCACTTTTAGCAGCCTACGTTGGCAGTTCTTAGCTGATTTCTAGTTAGAGGATTTTTGCACAGGCTGAGTCAAACCTGTAACAGTGGGAGAAGTCGGTTCCTGCTTTACAGCTCCACGTGTCCCTTTTCACACCAGTCTGTTGGCCTGTCTGACACTGGTAGTCGAGGTTGAAGGATTTTTGGGGGTGGCGAAGCAGCTAATAGCCTGATCAGCTCTGAAAATGTGAGACACCCATCTGTCATCGTAACGGGTAACTTGCATTCCCCCTTTCTTTGAATAAAAGTGGCCTGATGGCTGTGTATCCAGCCTCTGGGATTAACACACGGTGCTGCAAAGACAGCCCTCAAGAACCTTCTTTCTCCTGCTCTGCAGCAGATCTTGTGGACGAGGCACTTCACCTTCTGTGTGCAATACATGGCCAATATCTGCTTGTGGCACTGAATAAGCGCTGTTTAGCATGAAACCCAAAGATTTGGAGCTCCCTTTAGTGAGTAGAGACATGAGAGCACCCTGAAAAAGGCTCCGTGTGATCTAAAGTTGTCTTGTAGGAGGTACAGGGCAGTTCACCCCATTTCCCTTGGGACTGTTTCAGACTTTGATCTGTTTACAGGTGTGTTAATATTATCATTATTAGCCATCACAGGGAGACTTGGTGCTATTTTAAGGCAGATTGTGGTGCTTCTGAAGAGTTTAGGCTCGATGCTGGTACACCAGACGTGCCAGCCCTGGCTGACTTCTCAGCCTCTCTCCGAAACGAACATCAGCATGGAAGTCTTATCACATTCCTCCTGCTTCCAGAGCACAAGCAGAGGCATTTTTATTCCCACAGCCATAGAGCTTTGGGAAATCAAGCATACTTTCCAGTAACTGTAAACAGGATATAAATATCCATTGTGATACCAGTCTGCTATAACGCTTATTTCTAAAACTTTAAAGGTTTTTCTTATAAAGGTGGGGAAAAAAAAAAAACCCTGCTGCTTTAGAGTCCATCTGCATAAAGTGTGGTGGTTCTGTAGCTCCTTCTTGAGGGCTACAAGTGGCTGTGGGCAAAGGAAACATGCTGCCACGCTGTGCGTCCACAAAGGGGCACGCGTGAGCTGCCGTGCTCTGCCGAGGCCCCGCTCGCCTTGCAGGAGAGGCCTTGTGTCTGCTTGGCCAGAGGGTTTGTGCATCCTCCATCTTCAAAGGACTTCCCTAAATGTGTTCTATCGGCGAGCTCTGCTCTGGCAGATTTAAAATGGCAGGTCAAGACTTGCCGGGCTTCCCTGCCTGGTGGTATTGCAGGGCTGCCTGGATGTGTGCGGAGGTGTGTTTGAGAAGCTGGGCTTGGTCAGATGGTGGCCCTGGGAAACAGCAAATGCTGTTAGCACGTGAGCTTGTGGGGTGTCTGCTTGCACAGAGAGAGATGGAGACAGCACGCTTGAGAGGGAGACAAGGGCTGGGAAATGGCAGTGGAAAATGCGCGCTGTTTCTGCTTGGGTTATCTAATCCAAACCTCCCTTTCCTTCAGGGATGGGGACCATTACGATGCTTTAAGAGACTGCTTGAAGGCCATATCCTTGAATCCGTGCCACCTGAAGGCCCATTTCCGTCTTGCCCGCTGTCTCTTTGAACTCAAGTACGTGGCAGAAGCGCTGGAGTGTCTGGATGACTTTAAAGGGAAGTTCCCAGAACAAGCACACAGCAGCGCCTGCGACGCACTAGACAGGGACATCAATGCAGCCCTCTTCTCCAAGAGCGATAACGGTGAGTGCCCGTCTTCAGTGTGGTTCTTCAAGGTTATACTCAAATCTAATGATCGGACAAGGGGTTTTCTCCTTAAACTGCCCCTCTGAAGTAAAGCTCCAACTTCTGAGAGAGATTGATTGTTACTGTGCACAAAAACTGGCCTGAGCCCGTCCTTTCCTCGCGCCTGGTCCTGGTTTGCTCTTGAGCGAGAGGATGATAAAAGGAGCCTGATATACCAAGAGATAATCTGGAAGGAAGCTTGTGCTCTAAGCCCTGCTCCCTGCTGGAATTGTCCTTAGCTCTTCTCTAAAGCTCTTGGGATCTCCTAGAGTGCTGTTTGCTTAGAACGTGTTCCTCCCCGAATTGTGATGAGGGAAATCTGTTGTCCTTCCAGCTGAAGACAAGAAAGGAGGTGGCCCCATCCGGCTGCGAGCCACGGGCCGCAAGGATTCCATCTCAGAGGATGAGATGGTGCTGAGGGAGCGCAGCTACGACTACAAATTCCGATATTGTGGCCACTGTAACACTACTACAGACATCAAAGAGGCCAATTTCTTTGGCAGGTACGTTGGCAGAGTGTAATAGGGATGCAGGACAGGAGCGTGAGCAGCAGCAGAATGTTCTCTTCCATCGGATAAAGCCTCACGCGTAGCCCCATGTGACTGCTCATAAAATGACGCTGACAATGGTTTGCAGGGTTGAAAAAGATGACAGAAACCCTCCTCCTTGTGTGGCTGCATGAATAGCTGGTTCAGTAGCAGATCCACAGAGGACCCAGTTGGGCTAGCAGTTCAGAAAAGCCAGTTGGGATTGAAAACATGAATCCTGGGGATGGAGGGAGCCACCAGAAAAAGCTTTATCCGGACCCGTAAGCGTGAGGGGTGGCAGCCTGCTGATTATAGACACCAACTGAGGTTTTCGTGTCTGCTAGAGACTAGCTTTGGCTCTGCGCTGTCATCTCCAGCCTCTGCTCCTCTCACCCTAGCAATGCACAGTACATAGTCAGTGGGTCAGACGACGGCTCCTTCTTCATCTGGGAGAAAGAAACCACCAACCTCGTTAGAGTGCTGCAGGGAGACGAGTCGATTGTGAACTGTCTCCAGCCTCATCCCAGTTACTGCTTCCTGGCCACCAGTGGCATTGACCCAGTTGTACGACTGTGGAACCCTAGGCCAGAGGTAAGAGCCGCAGCGAAAGACCATCTTGCTGTTGTGAGATCTCACACACGCACCGGTCTTTCCTTCTGGGATCTCTTGGGAGCTGCAGCAGCAGTAACAGCCCCTCTTTGGTGCCAACTCTGCCTCACCGAGTTCTCTCCCTTCTTGTCTTGCAGAGTGAAACCCTCAATGGCCGCGTGGTAGTAGACATGGAAGGTGCTTCCCAAGCTAACCAGAGACGGATGAATGCAGACCCGCTGGAGGTGATGTTGCTCAACATGGGGTACCGGATTACAGGACTGACCAGTGGTGGGGCTGGAGGTTCAGACGATGAAGACAGCTCAGAGGGGCAAGTCCAGTGCCGGCCCAGCTAAAACAGAACTGCCTCTCCTTCCTCTAATTGTTTGGCTGAAAGGGAACCTAGTTTCCTTGGTCCTGAACTTTCTCTGATGAATGACTGCACTGTTTCGCACTATGCACAGAGTAGGACAAGCTGGCAGGGGCAGGAGCGGCCGTCTCTTTAAACCATCGCCACCACCTCCTCCTTCTCCCATCACGCTACTGAGCAGCATGACAGTGCAGTCCGGGGTTTGCCTTTAGTGGAATTTAGTCCCAACCAGGGGGTCTTTGAATTGTCTGTAAGCAGTGTAAGCTGGTGATTTGTTTTTTTTTTCCCCAGAGCTGCTGTATGATCTGGTAGAGGGGACGTTGCCTGCATTCGTGCATTTGCAGAGGGGGTGTTAAATTCTTGAATAAAATACAAACCTAGGGCAGGGGTTATGGAATGAATTTACTGCAGTGATCTTGGTCTTGAAAGCTTGACTCTGCTTTTGTGCTCCCAGCCTGTCTTAGAGGCCCCTGGTTTAGAGTTGTTGGCCATAAAACACCTGGTTTGTCCCATAACATCTTTCTTCTGGCTTCCTCCATCTCTTAACGTGTTGTCACTAGACGTGGCTGTGTTGTATTAAGGACTGGATATTGCCTGTCTTGTCCCTGGGCATGTGTTAGTTGATGAATTGGTGAAGGCACGGAGTGTATGCGGCTCAACAGGGCAGGATGTACTTGCCCAGCTCTGATTCTTTCTTCTGTGGTCTATGAACCCATGGAGAAAGGTGACAGCAATGGAGTGGTTTGATCAGAGGCCTAGGACTCAGGTAGCTAAAGCTACAGAGGGAAGGGGCTGGTAACAGCACTCTTTCAGAACTTCTCTCTCCATTGCCCAAACTGTGTGTAGCTGTATTCACCTTCTCCTCTCCATGTCACCCGCTGGAGCTGACAACGTTCCCACCATGTATACGTTGCCACTAAAGTTTTGAGCTTTTAAACAGCAGCACTTTTGTGCAGTCAGCTGCTCTGTCTTGGCCAAGGTGGGCCTCCTCTGACTCATTGTTGGTGTAACATCTGGTGATGGATTAGTGGTCCTCTCAGGAACCCTCCTTCCTCTTCCCCGTTCTCCACACGCTGACTCTGGCTGCGGGGCCAGGAGTACACCTAGAAATGCAGCACTGTACTTCCATTCCTCCCCCTCTCCCCTAACATGCAGTCCCATTCTCCCCTCTCGCGGTTGCCAAACACTAAATATCAAATAGATCTTACACAGCTGTGCTACAACCGAATCCGAAAGAGGTTGGTTTATTTTTTTTTTTTTTCCTAGGACTATCAACTAAGACCAAAGAGCCCCTGGAGATCTAAACTGCTCTGCGCTGTCTCGTATCTCTTACTTGCTGAAGGTCTGAACATGCTAACCTTGGTCCCAGGGGTGTGCAGTGTGTGTCTGGGAGCGTGTGTGTCTGCTGCGTTAGGGCTGTTCTTCCATGCGGTGCGATCCCTGGTCTTCCTCTTCCTGCCGTGGAAAGATGAGAGGCCTCCCTTTCCCTTCTCTGGCTGCCAGGCGTTGATGAGGGAGACTGCGCAGTGCTGGCTGATCAAGGTAACCGGCTTCCTCTCCCTTCCAGAACAGTCTCTCCGAGATGAGTGAGCCTTGTGCAGGAGGGAGAGAGGTCACAGAGGCTCAGAGCCGGCAGCGTCTCTCCAAGGACACAGTTCCCAGCGTAGAGAGATCCCCCGCGCCCCCCTTGCCGTGGCAGCGGAGCTCACTGGGACCTGGCCTCTGCCCCTCCGAGGTGTCCGGCTGCTCTTTCACGTGTGGGGGTGAAACCCAGCCTTAGCGAACCCCGTTCTGGTGGGAGCATGTCCCCCAGCACCCAGAAACGAGGGGTTGCCCTCGTGCTCCGCTGAGCTGCGATGGATGGCAGACTCGCCCTCTCTCTGCTCCCTGCTCTCCCGGGACAGATTGGCATTTGGCCGCTGAAGGCACGTTGGCTCGTTTTCCCCGCGGTGGCTGGAACTGCTTCCTCAGTTTACCTCTTCGCTTGGGTACGAGCTCCCCCACCCCAGGGGTTCTCTGACACTTCATGCTCTTCAAAACCCAGAGGCAACAGAAAATTCTTCTCACTTGGGTGGCTTTTTGACGTGGTCTGGCCTTTTCTTTTTTTGCTTAAGGCTTTTCTGCTAGACGCATCCTCTTTCTTTTTTTTTTTTTCCCCTTCTCCTCCCACTCAAACTTTTTTTTTTTCAGCTTTCAGTAGACAATGTCTGCAGACTTTGATTTTTAAACTGAGAGACTGAGATGGAAAGCTCTGAAAAGAACAGACCTCTCCCTCCCCATTCACCTTTTGCTGTGGCAGCTATTTTTTGTTGTTTTTACCCTTCTGAGACAGTGCAGCTCTTTTACCTGCCGGTTGCAGTGAGAAAGCTACAAGGTTCCCTGCCTCTGCAGTGGATTGCTTTTTTTAATGGCTGCTTTGGTTAAAAAAAATAAATTAAAAACAAAGATAAATAATAATGGGAGAGAAGGGGAGAGAAAAAAAATCTTTCTGCCTCTAACCCCTTTTCCCCTTGTCGCGGGCAGATTACCTGCTTTGTCACTTGTTAATGAGGAATTTGTATTTATTGGTGAAGGGAAAAAAAAACCATGCTGGGGAAGTAGGGAGATGTTGCTTTATTGACCTCTGCTGTTTACTTCAACCCCCTCTTTGGGAAAGCTTCTTCCTGCTCTTTCTGGTTAACTCTTTCCAGCCTGGGATCTGCAGGGACGCCTCCTTTATTTTTGTATTCTAGCAATGGGCTCTCCGTTAGGAGACTCTTAGGATTCTCTTAGTGTCGCGATGACCATTGCTTCTCGATTTTTTCCAAGTACTTCAGATGATCATCTCGTAAACTTTGCCCCTGCAGTCGTAGCCGTAACACACAAGCCTTACTGCTCTCGTTAGAAGGAGCAGCAAACTTGTTTCTCTGGTCCCTGGGAGAGAAAGGGTTAAGCAATTAAACAATTCTTTGTTCTAGTTCTTTCTTGGTGTCATTTTGTTTGGGGGATTGTTCTGGCTTTGTTCTACCTTTCTCCTCTGTGGAGGTGGACCAGGGTGGGCGGGAGGGTGGCCTGGTCGGGCTGGATGTTGTTTATTCAACAGTGCTGCTTTGTGGAGACTGGAAGCTCCAGTAAACCCGTGTGGGAAGGGGACTGGGCAGCCTGGAACGTGGCTCTAAGCTGTGGTGGCCGTTGGGTGAAGTGCTGATGGTGGTTCCTCCAGGTGTGGGAGCTGGGATCTGGCCATGGAGCAGAGTCCACCTCTTGGTTTAGAGCTAAGGCTGCAGATGTTGGGGTGAGGATGAGCTCAGCTGCCTGGGGCAGAGAGAAGTGTGAAAAGAAAGCGGAATGGTGCTGTGTTGGAGTTTGTTTCTTCATGTTTTGTCAGGGTGGGGGGTAAAATCGATAAAATCCTCTTTGAGTCCCTGCTGAGTCCAAGAGTTAGAGTTGAACAAGGGGGCAAAAAGCCGAATAGGGAAAATTAGCCCATCCTTGCCTTTTAGCTCTTTTTAAATAGCCTCTTGTTCCGAGAAGCAGAGCCCTGGTGGCTTCGGCCGTGGGGCAGACCCACGGTCACCTGCCTGAGTCACTAACTGATCTTCAGAGATGTTTCTGCTGCCAGAAACAGCACACTTATTGCCTTAAAAGTGTCTCGCACTCAGCGCGGTGTGTAGGACATCAACGTTTAGACCCAGAGGTGAGCCCTTTGCTAAAGGATATCACAAACTCCCTTTCTCCTCTGGGCTCCTGCTGCAAAAACCTCCCAAATACTTTCCTGTCCTCCAAGCTGCAGAACGCCAGGCCTTAAGTAAGACTTGGAAAACCAGTCTGCTATTTTCAGAATCCATTGGAACTCTTCTCTTCAAAATTCCCGTTGGACACCTTTCAGCTGCAGGCCTTTTGAGGGCTCTTCGTTTTGAATCCCATCTGATAGGAATGATGGCTTTAAAAGGCAGCTCTGCTTTAACAAAGCAGTGCGCATCCACAGCTGGAATTGGTAATCAACTAATTAGGTCAGGTCTTGGGACTGAATGGTTGGACAAAGAGGAAGCGTGGAAGGGGAAGCCGAGGGATTGACTCGTGGGTGGAAATGGCTAGAAGGACCTAGAAAATGAGTTTTATTTGTAATTTGGGTAAGGGAATTGGGTTTGAGGAGGGAGAGGAATGATGGCAGCCTTGCAGATGAGTTCTCTTTTCTCTGATGTCACCATTGGCAGTGCCAGGAACAAGTCTGCAAAGGGCTCAAGATGGCTCCTCTCTGTGGGCAAAATGGGAGCAGGATGTCAGGAAACTGCCTGCCGTTGCTGCGGTGAGGAATATTCAGTCCTCTGCGTGTTGTGCTCCTCGTAGCTTGTTCAGGCTTTGCTGCTGCAGGAGGTGAGGCTGATGGGGAGCCCCTCCGGGGCTGGCGAGGAGAGAAGGTGGACCTTTTTTTTTTGTGCATTTCCTAGCTGAGAAATCATCCTGACCTGCACTTGGCTCTTGGAGCTCTTCCACCTCATGCCCCGTGTCCCTGAGAAACTGGTGGCTTTCCCTTTAAACATAAAAGTTGCCCTGTGGATTTGACTCTGTCGATCGGAGAGGGAGAGAGAAGGAAAGGGAGAGAGAAGGAAATGTGGCTTTCAAGTGACAGGGAAGCAGAAAAGACCTGAAGGTTAAAGCTGAGGGGTGAGATGGCTTAGGGGCATGCTTATGGGGTGGGTGGCTGAGCCTGCGTATGTTCTTGCGCTTGTGAGTAGCACCATCATCAGGACAGATGAGAGTGACGTTTCTGGTTCACGCTGAGCGATTAGAGGCTGTCAGATTGCAGCAGGCACAGACCACAGGAAAGGAACAACAACAACACACACACACAAAAAAAAAACCCCACAACCTGGCAAAGCAACCCACCCCAGCATCACCTCCAGGGCGGGGGGAAGGACACCTTGGTGTCCTCCATCAGCCTCTGTGCCTCGGTGACATTTTAAATCGACTCCCGCACGCGGTGTCGCCTGCTGCCGCCTCGGTTGTCAATGTCAGAAGGGAGGGGGGGGTAAGGGGTGGGGGAATATCTTCCTTGAGTGGTTTGGTTCTGGCAGTCCCTGTAATGTTTGAGCTGTCACAACAGGGAAGGTTCCCAAGGAAGCCGCTTACTGAACGAGAGCTGGCTGGGTGCCTGCTGCTTTCAGGCTCAGGGATGAGCCGGGGTAGAAAGGGGAGGTAACCAAATCCCTCCCGGGCTCAGCTCCAGCTTTAGCCGTGGTGGCCTGCGCTCAGACAAACCCAAACGGGAGCGTGGTCTGGGCTGCTTCTTCCCTGGAGCGGACAGACTTTCCTCTGGGAAAAGGGCTCGGCACCTCCAGGGTGTGAGGGATGCGCCAGCAAAGATCCTCGTCCCCAGGACGATTTGGGCCGACGGGAGGTAGAGCTGCTTCCTGGCTGCCGACGGGAAAGAGGAGCCCTCGGTGGCGAGGCACTGGCAGAACTGGGAGTGAAACCTTTTGTTTCTCGTCAAATGAGAGCTCACAAAAGACAATGATGGCAGTATTCCTGCTCTGTCCATTGATCTAGTCTCGTAAGCAGGCAAGATAGCTGCAATAAAAAGCCCGTCCTTTAATTTTATGCATGGAAAACTTCTTACCTGCTCCCCCCCCTGCAGTTTCTTTTCCAACTGCAGCTATTTTTCCCTGCTGACTTCAGGTGTTTTGTATTCTGCTTAGATCAATAGCAGCAGAACAGCAGCAGCTTTCCAGTTGTCACTAGGAAGACCCTGCTGTCAGCTACAGCTCACCCATTTTCTGCCAGTGCGGTACTGGGGATGAAGAGCCCTTCTGCTCGCCTGACAAACACAAAAGAAAGCTGTGCAGTACAGGAGTGCTGTATTGATTTTATTTCCTTTTTTTTTTTTCTTTCTTAAAAAATTCCAGCCTGGGGAAAACAGTGTTCTTCCAGTGCTCCAGAAGCTGGCTTTGCCTACCCGCACTGGGTTTAAGAGGGAATGAACTGGGCTGTGTAAAATGCCCACGCAGGAGGGGAGGGTGTTTGGTGGCACTGCAGGGAGACGCGTCCTGCCGAGGCGTCAGCATCCTGGCTCCATGGCTTTGCCAAGGGAGCTGGTCCCTGGTGATAATGCTACTTAGCAGCCTCCGAGACACGAGCAGGAAGAGCAAATCCATTGCCTAATCCGACAAATGCGCCAGGACCACATTAGCTGATGTGAACATTGGCCCCTATTCATGGATTTTATTCTCTTTTTTTTTTTTTTTAACAATCTCTGATATTTATGGTAGCCTGGAGCAAATCAATGCAAGTATTTTTCTTCATCGAACAAAAAGTGTTCACTGAAACACTTGAATACAACCTTTGTGTGCATCTTCCTTCCGAAGTGCCAAAATAGGAAGCGGCTGTTAGAAACCAAAGCGCCGGCCATGGCTTTGCTCTCAAGGCTCTCCGTATTTTCTCAGCTTTCTCCCTTTTGGAACCAGGCTATTTTGTGAAATCCCTCACCCTCGGATCCCTGGGAGTAGGATCTTGGGCTCTTGATGGACTCTGGGTCATGCTGAGAACGATGCCCACGCTCCGACTGGAGGCGAGCGGCTCGGTGGAAGGCTCCGCTTCCATCCAGCTGCCTCTTCTTGGAGGGGCTGTCCTAAAACAGGCTCTAGGCTAGAAAATAAGCTGGGATGGTAGATGATCTCTTGAGGGCTGGGGAAATGTAGTCTGCAGCGCCTTACTAAGCTAGTTGAGTCGAAGAAAAGTACTTGTATGATGAGTTAGCGCGTATCGGGGACGGCGGGTAGGCCACCTCTAAACTAGACTGTTAGCCAAATGCTTCCTACTGCCATAGTGGCAACCCCAAACTGGCACCTGTGCCGTGGGTCGAGGTTCCCCATCTCCTGGGTTTTCAAAGCTGGAAGCTTCCCTCGTCTAAAATTCAGCGAGCGTGTTAAGTGCCGTCCTGTCCCCAGAGCGGGGCGAGCGTTGATAAATGTGAAAGGCTGGTTTTAGCTTAATTATTGAGCAAAGCTGGGTAATGGAAAGCAGATCGCATAAAGCAGAGATAAGAGTCTTTGATGAAGGAGAGAAATTTGGGTAAAAAGGAGGGCTGTTACGTGGGAGCTGTAAGTGATGTGATGTTGGGAATGTGGCTCTGGCAATTAAGAGGGTTTGCTAATAACAAAAGCCAGCACCTGCTTGTTCTGCATTGCCTGCGCTCGGCGTGCTAGAGCTACCAGGGAGGAGGAACCCAACCACGTGCAGGAAGGGGCCAGGACTGTTTAATTAGTAAAAGCCCTTGGCATCGTGCTGTGTGACACCACAAACTGTGCTGGAGAGCTCTGCTGACTATGGGAAATGCAGCTCCGGGTCTCTGGGAGGAGGAATCGAGCAGCTTCCAAGGAAAGGAGAGGGGCATCTGGATGCTCGGCTGGGCAGAACATCCCCATCCTGGGGACAAGCCACGTCCTCCCTCTTCTTCCCTCTAGTTCAGTGAGTTGTCACTCTGTATTTTGCCGAGCGCGTTGCGGTGGGTAGAAATCTGGAATAAACATCTTTCTTCTTCAGCTTTCTCGTGTAGTTTGAATTAAACTTCCTAATAAAGCAATTGTTATTTTTCTAAGCCGATTCTCTATTTGTAAATGCTGTTCCCGCCCCCGCTCCTCGCAGCACCTTGACCCCCTCCCCTCTTCGTGGGAGGTTTGCTGCGTGATGCTTATTTCTGCTTTTACGCTTTCCTGAGGGGAGGGTTTTCTACCTCGGCAGCTCCTGGGGATGAGTCTTCCAGGGATGAAGACGAGATGGGGATGACGTGGAGAAATTTGGCGTGGCTGATCCGCACAAGGTAAGTGCGAGGAGGTGGGTGGAAAAGGTACCTGCCTGGAGGGGCTTCGTCCGAGCAGTTTCATGGTTTTCCTGCCCGGGAACCATTTAGCCCGGGGCCCTTCCTGCCCGGGAACCAACCAGCCCGGCCCCCGGGGCCCTTCCTGCCCGGGAACCATCCAGCCCGGGGCCTTTCCTGCTCGGGAGCCATCCAGCCTGGCCCCCAGGGTCCTTCCACCCCGTCCCCCCGCTCCCCATAGCGGGGAGGGAGGTGGCGCAGGCCCCGGGGCCAGGCCGCGGGGAACCCGCCAGCTCCTACTTCCTGGTTACCGGCCGTGCCCGGAAGCGAAGCGCGGTCTCCAGGAAGTGACGTCAGCGCAACGGGCAAGGTATGTGTGGAGACGGGGGGGCGGGCCCCGGTGATGGCGGAAGCGGAGGCCAAGATGAAGCAGTTCAATGGCGGCGGGGCCGGGCTGGACGCCGAGCGCGGCCGCTTCCCGTACTGCGTGGTGTGGACCCCCATCCCCGTTCTGACGTGAGTGCGGGCCCCCCGTTCCCGCCCAGCCCCGGCTCAGCGAGACCCGGGTCTAGGCCTAGGCCTCACTACTGGGGGTAGGCCCTGGGCCGGGGCACTCCCTGCCTCTCCCGGGGTGCTGCGGGGCTGGCGAGGAGCCCGGCCCGCTGTGGGGCTGGCAGACAGGGGTAACCAGCTGCCTGGGATGCTCCGGGGAAGGTGGCATGCTCGGGTCGCCTCGGGGTGACCGGGTGCCAGGCCGCTTCGGGGGCCGTGGAGGACTCTGTCCTTGGGGTAGGACTCTCCCCTCCCCTCAGCGAGGGCGTGTTCGGGGTAAAAGCTTTGGGATGAGCGGGCTTGTCTCTGCAGGAGCGGGAGTGGAGGGGATCCAAGGAAACGTGGGAAGTCTTTCATGTTCTTGCAGTCAAGGTTTGGCTACGGGGATCATGGGCCACCTTATGCCTTGAGGAGAGGCCCCTGCGCTTTGCTGCTAATGAGTTAGAACTCGAGTTGCTTTCCCAGTCTTGTCAGCCAAGCGTCAGCAGGCTCCAGGGAGAACTTCTGAGTTCTTCTCTGGTCGTGGGAAAATGAAAAGCTGTAAAATGTGGCTTTGGGGGTAGTCTGGGAACAGAAAGGCTTATTTTCATGCCTTCCTCTTCCCCTCTGGTTCAAATCAGGTGATAATGTTTACTGACCCAGAGCTGAAAGTCAGGTAGAAGATGTGGGCTGGTCCGTGCCGGGATCGGGAATGGCAGCGCAACTCCTCCTCAGTGAGGAGAAGCCACAACTTCCCTGTTGCTGTCTCACGTGCAGCTACAAACCACCTTTGGGGTTTGCCTCTTTTCTTTTTCTTTTCTTTTTCTTTTTTTTCTTAGAATTTCCACCTTAGTCTTTCCTTCTGGAGGATTTTCCAAAGCTTTTAACCTTCTTATGTCCTGCTGGGACTGATGAGCTGTCCTGCTGCCAAAGTCACTGGGCATCTGTGTTTGTGGGTTCCTTCCCTGATGAACAGTGGCATCTTCCCGACGATTTGGTTTTGCAGCAGAAATGTCAGTGGTGTTATTTGCCAAAATCTCCCGTTATGTTGCATAATAGCTCCGTTTTCTCCCTCTGATGTTTCCTGTCATCCTTGGGCTTGGAGGCTTGAAAGCTAGTCAGTGCTGAGAGGAGAATTAAAGAAAGGAAGAAGTGCCTAGAGCTTTGAAGGTGGCAACGCTGTGACAGCGTTATATTCGGCTGTGCCTTCTGGCTGATAAAACGTTGCACAGATAGCGAAGGTGTCTGGCTGCTTTGCATCCCACCAGATAGGGACGTGCAGAGGGTAAGTGATGCAGCCACAGAACATCAAACTTTTGCAGAGTCCTTTCTCCCCATCGTAGGGTTGCGTTATCAACAGGAGCTACGTGCTATTTATAACCCCGGCTGCGCTTATCGGTGTGTATGGCTTTGTCTTTCCTCTTAACATCCAACCGCCTCAATCCCTTTATGTTTTTGGTAGTTTTAGGATCTCTGACTGAGCCACGGCTTGTGAATCTGTTTCTGTTTAACGTTGTTGTAATCTCTTCTGAAATATTAGTTGCTGCGCGCAATCCCTCAGGGAGAGAGGGGCGAGAAAGGGGAGAGAGGTCAGCAAACCTGAGAACGCCGGAGGATGTGGGAAAGAGTTGTAACTTGGCCTGAAGTATTTACTTCTAAGTGATGATGATGGAAAAGGAGGTTGGGAGATAAGTCTCCTGCTCCCTGGGGCTATAAATATCCAGTGGGGAGGAGAGGGTTTTTGAAGCAGTAGGATCATTTGCGGGAGGGAGTGCTCTTCCTGGACCCCCTTTTTCTGTCTGGGGTGCTTAGAATGGTTGGGGTTGGAAGGGACCTTAAAGATCATCGAGTTCTGATCTGGTTTGCTTAAATTTCGTCTGCCCTGGAAAGCTGCAGTGTGGATGGGAGGATGGGCAGGATGTGACCTTATTTTCAGTTCTTGGGGTGGAAAGTCCGATTTAATCTCAAGGCGGTTTCTCCTGGATTTAACCTTTTTACTTGACTACACAAATGGGTTTGTCCTGGGAGCCCAGGGCTGGCCAGGGACACATTAGTGCAGGCCTTGGGAGACTCGTGCTCTCCGTAACCACAGCCTCTCACGCTAAAATCCCAGATCCCAGCTGCCCCACAGATGAGCTGACTCTAGACCTGTTTGTCAGCACAGCTTTGGGCATTCCCTGCCTGTTTTTCTTTTCCTTGTACCTCGTCTGTGTCCCTGCCCCTCTTTGCCTGGCTTTGGCTCTCCTGCTTTCCACTCTCGGCTGCGTGTGACACGTTAACGGTGTCTGTCTGTCCCCTGCTGTGCAGTCAGTTGGGTGGCCCCCTCCAGCAATCTCCTGGCAGGACGTTGCACGCGATCGGGGCCGGGGGGCAAATAATCTCAGCCTGATGGTTCACTTGTTGCCTCCGTAGATGGCTCTTCCCAATCATCGGCCACATGGGGATCTGCACCTCGACTGGAGTCATTCGGGACTTCGCGGGGCCCTACTTTGTCTCAGTAAGTAGACGATGGATCTAGAACCCGGATCCGGAACCTGTGCTTGATCTGCTTCTCACCTTCATTGGTGACTTTGGAGCCAACTGTCTTTTGCAGGTCAAAGTTCTGCAAAATAATGGCGTTAGATGTTTCTGAAGATCATGGGTCTTCGCTGTTACTCTGCGGGCTGTTGTCCGGTGGAGGTCATTTGGGGGATATGATAAATAGTGGTTAGTTTGGTGAGCAGAAGGGGAAAAAAATTGTGGTCTAGGCTCTTAATTGGGAATTTTGGACTTAAATTATCTCAATTCTGACTAACAGAAGCTTCCTTCCAACTTCCTCAGCATGCCTGGTACTACCATGCTGCGTGGCATCAGCCAGTCTTCTAAACTGCTTTATAGTCTGGTGGGTTTTTAAAGTCAGGGAATTTTAATTTGGGATAAATACTACCCTTAATAGATCGGGACGTTTACAACTTTGAATTAACAAGGTATAAACAGTGTGTGTGGGGGGGGGAAACCCACCCCAAAACAGGGAACAAGGTACGTATCTCGTGTATCTAGATGATGTCACCGCGTATAGAGTGTACTTACACTTGTGCCCGGAACAGGAGTAGGAAAAAGATTGAAACCTAAATCCAGATGCACAAATAAGATTGGTGTCTTGAGACTGCTGAGGTGATGTGAGGGTTTTATCGCTAAGCGATGGCGGGCGGTGAGGCCTTCCAGCAAGAGGCATGTCATGAATATTGCGGGAGGTTATCCTCTTGAGATGTTTTTCCTTTTTTGTAGGAAGACAACATGGCATTTGGGAAGCCGGTGAAGTAAGTGCTCTTGTTAGTTTTTATTAAACTAACCAACTGACCTGCAGATGTCCTTTAATTCACAGAGACAGACGTGCTGTAATATTGCTTTTTCTTGTTGATCAGAAGCCCTAATTCAAGTGGATGGCTACTGTGTCTCTGCTTTTCAAGAAACCACATTAAATTAAATCTCTTTAGAAGCGTGACAGCAATGTAATGGTATTAATAACTAGAGCTGTACGGAGCCTTTATTAAAAAAAAAAAAAGGAAGAAAACAAAAGGCTAAAACATTTTAAGATGATGTTAACAACAAGTGCTCCAAGTAAATACTGCCTGTGCTGTGCTAATGAAGTGTCATCACTCACATCCTGTTAATGATTTTCTGGGGGGAGGAGGAGAGGTGCCTGGGTTTTGTGTATCTGTCAGATCAGGTTTATGTTTTGAATGGCCTGAAGGTTTCACATCACGGGACGTGAAAGCGGTTCAGAGTTTTGTCTGTGGCCCTGAGCTCTTGCAGTTTCTCTCTGGGGTGCTGTGGTGCTGAGGGTGCTGAGCAGTAGTTTCTGCTGCCCCCTGCACCACGTGCTTCTCGTGAAGAGTTCGGCTCCGTGGCCCTCCAGAGGTAGTGGATTTCTCCAAGTCCTTTAAGCAGCTTCCAGGTGGGAAGAGCAAGAAGTTGGTATAAAGGGGCAGCAGTAATGCGAAAACATCCATTTTCATCCTTCTAGGTACTGGAAACTGGATCCCAGCAAAGTCTACTCCACCAGTCCCAACGCCTGGGACACGGCCGTACACGATGCCTCGGAGGAGTACAAGCACCGCATGGTACGGCTCCGCCGCTGGTGTCCTCTCTGCGTGTGGGGGAATGTCCCCCCTGGTGGCTGGGTCCTTGCTGGGTCTGCCCCAGCTCAGGGGGCAGAACTGGAGGAGCCTCGAGGACAAGATTTGTAATCCCATGCCCCTTTTTCTCTTCCAGCACAACCTTTGCTGTGATAACTGCCATTCTCACGTGGCTCTGGCCTTAAACTTGATGAGATACGATAACAGCACCTCCTGGAACATGGTGAAACTCTGCTTCTTCTCGCTCCTCTATGGGAAATACGTAAGGTGAGCTGAGGAGCAGTTGAGATTCAGCAGGCAAAGGGGCTTTCTTTTTTTCATTCTTCTTCTCCCTCCAAAGCTCCAGACTGTCCCGTGGGGAAAGGAGAAACATCTCTCCCCCACAATGTATGGGTGTGTGTTGCTGGTAGGTGGTACTGTCACTGCATGCTGCCTCTTAGGAAAAGAACCAAGGGTGCTTTCTGGGTTGACTGGGTGCTGCTCCTGAAATACTGTATCTGGCAGTTAATGTAGGGTGCCTGGAATTTGGGAAGTGCTAACTAAAGAAAATCTCGCTCTGTGTTGTCTTTTGGCTGGGTTAGGTCAGAACATAAGGTCACGGAATGGCTTGTCTCCAAGGATTACTGATTTCTATTCCCTCTCTTGAATCTTGTTTACATAAAACCTAGTCAGATTTCCAACTGGTGTGGAGCTTCCAACTTGAGTGGAGAGGGAAAACCTGGGTTTTCCTTACTAGAAAAGGCACTTAATCTCCATTTCAGCTTCTTGTGCCTGAAGAGGAGATTCTGCAATGACTGCCTTGCACAAAGCTCTTGGGTTGCTCTACTTCTGTTGGGTCTTCCCTTTTCTGGAAGAGCTTCTCTACCAGCTTTTAAGCAAGTGTAGTCCCTGCTGTCTCAGTTAAATACACCAGTGGTCTGAATAACAAGGCCTGCAGTAGCAGGAGTTCATTTTTTGTGGTCTCCTGCCTGTGCAGGTGTAAAACGTGCTAGTCTTTGTCCTTAATTTAAGCTGGAAGGAATGTTCAGCCCTATTGTTGATGATATACTTATTTGTGGATCTGATTTAGTCTCAATTTTTAACTGAATCTCCAGGATGGGATGTGTGCCAATGCCAGCAATGGGTAAGAAAGTCAGAAGGGCATCTGTCTCCCTTTGATTTCTCCAGTTATTCTCATATCCTTCTCTCCCTCTTGCCTTTCTCTGCTGATTTCTCAGATTTAAACCCTCTTTTTTTTTTCTTTTTTTTTTTTTTTCTTTCCTGTCTTGCAGCATAGGGGGATTTGTGAAGACCTGGCTTCCCTTTGTCCTCTTCTTGGGGGTGATCGTGACCGTTGTTCTGACACTTCATTTGCGGTGATGGCAGCTGTGAACTCCCCATTCCGTGGGCACACGAAGGAAGAAACTGTGACTGATCCAGCGGGACGGAGGCATGGGACTCTGGGAGGCGTTTTCTGGGGAAGGTGGCAACTCCACTTCATTGTTTCATCCTTGTTTCCTGGAGCTGGCTTCTTTTCCTTCTTTTTTTGTTCTGTCAGTGGTGTCTCCCAGTGTCAGGGCTCCTGAAGCCTTCTGCTCTTTCCCTGAACGTGCTCCCTCTCTGCAATTCGGTGGGTAGAAACTCAATCAGGAAAGGAGAGACGTGGGCACCTTTGCTTTCATTTCGAAGCAAAAACCACGAGGCAAACCCTGCCTCCTGGTTCAGGAGCACGAGCAGATACAGCTCGTAAGGTTCTCTCTGATCATCTGGTTTCTTCCTCTTGGCAGATTTCATCAGGTGCTTCCTCAGATTTCCCGAGTCTCTGGGAAGGAGTTGTTGGTTTCCCTGTTGCACGACTCTCCTGTAGCGCAGGTTTCAAAAGTGGAGGTGCCGGGGTTCCTCCTGAGGACGTGGAGTGCCACCACGCTCGCTGATGGTGTCCCCCCAGGGGAGTGGACAGGAAGGTGTTGACGGCGGGGATGCTCCTCTGAGGAGACACGCAGAGGAACGCTCCGTGGCAGGACAAATTCATCTGGTCCTGCTGGTGAGCCCAGAAAGGCAGGAAAGTCGATGGACTGGCTTGGGTATGGCTCATGGCAGTCTGCACACTTTTCGATAGCCTGTTCCAGAGTTGGGAGCCTACTGCTAAGTCCCTTTTAGCTCGTGCCAAAAAAAAAAAAAAAAAATCCAGCTTCCCTGCTTCTGCCTGTGCTCTGAATATGTAATATTGTCGTCACACGTCTCGTCAGCCACTTTCTTCCCTTTGATCCCTAGTACTTTGTGAGTCGCAGCATACCCGAGCCCGCAGCGGTGGCAGCAGCAGCAGCAGGTACATGTTTCTGGGGCAGAAGCTTTAGCGTTTTGGAAACATCCATGAGAGCAGCACCCGAGACCTGAACTTAATTTGGACCATCAGAGATTTAAAAAAATTAAAAAAGTTGAAGGGTCTGGAAGGCATCCATGTTCTGGTTGCGGTGTTCAGTTTTGCAGCAGCAAACTGGGACGCTGGTTTTCTTGTGACTGGTTCCAGGATGGTGAACAGGGAGGTGTGTTTTGCTTCCTTGGCGTGCTTTGAAAAGCACACCTGGGGTAAGAAGTGCTTTGTAGGACTGGCTTTGATGTGAGAAATGCTGGTTTGGCAACCTTGCAGGGGGGGCTGATGGCCCTTTTGAGCCCTGGATCGGGCAGGAGGGGGATAGTAAGGGGGGTAGGTTGTTCTTGAGCACTAGGCAGGAAGTGAATTTGGACATGACCCAGAGACTCTTCCAGGGTGAGAGGTCCCTGTCTGTGCTTGCTGAGGCTCTGGCCTGCAGATGGTGCTTTCTGTGGGGCTCTGAGCCAGGTGGCTTTTTAAAAAAAACACAACAAACCAACAAAAAACGTGTGGCTGAAGGGTTGTGTGCAGTTGAGCAGATCCCTTCTGACTGCAGAGGAAGGAGAATTGCTTTTCCACTCATGCCTTGAAAGGCCAGCTCTTCAGTACTGTATGGATTTCAACCTCAAGGAGTGCTCATGGCCAACAAGAAAGCTCTTCTCCGCTGCCTGCCGTCCCTGCGGCTTCCTCTCGCTGGGAAGCCCATTTGGTGTCTCTGGTGGCCCTCAGACCTGTCCCTGGGTGCCTTCCCACCCGCTTCCATCCCTTTAGCTCCTCTAGCCATCCAGGAGGCCTGGGGACTCCTTTAGGGCCTCTTGATATTTCTTCATTTCTGCATTTCCTCTCTTTCCTCAGCCACTTTTATGTAGCCCCTTAAACCTCTCCCGTTGTCTCTCTGTCACCCGGTGCTGGCCTTTTCTGGGGGTGTGCAGACCTCGGTGCCCTTCATTGTCTACCTGGAACCCGAAATAGTTGTGAGTGTCTGCTCTGCACAGTCGTTTCAAGCCTGTGCGGAGAGCGGGCTGGGCCCGGGGCTGATTAAAAAGCCAAGATCTTGATCAAAGAGAACCTTACGATGAAAGGATGGTGTCTTCCCGAGCTCCCCCGTGTTGCTGCGGTCTCCACCCAGCGAGCCCGCTGGCTCCCGTGCCCTCGCACCAGCCAGTTGAGCAGGAGAGATTAGTCCTTTGCCTCTGTTTTGAATTGCAGTGTGATTTCTCGGAGGGACTCGGCCGAGGTTGCGCTCGGATTCCCTGGCCCCAGGGCTGAAGCCAACCCGTCTTACGCAGTAGCAATAATCTAGAGACTCTTAGGCCTGTCTCACGCGTCGGTGCAGTGTTTTATCGATAAGCTATACGAGCCTTGCCAAAGCTGAGACTTGGAATTGTCGGGGGAGGCCGGGAGCGGGGCTGCCGGCCGCAATTCCTGCCCCTGGGACTTCTGAGAACATGTCGAGTGCCATTCCCCACCGTGAAAACCCTTGTCGTTTGCTCCTGAAGTTGGTTTTTTGTTTTTTGTTTTTTTGTTTTTTAAACCAGGTCTGCGTTTCAAACGGAGACTTGCCTTGAGCAGCAAACGGGCCTCCTGGTCGGTTGGTTTGTTGGCTGCTGGGGAAAGAAGGCGAATCCCAAATCCTGGTTGAAGGGCACGGGGGATGGCTCCGGGCATCCGAAGGGAACACGGCTAACGGGAGAGCTGGGCCCGAAGCCCGGGTACCTCAGAGCCAGCCCCAGGCGTCTCCGTGCTGGACACGCGAATCCGTGCTCGCAGAGTGAGGGATGGTGCCCGTGGAGGTGGGATGCTGGGTGGACTGGTGGGATTTATGGTCTTCCTACGCTGCGGGAGTGCAGAGAAACCCCGGCATGGCTGCGGCGAGGGGGCTGCTTCCTCTTGGCGTGGGAGGTGGGTAAGGAATGTCCTCTCCTTGCAGAGGACATTCTTCCATCCTTCTTCCATCCTTCCTTCCATCTCCTTACCGGCTTCTTCCCGGTGCCCTCTCCCAGTAGCCACATTAAAGGTTCACCGCGTCCTTCACCTTCCAGATGCCAGTTTTACTCTTGGCTCCTTTCCCCCGTTGCACGTGCTTGTGCTGCCGTGGCTTGGCCGTGGCTTTGCCGTGGCTCTCCGGCCGGGGCCAGCCCTCCGTACCCTCATCCTTTGTTCTCTTGAGCTCTGCGGGGCGCTGGATTACTTTGTAAATATTTCAACTGGGCTTCTGTGGTTTCATAAATCCTGACGGTAGGGGAAATTAAACTTATTTCGGTGGATGTCTCCAAGTGCCGCATCTCTTATTGTCGAGGCTCTTTCCTCCTCCTTGCCCAGAGTGGCGTTTGTGTGTCCCCCCACCACCCTGCCCCACTGAGCTCTGGCCCCTCTCCTGCCCCAAGGCAGCCCCCAGGAGCCGGACCCCAAAGCTCCCAAGCTTTTTACTTTATGAACTTGCCCATTGCCCTGTTTTCAGACCTGCTGTCGGGGAGGGGGAGGGTTGGGGGGGGGGGACACACAGGAAGAACCCGATTGCCACAGCGTGGGAAGGGTTTGCAGGATTTAATGCTGGGTCTTGAAGCTGGGGAACCCTTCCCCAGCATTTTTGTAGTGTTTGGGAGGAGAAAGAGCTCTTTGCTGCTCCCCCTTCCCCTGGGCAGGGAGGGGGGGCGAGTGTCCTGGGGAGGAGGATGCTTTTTTAGGAGATAAACCCCCTCTTGAAGGGGGTTCCATACTCCTAAACCTCTGGCATCTCTATTTTCTTGGAGGCTTGGGGTCCTTTCCCTGCCACCTTCCGTTTCCCTGCCAGCTGGTGGGGAGGGCAGGCGGGGGGGCCAGGGCTGCCGGGAGCGATGGGGGAGCAGGAACCAGAGTGGGATGCGAAGAGCCGGCCTCATTTATTTTATTTTATTTTATTTTTTTTCCCCTTTCCCAGCAGGATACCACTGCCTGAACTGGGAGCGAGGGAAGCTGGGCCTCTGAGTGCTGTAACGATTGCTAATGCAGCAGCTGATTTTTTTTTTTTTTTTTTTTTTCCTGTTACCATCTGATATCCAGAGGCCAAAGCTGCGTGGGGCGGGGGCGGGGGGGGGGGGGGGGGGCC
>JAOQGH010000009.1:4324793-4337745 GCA_025769975.1 Gallinago jamesoni
CCTCCCCCCCCCCCCCCCCCCCCCCCCCCCGGGGACAGGGAGGGTACTTGGCCGGGGCCCCTTCCCGACGGGGCGGGAGCTGCCGGGAAGGACGAGGGGGGGGGTCACCTCCTGTCACCCCCCCCCCCTCCGAGGGTCCCACGGGGGACACCGTGTCCTGGTGGCACCTCCTCCAGAGGCTCCGTCCCACCACAGTGGCCACCGGGACCATCGGCCACCCCGAGCCCGTCCCCAGGGGGTGGTGGCACCTTCTTGAGATGTTCCATCCCACCACGGTGGCCACGGGGTGGTGGCATCTCCCCTGGCTACGGCCACCACTGGCCATGGGGACCATGTGCCACCTCACGAGACCATGGAGCCCCACCTGGCCGTGGGGACCACGTGCCACCCCGCTCCTGTCCCCACGAGACCATGGAGTCCCACCTGGGATGGTGTCACCCCACCACATTGGCCATGGCAACCACATACCACCTCACAAGACCATGGAGTCCCACCTGGGATGGTGCCACCCAACCACATTGGCCGTGGGGACCACGTGCCACCTCACTCCTGTCCCCACAAGACCACACAGTCCCACCTGGCCATGCCACCCAACCACATCGGCCATGGGGACCACGTGCCACCTCGCTACTGTCCCCACGAGACCATGGAGTCCCACCTGGGATGGTGTCACCCAACCACATTGGCCATGGCTACCACGTACCACCTCACAAGACCATGGAGTCCCACCTGTGGTGGTGCCACCCTACCACATTGGCCATGGGGACCACGTGCCACCTCGCTACTGTCCCCATGAGACCATGGAGTCCCACCTGGCCCCACCAGCTCCACTCACCGGACGTCGGGGAAGTCCCTGGCCAGGACGCCCACCTCCATCTGCAGCGCCGCCGTGTCCTCCAGCACCAGCAGCTCCCGCAGCCGCGGCACCACCGAGTCCAGCCACGGCGAGGCCGAGTCCTACCACGGGACGGGACGGGGCGGAGAGTTGGGTTGTCATCTCCTGGTCACCTCCCCACCACGAGGAATGGGGGAAAGGATGGATGGGTGGATGGATGGACGGACGGATGGACGGACGGATGGACGGATGGATGGATGGATGGATGGATGGGTGGATGGGTGGATGGATGGATGGGTGGATGGATGGGTGGATGGATGGATGGATGGATGGGTGGATGGGTGGATGGATGGATGGTGGATGGATGGGGGAAGGTAAACCTCACCCTGTCTGTGTCCCACCCCCCCCTCACCAGTACAAACTGGAGAAGAGGGACCTGCAGGGCCGGACCCTGAACCTCTCCGTGTGGCACCACGACAGCCTGGGCAGGAACCTCTTCCTGGGGGAGGTGGAGATTGCGTTGGGCACCTGGGACTGGGCTAACACAAGTCCCGAGTGGTTCAGCCTCCAGCCTCGGGTGAGTCCTCAGCACCCCCCCCCCCACCCCTCCCCCAGTCCACCCCCACCCCACCACAACCCCCTGCAACCCCCTCACTCCATCCTCCTCAGATGCCCATCTCCTCGGATGGCCTCACCAGCCGGGGCAACCTCAACTTGGCATTGAAGTTCATCCCTGCTGGCTCGGAAGGTGAGAGGTGCCCATGGGCACTGGGGGGTGTGTGTGGGGGGTTAGAATTTGGGACAGGAGGGTGCCCCTCACCCTTCTTGCCCGCAGGTGGGGGGCTGCCACCCACGGGTGAGCTGCACATTTGGGTGAAGGATGCTCAGAGCCTCATCCCTCTACAGAGCGGCACCGTGGATGCCTTCGTACAGTGGTAAGAGGTGGGTGGGAGGAGATGGCACCCAGGGGGGCACCCAGAGGTGCTGTTGGGGGGTGGAGGCGTGGGGAGTGGGTGTCCCTCACCCCGCTGTCACCCCCAGCTACGTGCTGCCGGATGACAGCAAGGCGAGCCGGCAGAAGACGCGGGTGGTGAAGAGGAGCCTCAACCCCCTCTTCAACCACACCATGGTCTACGATGGCTTCCAAGCCAAGGACCTGGCCGAAGCCTGCGCCGAATTCACCCTCTGGCACCACGAAGCCTTCTCCAAGCGCCAGCTGGGGGGCATCCGGCTCAGCCTGGGCACAGGTGAGGTCGGGGGGAGGGTTGTGGGTGGGATGGACACCCACACCTGGGTATCATCTCAGGGCTGGCAGGGGGTGGTGGCAGTGGCACGGCCAGGGTTGGGGGGGTGACGGCGGTGGTGTCTCCGCAGGGAGCAGCTACGGGTTGCCGGTGGGCTGGATGGACTCGACGGCGGAGGAGCGGGGGGTCTGGGGGCGCCTCCTCCAGCAGCCCGGGCAGTGGGTGGAAGCCCTCCTGCCCCTTCGGACCAACCTGGTCCCCCGGGCATAGCCCCCCCCATCCCCCCCCCCTCAGGGAGCACCCGGTGCCAGCAGGACTGTGGGACCCCGGGGTGGGGACAGAGCATCACTCTGTGGGGCTGGGGGCTCTGTGTGTGTGTGTCCCCCCCCCTCCTTTTCAGCAGCAATGAAGTGGCACCGGAGGGCACGGTTGGTGGCTCTTTATTGCTGGGTGTCCCCCCGACTTCTCCCTTGGCTGTGGGGATGGAGATGCTGCATCTGGCTGCTCCCGTTGGGGGGGGTTGTCCCTTCTGTCACCATCCTGTGGGTCCCCCCAGGGAGGTGTCACAGCACGGGGGGGCTCCCTCCCCCTCCCCTGGGCGAGGGGCCGGCGATGCTCCAGGATGGTTGCCCAGAGGCGACACGCTGGCCCACGCCTGCAGGGGACACGGATGGTGGAGAGAGGGGACCAAGCTGTGCGTGTTGTCCCCCCCCTCCTCTTCTCACTGCTGCCCCCCCCCTCATTTTCCACCCCCCCCAGCCCTGGCTAGCCCAGGAGGGGCAACATGGGCTGGGGCTACCTGATGCCCACGTAGAAGAGGTCCTCACGGGTGGCACAGCCCAGCAGG
This sequence comes from Gallinago jamesoni, assembly GCA_025769975.1. NCBI lineage: Eukaryota > Metazoa > Chordata > Aves > Charadriiformes > Scolopacidae > Gallinago > Gallinago jamesoni. Next base: position 4,327,720 of record JAOQGH010000009.1, read on the forward strand.
TCCCGCAGGGTGAAGCCGTGGGCGAGGAGCTGTGGGAGGTGTTTGTGGGGGGTGTTTGGTGGGGGGGACAATGCCAAGGGGTGGTTTGCCCTGCTCCCAGCCAACAAGGTCTGACCCCCGGAGCCCCCCACCCCCCCCAGCTCTGTGTGCCAAGTGGCCACGGGTCTCACCGTGGCCGTGGTGGCCGGGTCCGTGCCGTGGTCCTGCAGCCACTGGAGGAGGAGGGGGTCAGCCCGTCCCTGGAGGGGTTGGGGGCTCAGGGGGGAGCGATCCTGCCCTGGGGCTAAGCACCCGGTGGGGGGGGGCTCCCTGGTGCTCTGGGGCCAGCTGGGGACCGTGGTGGCATTGTCCCCACGGCGAAGCATCCCCTCCATCAGCCGCTGCCACTCCTGCTCCTTCTCCGCCAGCTCCTGGAGCAGCCTGGGGGAGAGGAGCAGGGCAGGGGCTGGCACCCCAGGGTGGGGGCCACAGGGTGACATCCAGGGGGGTGGGGGGACACACAGGGTGACATCCAGGGGGGTGGAGGCACCAGTGAAGTCAGTCCTACCTGCCCGTCTGCATGCGGAGGTGGCAGAGCTGTGCCACCAGCGCCGAGGGTGCCAGCGGGGAGGGCAGGGGGTCCACCTGGGTGCTGGTGCTGGTGCTGAGCCCCGAACTGGTGCTGTCCCGCCGGGGTTGGCCCCTTGGGACGGACGGCCTCGGTGACACGGGGTCGTCCTCGTCACTCGTGTCCTTGGTGCCGTCCCCCCGCAGGCAGCTGGCCTTCAGTCCCAGGTCTGTGGGGACGCACAGGGGTGGCGGTGGGCACAGAGAGGGGACCAGTGGCCTTGGACCCCAGAACAGGGGGGACAAAACAGGGAGCTGGGACCAGCCACGGCCACCCCAGTGCTGGCTCCCCCCTCAAATCCCTTTCCCAGCACCCCAAAGTCCCCCGGCCCAGGCTGGACCAGATGCCACCTTCCTTCACCTGCTCAAGTCACGCTGGTGGGACCCGGAGCCACATCCCAGGTGTCCCCCAGTGCCACCCACCTCTCACCAGCACGGTGAAAGCTGCCCGCACCGCCCGGCTGATGGTGTCGTCCAGCGCAAACATCCAGTGGGGTTTGATGCGGTGCTGGCGCAGCACCCGTCTCACCTGGAAGGGGCAGAGCCATGCCAGGGCAACACCATGCCAGGGCATCGCTGTGACGGGCCATCGTCTGCACCGGGGCATCACCTGCACCAGGGCATCACCTGCACCACATCATCGCTGTGCCAGGGCATCACCATGCCGGGGTATTACCATGCCAGGGCATTGCTGTGCCAAGGTATCACTGTGCCAGGGGCATCACCTTGCTGAGGGCATCACTTATACCAGGGCATGACCCTGCTGGGGGGTCACCATGCCAGGGCATTGCTGTGCCAGGGTATCACCATGCTGGGGGCATCAGTGCACCAGGGCATCACTTGCACCATGGCCAGTGCCGTGCCAGGGTATCACCATGCCAGGGCATCGCTGTGATGGGGCATCGTGTGCACCAGGGCATCACCTGCACCACGTTATCGTTGTGCCAGGGCATCACTTGCACCAGGACATCACTTGTACCACGGGCAGTGCCATGCCAGGGTATCACCATGCCAGGGCATTACCATGCCAGGGCATTGCTGTGCCAAGGTATCACTGTGCCAGGGACATCACCATGCTAAGGACATCACTTCTACCCTACTGGGGCATTGCTGTGCTGGGGCATCACTTGCACCAGGGCATCACCATGCCAGGGAATTGCTGTGCCAGGGTATCATCATGCTGGGGGCATCACTTGCACCAGGGGCAGTGCAGTGCCAGGGTATCACCATGCCAGGGCATCGCTGTGCCAAGGTATCACCATGCTGGGGGCATCCCTGTGCCGGGGCATTGCTGTGCCAGGCTATCACCATGCCGGGGCATCATTTGCAGCAGGGCATCACCATGCCAGGGCATTGGTTGTACCAGGGTTCCTCTTACACCAGGGCATCCCCCACTCCTGGGCATCACCATGCCAGGATCTCACCATGCCAGGACATCACCGTGCCAGGATATCACCCACTCAGCACCCCAGCACCCCACCCCGGGCACTCACCGCTGCCTGGAAGGCGAAGAGGGGAGCCTGGAGGTGGGGGAGGCTCAGTCCCTCTGCCCGCAGCCGGCTCTGCAGTGCCAGGAGGTCCTGGCACAACCGCCGTTGGCTGGGGCACTGGATGTAGCTCCTCAAGCAGCTCAGCAGCTGAGCGAGATGTTCCGAGCCCAACCTCGCACCCGCCGTGCCCTGGGTGGGCAAAGGAGATGCTGAGAAGGTACCCCCATGCCCACCCCACCTCCACCACCACCACCACCACCTCCCCAATCCGGGGCACCTGGCACCCACCTGGCTCTCCTCCAAGGCGGCGATGATGGCGGGTTCCTCGGTGGTGAGGACGTGGTGCAGGGTGGCCCGACGCTTGGTGTCCTTCCGTAGGAGGAACCCGTCCCTGCTCTCCTCGGGGGAGGACGAACGGGGGCTGCGGTCGGAGCCCTGGGTAGTGCTGGGGGTGGGGGAGGTGGGCACGGTTGGTATCGTGTCCCCCCCCCAGCCTGATGCCAGCACTCAGGCGTTTAGGAGCATGGCCTCGGAGTGGGCACAGCCATGGGGCGTGGGGGGGACCTCCTGAAAGTCCCCCCAAGCTGGGAAGGGAAGGGAAGAGGGAAGGGAAGGGAAGGGAAGGGAAGAGGGAAGGGAAGGGAAGGGAAGGGAAGGGAAGAGGGAAGGGAAGAGGGAAGGGAAGAGGGAAGGGAAGGGAAAATGATGGGAAAAGAGATGGGAAAAGAGATGGGAAAAGAGATGGGAAAAGAGATGGGAAAAGAGATGGGAAAAGAGATGGGAAGGGAAAATGGGAAAATGGTAAAAGAGATGGGAAGGGAAGGGAATAAAGGGGGAAAAAGGGAAAAGGGGGAAAAAGGGGGGAAAGGAGGGGGAAAGGAGGGGGAAAGGGGGGGTAAAAAGGGGGAAAAGGGGGGGAAAGGGGGGGAAAATGGAAGGGATGAATGAAGCTGGGAGGGATGTGATGCCCTGGCACAATGAGGGGGCATGGCGGGGTGCAGTGCCGGGACACAGCAGGGGGGGCTGAGTGTCACAGGAGACTGCAAGCCAGTGCCCCCCCGGGGGTCCCTCCACCCCCTCCCACCCCCCCCATGCCCAGGATGCCCTACCCCAAGGAGCTGTGGCCAGAGGCTGCCTCGCTGGGGTGGCACAGGAGCAGGGGGCTGCCCGCCGTGCCCCTCACCGGGGCATCCTGCCCGGTTGAGGAACATCCCTTGCTCCCATCGCTGCCCTCCACATCCCCATCCTGCTGCCCCAGGTCACCTGCCGGGGAGATGATGGAGATGATGGTTATTTGGGGCAGCTAGTACCAGCCCCCCCATTTATCCCCCCCCCTCTATTCTGCCACCCCAGACTCACCCCCCGCCAGGGGCAGGGGCCGGCTCCGAGCCCTCCTGGCATTGGTGAGGAAGGGGTCCTGCAGCAGCGCGGTGGCCGTGGCCCTCTCGGCCGGGTCGGCTTGGAAGCAGCGCAGGATGAACGTCTTGGCTTTATCCGACATGGACTTGGGCACCTCCGGGTGCATCTTGAACATGCCCACCTGGAGGGGGAGGCACTTGTGGGGCTGCGAAGGGACCGCCCGCCCCACAGGGGTAATTTCATGGGTGGGGAACCTTCTTCATCCCCTCCCCATGGGTACCTTGAACATGGCAGCCTGGGGGCTGCCCAGCTCGTAGAAGGGGGGCTTGCCCGTGGCCATCTCGATGATGGTGCAGCCCAGGGACCAGATATCTGCTGGCTTCCCGTAGCCCCACGGCCCTTGGTCGATGATTTCTGGGGCCATGTACTGCAGAGTGCCTGGGGAAGAGGATGAGGAGGGGTGAGAGGACGAGGAGGGGTGAGACGAGTCCGTATCCATCACCCAACCCCACCCAGGGTGGGTTCTCCTCCTCCTCATGCTGGGTACAAGGATGCAGACCCCACCATCGCCTGGTCCTCAGCATCCCACCACCTCCACCTTGGTGGAACCCAATCCCCAGCCCGTCTTACCTGTGAAGGTCTCGGCGCTGGGGCTGATGCCCGCCAGCCTCTTGGAAGTCCCAAAGTCGGAGATCTTCAACACCCCACTGTAGGTGTTGATGAGGACGTTGTCTCCCTGGCGGGAGAAGGGCACCCCAAGATAAAACCAAGCCACAGAAAGCTCCTGGAGCTCGAGCAGCACCATTGCGCATCACCCTAGCGGCTTTGGGCATGGAGGGGCAGCTCCTGGCTGCCCGGTGACCCTCGAGATGGGGGGGTCAGGTCTTGTGTCCCTAGGATGGGTGATGTCCCCCACCCCCTCACCTTGATGTCACGGTGCACGATGTGGTTATCGTGGAGGTAGCCAAGCCCGTTGAGGATCTGGCGGGTGTAGAAGACGATGGTGGGCTCGTTGTCCTTCAGGGGTCCCCACTTGGAGCGCAGCAGGGACGAGAGGCTCCCTGGAGAGGGCCAGCACCCCCATTTAGACCCTATATATGGCAACATGTCCCCTTTTGACCCCCAAACCCTGTCCCCAGCGCTGCCCACCTCCCGGCACCTCCTCCATGAAGATCTTGATGAAGCCATCCTGGCTGATGGAGCCCAGGTACTGCACGATGTTCCTGTGCCGCAGGCGCTTGTGCAAGGCGATCTCCTCGTGCAAGGGCTGCGAGAACCTGCGCAGCGGGATGGAGTGGTGGTGGTGGGTGAGGGTGGGGGGTGCCCAGAGTCCCCTGGGACCCCCCCCCCCAGCACGGCACCCACCGGCTGTCCCTCTCTGGGATCTCCTTGATAGCGATGCGCACTTGGTTGTTGAGGCAGCGCCCGGCGTAGACGACCCCAAATGTCCCCCTGCCCAGGACCACCCGCTCGCCCGCCTCCGAGTACTCGTAGCTGTACTGTGGGCAGAGACACGGGGTGGCAGCAGCCTGTGCCCCCCAGTGCCCTGTGTCACCCAGTGTCACCCCCCCGGGTCCCCGTCTCACCTCCAGGATGGACTGCGTGGGGCTGGGCACCTCCTCGCCACCAGCCCCTTGCTCGGCCAGGAGGGACTGGATCTGGTCACAGAACCTGCCGGGGGGTGGGGAGGACAACTGTCCTGAGCCCTGGGGAGGGACGCTGGGAGACGCGGCCACCCACCCCCTGGCACAGAGGGGCTCCTGCTCCCCATCCCAGTCTGTCCCCCACCGGTGGCATGACCCAGCTGTAGGGGTTGGGTCCTTAGGACACCCCTTTCCCCCCAAAAAAAATTAAAGTAGGGAAAAAATTGCATGCTCCCATCCCTCCCTGCTCACCAGGGCAGGGACTGGGGGTCCCGTATACCCCCACAAGCAATGAGGGGGGGGTCCCTATGCCCCCCAACCCCTGGCTCACCACTGGCAGTGCTGCTGGGAGGGGAAGTAGAGCTGGAAATCCTCCTCCACGGGCACCACGTAGAGGAAGCAGCCCCGTTCGTCCCGCTTGCAGATGCTGGAGGGAGAGGACAACCCCCACCCCCCCACCCCCCCCACCTCATCAGCTGTGGGGCCGATGCTGCCTGTGGGGCAGGTGGAGGGGCTGCAGGCACACGGGGGGCATCCCCGGTCCTGGGGACATGCTCACCTGACACCCCGGATGTCTGTGACTGCAAAGGTCCAGCTCGATGTCACTTTCTGCAGGAGAAGGGGCAGGGAAGGAGGGGGGGGTCGGTGGGGACACCCCCCCTAGACCTCCCAGCCCCATCCCTACCTCCTCCGTGGGGCAGACGAGGGTGAGTGTCAGGGTGGGATCCTCCGTGCCGCTGTCCAGTGCCAACCGAGCCGGCCGCAGGACCTTGCTGAGCTCCAGGACCAGGACCTGTGGCAGTGGGGGGGGTCAAGGGGGGCTGCTGAGTGAGCCCCCCACCCCCCATTGCATCCCCAGCCGCATCCCTGAGCCCCCACCCTCCCACCTGGGTTGGCACCAGTGGGCTGCTCGGTGCCTCCCCATAGCCCCAGAGGACTGGGTGGTCCCTCAGGAGGTCCAGGGGTCTGGGCAGGGGTGGTGGTGGGGGGGGGATTAGCCCCCTGTGGCCCCTCACCGGGCAGTGTGTGGTGGCAACAAAGGGCTGGCACGCCTGGAGGAGGAAGCCCAGCCAGAAATCAGCCAGCTCCTGCCGGGCAGAGGGGACCTGCGGGCTCCTCTGGAAGTGTTTGTAGAGCAGGAAGGTCTCCATGACCGACACCAGGTACCTGTGGGGACACGAGGGATGAGAGACAGATGTCCCCAGCACCTCCTAGAAGCCCCTAAACCCCCTCCTGGGCCACAGCCAACCAGGGGACTGGTGACCCAAGCTTGCCCGGGTGGGCACATGTCGTGCCGTGCCGTACCAGCCCGGCGCGTTGAGCTTGTAGAGCTTCTCAGAGGCTTGGATGACTTTGTTGAGGTCGTTGGCCAAGATGCCTGCTCCCAGGCAAAACCCCACGTCCCAGTAGTAGTGCAGCTCCTCCAGGCTGCCCTTGCGACCCTGCAGGCAGCTCAGCTTCACCCCTGCACGTGGGACCCAGAGCCCATCACCCTTCCATCAGGAACCCAGCACCCGGGCACGGCCACTCTGGGGTTGCCCCGATGCCAACGGACCCCCGCGCCTGGTCCCCAACCTTGCAGGTGGTCCCCAACCCCTTGATGGGTCCTTGTCCCCGACCTGCAGGTGGGCACCCACCGATGTGCTGCAGCTGCAGGGAGGTCTCCATCCGGTGGCCAGCGGCCACGAGGAGGACGGCGGCGTTGATGCCCGCGTGGAGGCTGGGCTCCACCTGGAAGGCTCTGCTGTACCTGGGGGTAGAGATGTTGGGTGGAGGGCACGACTGCTGCCACCCCCACCCCCCCGCCAGCCAACACACGGCTACTTCAGGGGTCTTGGAAACCCCCTATGATGGGGGAGCACCCAAAAACCAGTAAAAAAAACCCCCAAACCCCAAAAAGAAGTAAAAATATAAAATCCCAGCAGGAATTGGCATCATCTGCCTCGGTGTGGCTGAGGGGGTGGTTTGAATTTTGAGCTGCTGTGCTGAAAAAGCCCCCCCGCCCCGGGATGGGGACACGGGAGGTAGGTGTCTCCCAGCCCTGTCCCCCAGTCTCACCAGTAGAAAGCCCGGTCCCTGGCCTCGGTGTCGGTGAAGCCGGAGTCGATGAAGGTGTCCTTGTAGACGCGGCCGCACAAGCAGAGGAGGTCGGGGGCAGCCCCCTCCCCGCGCTCCACCGCGGGCAGCAGCACCAACAGGGCCTTCTCCCTGTCCCCGTCACGCTTACGCCTGCGCACACCCCACCGGTGCTCAGCGAAGACCCCCCCCTGGGCCTCCTTGACCCCACGCCATGGGGATGCCGGGGGTGGCGGGGGTGTCACCCCCCTGTCCCCCCCCCGCCACCCTGGGCCACCGCTCACCGGCTGAGGGCGAAGGCGTAGTGGAAGCAGACGTTGGGCTGCTCGGCCACGGCGCAGGTCGGCAGCTCCTGGAGGGTCTCCACCAGGGAGATGATGGCATCGTAATCCTGCGGGGACAGCGGTGGGGCTGAGATGGTGACACCCCACCCCCACCCCCCCCCCCAGGCTGCCCACCCCCTCCCTCCCCATCTCCGTGGGGCAACGCTCTCCCCGGACCAGCCAAACCCCGAGGGTTACAAGCTCCCACCGAGTCAGGGCAGGATGTGGAGCAACCCCCTTCCCGCTGGGATGCCAACATGGTCCCCAACACCTCCCCGGGGGGGGGAAGGCGGGGTTTAGACCCCCCCACACCCCCTCACACCTGCACATCACGGTAGGAGAGGAGGAGGTTGACCACGATGTCCAGGCTGAGCAGTTCCACGCTATCCAGGCGCCGCTGGATACGGGTCAGCTCCCGGCTCAGCTGCTCCCCTTGGAACATCTCCCGCACCCTCCGGATATCCCGCCGGATCGTCTCCCGAAAATACCCGCTGGGAACGGGAAGTGGGGAGAGAGCAGAGATGTAGGGGTTTTGTGGGGTGGTGGCAAATTCTCTGCCAAGCCCTGCCAGCCCTGCCTGGGGTTGCCCCGGAGGGCAGGGGGGTGGGCAGCGGTACCAGGAGTCGGTGGGGATCCCTTCCAGCAGCTGGACGAGCCGGGCTGCCAGGGGGGTGAAGGAGGCTTCCGTCTCCAAACTGGGCTGGAAAAGCTCCGTCAGGCACTTGACGGCCCCGGCGTTGCAGCAGACGACCTTGTCCTGGGGTGTCACCACGTAGGGGATGAAGGTGTAGCTGCCGCAGAGGTCCTGAGGGAGGGGAGAACTGCCAGCTGAGCTGAGAACCCCTCAACTCATGGCATAGACCAGAACCCCCCTCTCTCCAAGCCTGCCCAGGCCATGCTAAGAGAACCACCTTTCCACCTTTCCAGCAGGGAAAGACAAACCAGTTTTATCTCCAACTTCCATCATTATGCTCCAGAGTGAACATCCCGCTTTCTTTCAAAACCATCCCCCCCCCCCCCTCCACGCTGCTCTTCCCGGCATCCCCCCCCCCCCAGCTCAGGTCTGGGGAAAGGTCTTGCTCCCTCTCTGCAATGTCCACCCTCCGAGGGTTTGGGGAGAAGCCACCCGGGGGGAGAGAGGCTCAAACACACCCCACCCCCCCACCCCCAGCAGCGACGAGGGACGCACCGAGTTCTTCTGGCAGATGTCCTCCTGGGGGGAGAGAAGGGGAAGGGAAGGAGGGAGGAGGAATTTAATGAGCATCCCCCAAAAGAAATCAGCTGATTCCAGGCTCAGGGATGGGAGTTGACCTGGAAAACAGCCAGGGATGGCGAGGGACGGCGGGGCAGGGGACAAGGGACACGAGCGTTGCGTGTGGTCCCCCCCACCCCAGGCAGGGCTGCAGATGTAGCTGCCTTCTCCTCCAAACCCGGCACGGGGAGGTCTCCGAATGGCCGCTCCCCCAGGTCAGGGTGACATTTGGGGGACGGTTTGGATGTTCTCCCATCCACATATTTCGCCCCCCCTCCCCCCCCCGAGCGGTGAGAATCCCTCCCCCCCCACCGGCCCCTTCTGTGCAGAGGGGCTTTGCTTCCGAGGAATCGCCTTTTCCCATAAAAAAGTGCCAGCTCCCGAATTCCCATTGGATTTTGGGGGCTCAGGGGAGTCCGGGCTCGGGGCTCAGCGGGGTCCCCAGCCCCCCCCTCCTCATCCCATCCAGGAGCAGGAAAACCTCTGCCAGAGCGGGATGCGACCGTGGGAGCTCGGCGGGGTTCAGGGGAGGGATGGAGATCCCCCTCCAGGGATGCTCCAGGCGCTTGGGGCGATTCCCACCCTGGAGAAGAAGCACCCAAGGGGCTGAGGTGTCCCTGTCCCCGTCCCCACTGACCTGCAGGGCCTGGAGGGGGGGTAGGTCGGTCTGGCAGCACAGCAGGATGTTGTGGGACATGTTGAAGCTCTCGCGGACCCCCAGGTGGTAGAAGAGGGAGGGCTGGCAGACGGAGTCGCTCAGCTCCACCACGGCCACGTCTGCGGGGAGGACAGCGGGGATGGAGGCTCACGGGACCCATGCCAGACCCCAAATTCATGGGAACCAGCCACCCCTGAATTTGGGTCGTGTCCCCCCCCCTCCCAGGTTGAGCCCCGTGCAAAGCCTCCTCAGAAAGAACCGCCCTTTCCAAAAAATCCCACCCACCGTGTGTAACGCCAGGGAGGAAGACAACCCGACAAATGTCCAACCACCCCGGAAAGTAAACAGGAGGAAGGCAGGAAAGCAAACAGCGAACGGCCCGAGGACACAGCTGGGAGCTAGGGTGAGTCTCAGCCTGGAGCATGGAATTACGGAATTGTCGGAGTTGGAAGGGACCTTCTAGAGACCATCCGGTCCAACTCCCCTGCCAAAGCAATCCTGCCCAGAGCACATCCAGGGGGGGCTTGAAGATCTCCAGATTTGGGACTCCACACCCTCCCTGGGCAGCCTCTGCCAGGGCTCTGACACCCTCACCCCAAAGAAGTTCTTCCTCACATTG
>JAOQGH010000009.1:4364487-4378860 GCA_025769975.1 Gallinago jamesoni
TTTCAGTGTCAAACCCTTCCCCCTCCTCCTAGGGCTCCCCTCCCTGATCCAGAGTCCCTCCCCAGCTTTCCTGGAGCTCCTTTAGGGACTGGAAGGGGCTCTTAGGTCTCCCCAGAGCCTTCTCTTCCCCAGGTTGAGCCCCCCCAACTCTCTCAAGCCTGTCCTCCCAGCAGAGGGGCTCCAGCCCTCCCAGTGTCTTGGTGGCCTCTACCAGACCCATTAATCCACTAAAAAATTTGGACCACACCAATTCCAACACTGCCAACTCCAAAGGCACAAATGGAGGCATAAAACCTAGTGAGGTTGTCATCAGGGTGGGCAGACATGGACACAAGGGACAGGTCTCAAGCAGCGAGACAGTCACACCACTGCTCACGAGACGGTTCCCAAGAGCTCACACTTGGATACCACGTTTTTTTTTTCCAGAGGAAAAGGAGAAAGTTGGCACTGAAAGAAAAACCTTACCTTGACGAATAGCTGAAAGTAGATCGCTCCTGGCATCGCTAACCGCAGGCAAGGATGACTTGGCCTTGGAGGAGGAGGTGTCTGAGGGTGGAGGAGGAGGTGGGGGACCATCCAGGCCGCTGGAGGACAGAGGTGGTGGGCCGGGAGGCGGTGGTGGTGGAGGGGGAGGCGGCGCGGTCCCACCGCCCAGCTGCGGCAGCGGAGGCGGCAGCACGCTGGCATATTCGACTGCTGGAGGGGGTGGTGGCGGTGGGGGGGCAGCAAATTCAGGGTGAGGAGGGAAAGAAGGGGGCGAGGGCGGTGGTGGGGTTCCCGGGGATGGGAAGCCCATGGGAGGTGGTGGAGGGGGGGTGTTTCCCATCAGTGGTGGTGGCGGTGGTGGTGCCGGAGGGGGAGCAAAGCCTGGCCTGGCTGCAGAGGGGGATCCGATGGGAGGAGCTGGTGGCGGGTGACTTGGGCTGACCAGGCTGGATCGTTTGGTCCCTCCAGAACCAGAACCTCTTTGGTTGTCTACAGGATAGCTGTTGCACCAGAAGGAGAGAGAGAAATAAAGCTGTTAGCTGTGAGGCCAGATTAGACTATGCAGTCTTGATGCTAACACAAATCATGTGCGTTTGTTGCAGTCCTGACAAGAAAAAAAAAAAAAAAAAAAATCTAAGTTCCAGCTTTAACTGGTGTTTCCATGAGACCTCACTCCTTGGTTTTAGTTCCCTCGCAGTGTTTCTTTTGGCCTACACCACCAGAACAAAGGAAAGCTTCTGGGGACTGGCAGAAATGCTATCACCCGTCCCATCTCCCCAGGCTGACAAGAACACGAGCCACCTCACCTCTGCGCCAGAGGCCGGGCGTCACTCTGAGCTCAGAGCAGCCTCCTGGCTCGAAGAAGCTCCTACAGCAACGTGAGCCACTAGCCCTCCACACTGAGGTCAGGCTCGTGACACGCCAAGCAGGGATGTCTACCGTGATAAATCGCACAAGGACCGGTGGGTGTGCCAGGAAAGCATATGCTCTCAGCACCTGCTGGGAACAGATCTCTTCACCGGATTCCACGGCTCAGAGCTGCAGCGCGGCAGCCATAGCTCAGAGCTCGCCGTGGGGAGCCAAGAGGAAGACAAGGAAACACCTTGTGCTCTTAAGGCAAGCACCATTTCAGGAGTGACCGAATCCACCAGAAAACGCTACTGCCCATAAAATACCGTAATATTTTACGTACATGTAAAGGAAGCCCTAAACTGACGCCTCCTTCCATGTTAAGGCAGAAAAATAAGTTATATTTGCTACAAAACCATCACAGTTTTTAACAGTGCGCAGTGCTGATCCAAGACAGCCTACTGGAGATCAAACCTAGCTCCCAGGGTTCTTTAAAAACAACCACCAAAACAAAACCAGAGAGGGGAGATCTCTGTGGCTAGGCGGAGATCTAAGCAACCGCATAAGGAGGCACAGGCTTCATCTGAAGGCTCGTTTCTGCTCTGCCCTAGAGGAACGCGCTGCAGAAGGGAGTGCTTGGTCTCTCTGACACATCAGAAGAACCTTTTCTGCAGCATCACCGCCTTTGGATAAGATGGAGACAAGTTAACGCAGTCCTGTCTATCAGACGTACTTCCTCCTCTTACTCTTGACTCTGTTTTACTGCCTTTAAAAGAAAAAATAAAAGCTGCTCTCTTGTTTTACCTTTTATGTCTTGAGCCACTGCTGGACCACAATTCTCATCTCTAGAGGTGACTGGAAGTCACCATTTCATCCGATACAAAGCAGCTGCCCTGAACTCCAACTGAAGTCTCTGGGAAGAAGTCAGCTGGTGTGTGCTCAAGTCCTTTAAATTTAACTACATCTGCATCTTCAGCGCCCACGTCGCACATTTGTCAGAGCAAACGGTAACAAAAACCAGAGGGGAAAGAGCAGCGCTAAGAACCACTGCCATTGGGAAGGTAAGTCTACATGCTCTGGGACAACTGCATTGGAAAACTCAAGGAATGGAGCCAGAGCATTAATTAGGACCCCAGTCTTCTAGAAAAAGTGAAACGAGCCCGCTCTAGTTGTCACCCAAGCTCATTCTGCCGTTCCGTATGGGAACACCACTGGTGTTTCTGGGGAGCTGTGCCTCTGTCCCTGCCTGCAGTTGCGCTTCCCCTCCAGACAGGAGCATTCTGGTTCCCATACAACACCCGTTAGGAAGTTATGCTGAACTATCTCAGCCTGTCTCATGTCATCCTTTTACACCACCTACTACTCCTCGGTGACAGAAGGGATCCCGTAGGCTTACCTAAATTCCACCGGGGGCGGAGGCAGGCTGTCATCTGGGAACGAAGGAGGTGGTGGCACAATAGAGTCAGTCTGCGGCGGTGGCGGGTAGCAGTTCACGTCCATGCTGTCGTTTGAACCGATGCTGCCGTTCTGATACACCATGTTAGAGGGGTACCTGAGAAAAAAGCAAGGCCAAGCAATTTAAAGAGCTGAAGGCGATGCCTAAAGCTCGTTCATCCCCTCACTCACAAGAGCTTTGCCTCCTTGGAAGGGTTGCGACAAACAACCGTGCAGCAGCTCAACCCCCCCCTCCGCTATTAACCGAGGGGATGGATCAACCCGCAGGATTTAGGAAGGAGGTTTTCCAGCTTTTCCCAGCACAGCGGGACCTGCCTTCAGCTGGGACCTTATCAACCACCGCGACAGGATGCGCAAAACAGAACCTTAAAGCAAAATCTGGAGGAAACAAAAAAAAAAAGTCTCTTTTACTCAAAGCATCCCATATGAAGAGGCAGGTCCGGCTGCATTGCTTCGCTCTGCCCAATTCTTTGGCTAGAATTTGCCCAGATGCTCCCGTGTTTGTTTATTGCTACCACACAGCAAAAAGGCATGAGTAGCTATTTTAGCGAACAAGAAAACACCAAAATATGTTTCTTAACATTTGATTCTAGGAAAAAAAAAAACCCAACATTTATAAGAGCATGTTTTGGCCAGCTTGGATGTGAAGGACTCCCAGTTACATTGGGTATCAGCAGCAGCAAAAAAAGAAGAGCTACTCAAAGATGCCAAAAGAAAAAAAAAAAAAAAGCTTGAGAATACAACATCAAAAAGAACCCAAGAAACAGTGATGCCATTAAAAGCAAGTATCCAGAGCTGAAACAGCACTGAAGGAATAGCCCACTCTCTTGGGCTTTCAATGAGCTCATTTCACTGTGGGGTGACAAAACCACCCCATCCCTGGGGGCTCTGGACCTCAAATTTCAACACAAGGAACGCTCTTACATGAGAAAATCAAGAGGAGCAAGAAAACGGTGCTGTTGTGCCGCTCGATTCCTCTGCTAGAAACCAAACCCGTCCTCCTATTAAACTAAAAGCAAGTTTTATTTTTAGCTGGAGAGTGTGATTTAAAGAGAGATTTTTCTTATATGAAAGGAAGCTGCAAGGAGCGAGCGGGCGAGCAGTGCATTGTGGGGGACTCGGTCCGCTTCCAGCCTCGCTGGTGTCAAAAGTTAAATGAATTCCCAAACCAGAAGCGCTAAAGAGAGATCTGTAGCTTGAAATCCTTGGATGGGGCCAGCCCCCGCTTCAACTCGAGGGTGTGAAGAGCCATTTGGGAACTGTAACAAAGCAAATGGCACAAGACCACCGAGATGCCACCCCGCTCCTCCCAGAGGCCGGGTGCGATGGGATGGGCATCGCTGTGGGGTTGAGAGCCAAAGCTCTCGACACCTCTGTGCCCACAAGACAGGCAGCCGAGAGCAGACTCGCTACCGACGCTGTTCCTGCCACCTTGTTCCCTGATTTATTTAGCAAATTTAAAAAAAAAAAAAAATAAAAAAAAATCAGCAGACGGATTTACTTGGGAGAATCTGATTAGTGGCGGTATCGATCCGCGGCGCGCAGCAGACCTGGAGAAGCTGCAGAGCAGGGTGAACTGCATTATAATTGACAACACCTGCCCATTCCCCCCCACCCCCCCCCCTCGCCGGGGAGCCCAGCAGAGCCCCCAGACTTGCTTACCCAGCAGGACCGTGTTTGTCCTTTGACTCGACAAATTCTTGTCCCATTTTCAGCTTCTCCCACTCTTCTTTCCGGGTCTTGATTTTCCGCGGATTCACATTTCCTCGGTTCGGATTCTCCTTTTTCTCTTTCTAAGGGAGGAGGAATCAAAGAGAAGCCTTATTTTGCTTCAAAACTCACCGGGGATAGGGAGGGATAGGGCAGCCCCGTAGTAGTTTCAAGAAGATACGTTCTCAATGAGGGCCAGGATTTTTAATTTTAAAGCTCCAAAAATCTCTCATACAAAGAAGCTGGAGCACAGATAGTATAAAAAACAAACCCCAAAACCAACAGACAGACATCAGATTTCCCTAGATGTGATGCCAGTGTTACTACCTGGTATGACCACCTCGAAGGCAGAGTGGGAGCTCAGGTCCCACATCGATTCAGTTTTTAGCCTCTGTGTCACGACTGCCAAAGCTCTCCGTCACCTTGGTGGTGTTAAGCGCTTTGGGTGTGCAATCTGGACACCTGCCCACAAAGAAGGAGGCTTTGAGAATGAGAACAAGCCTCCTTCTCTGGATTCTGACATGCCCTAAATCTCTCCTTTGTTATTTTGATTGAAAAATTATGATGGGTTTTGATATTTAATACTCCTCCAGTTGCTCAAAAGCTAAATAAAGTATGCTCGAACCCAATCTTTTAGGGTGGAAGTTTTGGTGTTGGTAAACACGGGTCCAAACCCCCAGGGAACCAAACCAGGCGCTCTACCTGGCATTTTCAGCTTAAATGGTTTTGTTAAGCCCCCTCCGCTTGCCCCTAATTCAACGTTAGGGCCTGGTTTCGCACACTCCTGGAGGGACATTTGCTCCTTTCTTTATTCTTCCACAGTAGAATTTATTATAGCACTCAACGCTCCGCGGTGCCGGGGCAGTGGGATTTGCAGTGTTTCAACACTGAACAGACCCCCGTGCAACATCAGAAGGGCAGAAAGAGACTCCAGCACAACTTTCTCCCCCCGCTGTCTGCACCAGCGCTATGCTTGAGGACTACAAATTAAGCCATTATAACCACACCAAGACAGTGGCATTTGGAAAAACAGATTAAGAGTATCTTTGTTTTCTTTTTTTTTTTTTTTTTTTTAATTAACAAGGATGAGAGTAAGCCAGATAAAAACTTCAGTGAATTGATCCCTAAAGAATTTAAGAGAGCAAACCTGAAATTCGGATAGCAACTTTGGAGTCCAATAATCAATACTTCCCACCTCCTATTCTTCCCCCAAATGCCCCTGTTGGCAGAGATCTCCCATTTCCTCACCCTGTGTTTCCTCTTCTCTTTCATAATATCCTTGGTGTCCTGAAGCATTTTCTCTTTCCAAAGGTCAAAGAAATAGGAAGGATCTGTGTAGAATTTAAGCGCCTCTTTGCCATCATCCCTAGAACAGGGAGGGGGGGGAGAAAACCACAAAAACAAGGACCAAGTCACGCATTTGTTCAAAGCCCAAAGAAAACACAAGGCACAACTCCAGATGACAGTTTAAAAAGTCTGCAGTGAGAAGGTCAAACATGCTGCTCTCGCCTCTGTCCTTCATTTTCTAACAGGCAATGGACCCACAGCCTCGCTGGTCCTGGCTCTCCCGCTTCCCATCGCTTCTACCCTCACCAGTCCTTCATTTCTCAGCATCCCAAGAGCTCAACTGCTCCCAACAGTCACCAAGAGAGAAGCAGGTCTCTCACTTCAACTCCCACTTGTTTGTGTTGTATTTTTGGCGTGATAAAAAAAACAAAACAACCCTTCTCCAACCTAGGAACCCTAAATCAGACCAGCAGCGTCCTTGAAACTCCTGAGTGAGCACACACACACACACACACACTCTCCTCCTACTTTGCAGTGCAGCCGCGTCTGGCAGAAGACAGCTGCCTCCAGCTATCTGTAATTACTTTTTACCTGTTCAAAAGATATTTATGGATGTGGGCTAAATCTCTGTATCCTGACCCCCTTTTTACTTGTACTACCCACAAGATGAAATCAGAGCGGGACCGCTCAGGAGAACTGGTTCCCCAGCTCGTCTAGGTGACATCGGATGGCTCAGACCGGGCACAGAAGGCCACAGAAAGCATCTCCAGATCTCCAGGAGTCTGCTGCACCCACCTGGGCGAGAGCCATTTACAGATGTACGCTCTGCAGTTTGCACTGCGGCTTTCTGGAAAGGAGCCACAGGGCTAACAGAGAAACACAAGAAAAATGCATCATCTGCACAACACCTCGCCTGTTTATGCGGTGCCAAGCCAAGCCTTGCCCCAAGGCAGTCACAAAAGCAACAGCAGGTAACCAAATATATAATTTTCTAGCTATGCTCATTTGTACAGCCCCAAAAGCAAAGTTTCTCATAATCCAGAAGATGGAGATTTCCTGGCGGATCTGAGTTTAACAACACCATTTCCCATTGGAAATGGCTGCTTCAATACAGCAAGGGATAGGAAATGACCTCCTCAGCAGGTTGGGAGGAAGAGGGAACAAGGGGCCAAGAAGGTGTCGTGTCCATACCTGTATGGTGAGAGAATGTTGAGAGGTGGAGGAGTATTGCAGGTCCTATAGGTTTCAAGGACAGGCACGGGGAGAGAATCTCTGTCGAAGAGCTTCTGGTCCTGAGTAGTGGAGCTTTTGAAGGCCTTCCTGGAGTTAATGCCTTGCAGGGAGACTAAGACAGAGGAGAGAGCAAGTGAAGAACAGCTTGA
The DNA here is from genome assembly GCA_025769975.1 of Gallinago jamesoni. Lineage (NCBI taxonomy): Eukaryota > Metazoa > Chordata > Aves > Charadriiformes > Scolopacidae > Gallinago > Gallinago jamesoni. Next base: position 4,371,657 of record JAOQGH010000009.1, read on the forward strand.
CCCAGGCCAATGACACTGACGATCAAGTAGCAAACATCTGATTTCAGTTGGAGTTCTTGGCACGCTTAGGACTTCTTAAGGTCAGGTTCCTCTTCCCACAGATCTCTTGGGAAACCCCGCAAATCTCAGATCCCTCCGTGCCAAGATCCGCTGCCGTACAGACACGGCTCTCTTGAGAGCTGTCGATGCGGTTTCAAACCCCTGCGACCAAGACTCCAGAAGCGCATCGCTATCGAACTGCCAGAAAGCCAGTTTCCATGCAGAAGACTTACTAAGGAGCAAATCTAGACTCAGCCAGAAAGACTATCCACACGAGCAGCACGGTGTTTTTTTTAGCAGGGGAGGAAACAGACCCTCTTAGTCCAAGAGAAAACGTTCCAACGCCCATCGCAGCGTCACGCTCATTTTATGGCCGCGAACCAACCCCAATGACTCAAGGAGAACCTTTACTGTGCTTGGTCTGCAAGGACCACGCTCCACTCCATTACCTTCTTCCTCTTTGGGATCCAGCTGAGTGACTTTGACTTGCAAGCGGTCAACTCTCTCGACTAGAACGCTCACCCGAGAGGCAAAGGTGTTGGCTTGAGTAAACAACTCTCCAAAGATGTCTTCTGCAAATTTACCTGGAATATTAAAGTGTCCACATTACCCTTGTGAGCCACATCAGACCACATCCAGTCTCCCAGCTCGTTTTCTTGAAGAAAGAAAGAATGAACCAACCATGTTTTAGTTTTGGGTTTGTTTTTTTCATGTTTGTCAGGGTTGAGTTTAACATCCAGGTGGAACGCTCTGCTCCACCAAAACCTAACAGTTCCAAGGAATTTTCAAGCAATGAAGAAAGAAATAAAAAAAGAGACATACTTTCAAGTCATTACTAAAGTAAGGAAATGAAGAGGAGGGCCAACAACACTCTACTGGTCTGAATCTGCGCGGGTCTGTAGGTCCTTTAAGATTCTCTGCTGTTCTGTTTATTAGACAAGCAAATACAGTTAGATTTTTATTGCTCTGGAGATTCTCAAAGGCTCCCAGTCTCCAGCAGGCCTGCCTCCAGGGGAACTGGCACAGATTTACAAGCTCAAAGTACTCTGGAACTGGAGAGCAGACCCAGTCCTTGATCCTAAAGCCTGAGCTATAACCACAGAGGAAAGCATTGACCCTTTTGTTCCTTCAGGTGGCAGTGTCTGAAAAATTGATGCGTTCACGTTTATTCTAAATCAAAACCAAAGGGGAAACTTCTCAAACAAGGGATATTCTCTCTGTAACAGCTCGGATTGCCCAGTGGGCTGCCACAACAAACATCATCCGTTGTTTGGACTGTGAGAGTGCCCTGGGGCTTGGATGAGGAGCTTGCTCCACCACTTACAACCCTAACAAAAAGATGTCTCCTTGTCCTTAAGAGTTTAAAAATCCACGTGTGCAACAAGAGGTGGCCACAGGTGGATGGAGATGGGAAGACTAGAGGAAAACTCAAGAACTTCCACTAAGTATTGTCTTTTTGTTCTGCTCTAAGGCATAACCCAAGAAAGGGAACCCAAACCATGCCGAGGACAATGCTGATGGGAGCGGAGTTGGCACCGACAGCAGACATCGGCCCATGGAGTTCCCACTGATGGGAAACATTCCCAGCCCCGGCTGTTGAGTACAAGGCTGCTCCCAATAAAGCAGTCTGGTTTTGAAGCGCATCATCATATGGTCAACAGTTTGTTCTGGAATCTGTTACTCCTAAAGATCCTCTCCGACATTCAGGAAAAGGATAATCAGTTGGAAGCCTAACTTTAACAGCAATTTGGGGGGAAAAAAAAAAAAGAATAATCTGGTTGTCTGCAATGAGTCACATCAGAAAGACAAGCACCTCTTCCACAAGGCAAGGCGAGGGCATCCCCCAAAGCCCAGCTGCACAAAGACTTTCAGCTCTAAACTGGTGTATTGGCTACTTGTGCAGGCTCCAGTGCAGTTCTCCTTCCACTGCCAAGCACAGGGAATCAGCCAGGTTAAAAATCAACCTCCTCCACCCCCCTTTTGGTGGCAACGTCAGCTTGAAGTGTTTAAAGAAAGCAAATGCTGGACGGTAACTTCAACTGACCTCCTCCTTCCACTCCCCTACACAATGCAGTCTCCACACATGCTCCATTAACGAGCCCAAGCAGCTTTTCTCAAACTCTGGAGAAGGATTTTATTTCTGGAAACCCAAGGGCCAGTTCGCTCTTGCTACAGCCAGGTTTCATGCAGTGCTCTCCCCGTTCAACATCAGCACAAGACTCTCATTTGAGCAAAGAGAGCGGGTGTTTTATCTATGGGATAGTTTGACACCCCCCAGCAACAGTTCAAGAAAAAAAAAAAAAAGTTGTAATTTGGTGTCTACTTTAACGAGAACTGAAAATCATTTCTGAATTTCACAAGGAACTACAAGAAGAAAAAGAATAAAAGGGAAAAAAAAAGAGTAAGGAAAAAGAATAAAGGTTTGGGTTTGCAATGCTTAGTGGTATGTTTCAAGCATAAAATAACATATAAGCAGCGTTGTATGTATCAGTCTTGACCCTGGAGGGAGAAGAAGGGATGGTCTGTATTCCCTTGCCCATGTTAAGTGCACATATATAGAGTTATCATCCAGCCTCTCACACACCGTTCTGTGTTTCACATACACCTCTGGATGGGGTAAGGCAGAGATTAATTTTTTGGTTTAGTTACTTTGACTGCAAAAGTGCAGCTCACAATCAGAATTATCTTTGTCATGCACTGGCAGGAAGACAGACGGCGTGATTTAATAGGTCTTTCCATCTTTAGCTTGTGGATTCTATAAAGTCACACGGAACCGCACAGTCGACTTACACAAAGTGCTACCAGCTGTGATAGTAACGAAGGGTAAACTCACTGGAATATGAAAGTTTGACAAGATTTATGTTTGCATCTTTGTAAAGAGACTGTGGTGCACTAGGCATGGCTGATTATTCACTTGACAGGGCTGTCACAGCCTACTGAACCTGCTTTACGTTCCTGTAATATTCAACGTACGAGGAAGGAGCACGTTTCTTTTTCAGAAGTAAGAGAAAGAACAAGAGGGGAGGGGGGGGGCAGGAATTTGGTCACTTGGGCGCGAGCGTTCTGTAAGCAGTTAAGGCTAAATATTGCTTCATTTAAAATACTGCTGACCCTGGGGAAGCGGGGAAGAGCCAGTGCTCAGCATTTCCTCCCCACCTGCCTCGCTCCCCTTACAGAGACAAGCACGAAGTGGCAGCGAGAGCCACCTCTCTGGAGTTTTCCCTCCAGCTCTCTCCTGGAGGAACCTGCCGTCGGTTCCACAACGTGCACCTCCCTCCCCACACCCCGAGCCAGGCTCCCAGGGAACCTTCCCGATAAAGAAACCGGGGCTGCAATTTGGCTTCCAGCGCTTCTCCCCGCTCCGAGGAGGTAGAAAACAGAGAAGCTTGGAATAGCTGAGCTGTGCAAAGAAGGTCTAAACCTGAAGGATCTCGCCAGGGCTCTGTCACACTAACCCACTGCATGACTTTGGACTGGGATTAGCTTTCTCCGCAGCTGAGATTTGCGCAGCTTTACTGCCTTCTTCCTCATCATTTCACATGCAGGAGATGGATTTTGCTCACACTCCACAACCATCTTGGCTACCAGACCTAACAAATGAACAACGAGGGCCAGTTGAACGCGAGCGGAGAGCCTGGTCTTGCCCGTGCAGTGACATTTCTACAACCCAACAGAATGCGATGCCGACTGGCAGGAAACACGGGCCCAGATTTTAGCGACAGCCACGGTTTTCACTGCTGGAAAGGGACTGTGCCCAAACTTCCCCTGCCACGTTCGCCATGGAAGACAAGGGGCTTGCTTTGCAGAGCAGGCAGAAGCCCTCACAGATGCCATGGAGAAGCTAAACAATATATTAATTTGATTATCAAAGTCTGGCTTCAAGGGCAGAGGTGGCTAATCAGAATCCAGAGCGTTTCAACAGACTATGGAGTCATCCCAGAGAGACCACAATTAACTCTTCGCTTCTCCTATGGCACGTAGGCCCACGTTTTTCCCCCAGCCTTTACAAGGCTACTGGTCAGCCCACTGGAGAGCTGAGCTAAGCATCGCTTCGGCTCTTGCTGCCATTTGAGCGAGCGGCCCCAAGCCCCCAATACTCCAGAGGCAATGCTTGGCTCAGACTGGGGACTCTGGGTCTTGCAAGGCAACAAACAGCAGGGGCAAACAGGCGGCTTCTGCGTGTGCGCTTTAATTATCTTTCATTAAAAATAAGGCTACCGACACGGTGTAGATTCAACACAGTCAAGCTCCATTTAGTAGCGCGTGCAATTACAGGCACATTCCCTGACACAAGATCCCGGCTGCTCGAAGAGAGCCTCCCATTTTACAAGCCTGGAGTTGTGCTCCATCCTTCCATCTGCAGTTTCGCTGCAGCCTCTCACACACACACACACCCCCTTCCCCATTTTCTCTTAGATGGGAAGGCAGTGGGACCAGGGATATGAAATTAGCATCAGATTTCTTTAGGAAAACATTTTAGCATTACCCAGGGAAGGCAGATGGGGGAGAAATAGGAACACGAGAGTAGAAAGGGAGCTAAATAAAGAGCACTAGCGACTCCTGAGGGCAACGCGCAGGCTCGCCATGGTACTCACTCAGGCTGCCCAGCTGTCGAATGACATTTGCCAGGGTGATGTTGGTCATGCATTCCAGCTCGCTTCGAACGCTAGGCAACGTCTGACGGCACAGGTGCCTTGGCTCAATGTTCCTCGTTACTAACGGCATGGTGGACCTGCTTCAGGCACTGTTCTGAAAGATGAAAAACAACCCAAAAAAGAAACAGGAAAGGATTACTCAACCGCAAATTCCAGGCACACCAGAGCCATGGTGTTCGTTTTTCCTGCTCTCAAATGGCTTTATTTATAAGCCTTCTTTCCCCCCCCCACCACCCCCCCCCCAGCTCCCCACCCCTTATAAAACTGGTTCATCAGAAATAAAGATCCCGCTGTTCTTTGACTTGCGGTGACAGAGAAGCCCCGCCAGCTCAGGTATGGAGGCAGAGATGGAAAACTACACATCTTCGCCCACACGCAAGGTGCTGCTGGCGTTACCGCAGCCGTTGTTCCCTTCCTACCCATCCGCCGCCTCGGAGCAGCCTCCTTCCTCCCGCCCTCACTCTCAGAGGCTTTGGCGACTCGTACAAGCTCTTCTGGGGAAATATTTGAAACCCTCAATCAATAGTTTTCCTTACACCAAGCGGATGTTAAAAAAAAACCACAACCAAAACCCCCAAACAACAGCTTCTTCCAGCACGCCAAAGGGTGAGCGGTGCCTTTCTCCTGGAGCAAGAGGGATGGGGCTCTCCTGAAACAACAGGAAGCGCTCGCAGCTGACCAGGAAACTTTCTGGTGCCTGTTCCTTATCCTGCAGGCTGCACCCCTCTTCCCTCGGGAAATCCCCCGGGGCCCAGGTTTACACTGGACCATTGTTTTCCTGCTCCAGCAGTTTGAACGTTGAGGGAGCTCTAATCAGGATACGGGGCCAGAGCGTGCTCCGAAAGAAGTCAAGATTTATTGTACGAGAGTCAGGACAAACTTCCAGTTTGTTCTTTTTTTAAAAAAATAAAATAAAATAATAACAAGAGAAGAAAACATAAGTGTCCGGAAGTTATGCTTTGGACAGAAAATGCTTTTATGTGCAGGTCAGTGCCTTGAACTAACAAAAAAAATCTCCTTTTCTAAAAGGCTGAAACACTGAAGCAACAAACAGCTTCGTCTCGGATCGTCCGTCTCCAAGAGAGAGGAGGAAACGTGGGGAAACAGCTCGGAACAAGGTGCACGATACATGCCTGAAATCCTTTAAGACTAAGTGAAAGCAAATACATTCCCAACTTCTTGATTAATTTAGAAGGGGAAAGAATCACTTTTCTAGGTCAGCTGAGGAAGAACCCCAGAGCAGAGCCAGCTCCCATGTGAGAGGCACGCTGATCTGCTCGGCCCCGGGTGTAAAAATAAAACAGGAAGCAAACAGCTTGGGGAACATGGCTTCCTGTCACCAACAGCAAAAACCCAAGAACCATAAAAAATCAGCTGTTTGCTCTTGACTTTGAGCCACCCTTTGATAGTCTCTGTGGCAGCTGGCAGCTTATCTTTGAGGTCCAGGAGTCCTTCCTGGATGCTTTTCTATCAGGGTGTTAAGAGGAAGAAGTGGGCATTATCCCCTCCTAATTACCTCACAAGCCAGATTTTTGAATTGCTAAATTTGACCCATTAAGGCAGAGGAGTTCAAGAGCCCCTCAGCACACCGGGCACACGCATATTTCCCAGACCAGCAGACAGAGGTTGCCATTTTGCAACGTCCTTTTCGCGAGGGAATTTCTCCTGCTCCTTCCCTGTTTGAGGAAACGCTCCCCAAAACCATCCACCTTCTAGAAGAGGGGGAACGAGATCCACCTCCAAAGAAATAAAAGCAGAGACTCTCCGAGGGCTGAAGCCCGGGTTGTTCTTCTCCGTGTCCAAGCGCTGCAGCAGCCATCAGTAACCACCGGGATATTTAAAGAACAGGGTGAGCTCCGGGAGGACCCTGACCTTCACTTCTAAACACCCCGTGTTTTATTGATTACAGCCCAAGCCCTACAATCTTTTGTCAGCTTTAGAGCTTTCTGCCAGAGAAACTTTCCCAGCTACACCCCCCCCCAAGGACTGCAGTCTGCACCGAGCTCTCATAAACAAGGCAGCATTCGCAGGCTGCCACCATCGAGCTTCCCCCCTCGTCTTCCTCCACGTGTCCCCCCCCCAGGGCTTGGTTGGGGGGCAACCATGGGGGTATTGATGGATCCGGGGATGGCAACCCCATCACCCAGCCCAGCTGGAAACCTTCCAAGGTGCAGGACAGACAGAAGGAAAACAGCAAGAGGAAAAAAATTTTAAAAAAAAGCCTGGAAGAGGATGAGATGTGAGTGTGCATGTAGATAGACACACAAAAAACCACCCCAAACCAACCTAAAATGATAGGTATGCTGGGTCAGATAGACACAGGTAGAGCTAATCTCTGCAAGTGTGGGGAAAACAGGGCAGAAAATGGATTTTATGGATATTCAGTGCCCCAAATACCCTCAAATAAACACAGGCTAAAAATACATTGTCTGCATGCGGGGGGGGGGGGGGGGGGGGGGGGGGGGGGGGGGGGGGGGGGGGGGGGGGGGGGGGGGGGGGGGGGGGGGGGG
>JAOQGH010000009.1:4473421-4484696 GCA_025769975.1 Gallinago jamesoni
AGTGGTCATGTTGAGTAGTAAAGTGAATCTCTGCTTCTGTATTGACAGAATCACTGTCTTTATTGACTAGGGGTTTGGATTGGGAGCCCAGCTTAGCGCTGGTCTCTCTGCTGGGGAAACTTGAGGCACGGGGCCAACCTCGCTGGGGGGAGACCGGCCCCTGCTCTGCCTGCACCCCGTTGCCCAGCCCCCCCCACCCCCCCCCCAAGGGGTGCCCGCTGTCCCCTACCTGGGTAAGGCACCCGGCCTTTGGTCACCAGCTCGGTCAGGAGGATGCCGAAGGACCAGACGTCCGACTTGATGGTGAACTTCCCAAAAAGGGCGGCCTCCGGGGCCGTCCACTTGATGGGGAACTTGGCACCTGCGAGGGGAGGGCAGATGAGCTGTGTCTGGGGCACCCTGCTGCACCCACACCTGGGGTACCCCCCCCACCTGGGGCACCCAGCACGGGGGGATCTCGCTCCAGAGGCACCCTGCACCTGGAGCACCCTGTACCGAGGGTGTCCTGCATCCAGGGTGCCCTGCACTGGGACACTGTGTACCAGGGACACCTGCATCTGAGGTGCTCTGAACCTGGGGTACACCTCACATGGGGCACCCAGCTCTAGAGGGACCCCAAACCCCAGGCAACCTGCACTGGGGGCACCCCACACCTGGGGAACCCATCAACTGGGGTACCACTCATCTCCCAGGGTACCCATCCCCTGGGGCACCCATCACCCACAGTACCCATCATCCATGGTACCCATCAGCCAAGCTACCCATCTCCTGGGGCACCCATCATCCATGGTACCCATCACCCAGGATACCCATCACATGGGGTACCCATCCCCTGGAGCACCCATCAGCTGGGGCACCCATCATCCAGGTTATGCATCCCCTTGGGTACTCATCTCATCATCCAGGAAACCCATCACCTGGGGCACCCATCACCTGGAGCACCCATCACCTGGGGTATCCACCCCCTGGAGCACCCATCACCTGGAGCACCCATCACCTGGGATACCCATCCCCTGGAGCACCCATCACCCAGGATACCCATTCTTTGGGGTACCCATCCCCTGGAGCACCCATCACCCAGGGTACCCATCCCCTGAGGCACCTATCCCCTCGGATACCCATCTCCTGGAGCACCCATCACCCAGGATACCCATCTCCTGGAGCACCCATCACCCAGGATACCCATTCTTTGGGATACCCATCCCCTGGAGCACCCATCACCTGGGATACCCATCCCCTGGAGTCCCCATCCCTGGAGGCTCCCATCACCCAGGGCACCCATCACCCAAGACACCCAGCACTGGGGGCGACCATCCCCAGGCCTGGGGGGACACAGCATGGAGGGGACATGGCAGCGGTCCCCAAAGCCAGGTGGCACCCAGCCGGCTCACCCTGGCGCGCCGTGTACTCGTTGTCCTCGATGAGGCGGGCGAGGCCGAAGTCAGCGATCTTGCACACCAGGTTGTCCCCCACCAGGATGTTGGCAGCACGCAGGTCCCGATGGATGTAGTTCATCCGCTCGATGTAGGCCATGCCCGCCGCGATCTAGGTTGGGGGGGGGGAAACAGTGAGGACCCCCCCACATGCATCCCCTGGAGGTGGGGGGCATCCCCACCCCATACCAGCCTCCCCCCATACCTGGGCAGCCATGTCCACCAGCTGGGGCAGCTTCAGGTAGCGGCCGTCCCCGTCCTTTAGGAAATCCAACAAGCTGCCTGTGGGCAGAGGGTGCCAGTTAGAGTGCCCAAGAACCAGCCGTGCCCACCCAAGGGTGCCCTCCCCAATGATTCCCCCCCCCATCAAGACCATCTCGCTGCCCAAGAACCAGCCATGCCAAGGCACATTGATGCTTGAAGAAGAACCAAGGGAAGAAAAGATGGGGTGGGATGGGATGGGGGATGTGGGGGTTGCCTGGAGAGTGCCACCCCGCTCACCTTGGCTCATGAACTCGGTGACGATGTAGATAGGCTCCTCAGACACCACGGCGTAGAGCTGCACCAGCTTGTCGTGCCGCAGCCGCTTCATGATCTGAGCCTCCTCCAGGAAGGCCTCGGGCGACATGGTGCCCGGCTTCAGCGTCTTCACCGCCACCTTCGTGGTGCCGTTCCACGTGCCTGGGGCCAGTGCGGGGACAAAGCGGGTCACGGCGAGCCCCCAGGTGGGGACAGCCAGCCCTGGCAGGGCTGGGAGAGAGGGGGGCATGGATGGATGGATGGATGGATGGATGGATGGATGGAGGGATGGATGGATGGATGGATGGATGGAGGGGGGCATGCATGGATGGAGGAGCAAGGAAATCAGGGCAGGGCAAGGAAAGGGCATGACACCACCCCACCCAGGACAAGGACCCCCAGCCCCATAACGTGGGGACAAGGCACCAGTGAGCTCATCTCCTAAATATCCCATTCCCCATCCTTCCATGGGGGGAAGCCTATCGCCAAGCTGCCATCTCCCTTACCTCCCTGGGTACCACCTGGCACCTCCGTGATGCTGCCTGCCTGCCGGGGGCAGGACCGGACTACTCCTAACCCCCCCTCCATGTCCCCCCCACCCTGGGCCGGCTGGGCCAGCCTTACCCATCCACACGTCTCCGAAACATCCCATGCCGAGTTTCTTGTCCAGGCTGATGGATTCCCGCACTATCTCCCAGGCGTCCTTAGCTAATCCCAGGGTCTGGGGCTTCATAGCGGGGCACGCACGGGTGAGCAGATGGCACAACCCGTCGTTATACTCTGTTTGGGGGAGGGGGGGACGGGATGGGGTAGGGGGGGGGGGTCACACACCAAGGAGGAAGGAGGAGGAGGAGGGGGTGCGATGGGATGAATGCAGCATGCACGCCGAGCGGAGGGAGCACGGGGCGCGGGAGGAAGAGGATGACGAAGAAGGGGGGGACACCCACCTCCCACCCCACCCCCCCCGGCCTGGCTTTGTCCCAGCTGAAATACTGGGGATGGGGGGCTTGAAATTTTGAAATGGGGGGACCCATCTTGGGGTAGGTGGTGTGACCCCAAAGCAGGACGCGGGACATTTCCCCGCGTCCCAGCAAACTGGTGGTGTGCCCAGCCTGTCCCAGCAGGCGAGAGCTTTTCTGCAAGGAAGGAGATGATGCCAGGCCTGGTGGGGGGGTGTGTGGGTGTGGGTGTGTGTCCCCCTCCCTCCCACCATCCCCCCTCCCCCCCAAAACCTCTCGCCCCAGGCTTGCCCCGCCGGGCCCTACCCATCCACACTTCCCCGAACTGCCCGTTGCCCAGCTTCTTGAGGAGCTGGAGGGACTCGCGGGGGATCTCCCACACGTCTTTGGTTTTGACCGAGAGGTCGGCCAGCTTGGGGGTTCCCTTCTGGCACGGCACGGCCAGGCGGCAGCACAGCCCGGCCGCCCGCTCTGCAGCCCCCCGGGGGTGCAGGGAGTCGGGGAGAGGGGAGGGGGGACATACACACACACATAAACACACAACCATCAGCCCAGGCACAGACCCCCCCCACCAGCCCTTTGCCCCCACCCCGGCATCTCCCAGGTCCAGCCACCCCCCAATATGCACACAAAGAAATGGGGTGCCCCCCCCCTACACCCCTCTCCTTCCTCCGTCTCCCCCAGGGATGGCCCCGCACCCCCTCGGGCTGGGCTGGACCCCCATATGCCCCCTCCCCCTCCCCCCCAAGAGTCAGGGGCTATTTACCTTCTCCAGAAAGACCGGGTGTCCCCTGCACCGAGGACACGGAAGAGGGGGGGACCTTCAGGGGGTGCCCCTAGTGCCACCACCAGAACAGCTCCCCCTCTTTCTCCAGTTAAACCCAGTTAGCCCAGCTGGCTGTCTCTTGCCATAGGGTCTTCTGGGCTTCCCCCACCCCTCCCCATCACCTTTCCGTGCCCCCCACCCCGTGCCCCCCAACCCCCTCCACTCCGTGCCCCCCATCCCACCCTTCCGTGCCCCCCACCCCGTGCCACCCCCCACCCCACCCTACCTATATAGTGCTGGACCAGCTGCTGGACGGTGTCAAACTGGGCGCGGGTGGTGATGTAGTAGCCCCCGTTGTCCAGTTTCCGAATCTTATAGTGCTTCACGTGGTCTCCCTTGGCCTCATCCCAATCCCGGATGGAGAGGGAATAGGCACCTACGGGGGGGGGGGACGACACAGGTCAGGGTGGGTCAGGGAGGGACGTGGGGTGCAGCCCCCTCCCCGTGTCCTTGTCCCCGTACCTTTGGTGGTCTCGCTCTCCCGGATGAGGAAGGTGCCCCTGCAGTTCCCGTGGCACAGGAGCTGCCTCTCTGCATCCTTGCGCCCGATCTTCCCGAAGTACCACCTGCCGTGGGGGTGGGGAATCAGCGCCGGGATGGGGGCACCGAGGGGCACCCCCAACCCCACGGCACCCCTTCCTCGCCGCGGCGCTACCAGGGTTCACCGGTGGTGCCAAGACCCCCCGGATCGGGGTCCCCCTCCCAAAAACACTCACTCTTCTGCCTGGATGGAGTCCACGGGGGCCACGTAGTTGCTGGGAATGTAGCCCGTGGCACCCGAAGTCAGCGACCTGGCCTCCCACCAGTCACCCTCCCTGGGGAAAGAGGAACAGGGAGTGAGGAGGAAGGACAGACAGACAGACAGAACCGGCTGCCCTGTGCCTCCTCTTCGCCCCCCCCGCACACAGCCCCGGCTCTCCCCCGCCACGGAGGGCACCCGTCTCTGCTGAGACCACCCAACTCATGACACGGGTGCCCCTGGTTTTCTCAGTATTCAGCAACGGAGCTGAGGCAGAGCCTGAGTCCTGGGGGTGGCGGGGATGGGGGGGGGGTGTTAACGACGGCACAGAGGCACCTCCCTGGGGTGGCAGGGGGGCTCTGAGGGTGGCAGGGGGACCTTTTTTGGGGGGGGGGGGGGGCCTCACGTGTTGTTGATGATGTGGAAATTCTCCCCATTCTGGAAGGTGAGGTCATCCTCCGTCCTGGCCTCGTAGTCGTACAGGGCGATGAAGAGCGTCACCCCCCCACCTGTGGCACGTGGAGGGGACCACGGTGAGCCTCTGAGTGACACCCCCCCCCCACCCCCCAAAAAATGCCAGGACCTTAGGGGTGCAGCTGGACCCCCCCCACACACACACACTGACCTGTGATGCCTCCGCTCCGCATCTGCAGCGTGTTGGAGGTGAAGACCCCCTGCCCCGGGAAGGAGGGGGCCGAGGGCACCCCCCCCCCGCCCTGGAAGTTGTTGAAGTCGGGGATGCGGGTGAAGACGGTGCCCGGCTGCGTGGGGTCGGGGTCGTACTGGGAGGCGGGGGGCGGGGGGAACCCCACATCCCCCCCAGCCTGCCCTTTGCCGGACCCCTTCTCTTTGCAGTGCACACAGCCCATCCTGGGGCACGGCCTGTGGGACAGAGGGACCGTGAGTTTGTGTGTGTGTCCCCCCGCCTCGTCACCCCCCCGGCAGGGCACACGCGTGTGCACACACGCTCCCAGTTAGAGGCACGGGGGCGCACGCGTGAGGAGCCCCTGCCCTGGGAGAAGTGGGGGTCCCGCCACCCCCTGGGTGCAGCCAAGTGGGTGTCTGCGCCGTGACGTTGGGGACACCAGGGGACACCCCATGGGGTGGGAAGCGGGCTGGCAGGAGGGCTGTGCAACCCGCGTCCCCCCCTCCCACCCACCCCCCCTTCCCAGCACCCATGGGTGCTCCCTTTCCTGGCCACCCCACTCACTGCGACGGCTCCTCGGGTCACTTCAGCTGCTCCATGTCACCTCCGGGAGGAGAAGAGGCACCTGTGGACACCAGGGAGGGCGTCAGGCGGAGGAGAACACCCCTGCATGGGCTGCAACACCTCCTGCATGGGCTGCAACACCCCAACACGGGCTGAAACACCCCAACATGGGCTGAAACACCCCTCCAAGGGCTGCAACACCTCCTGCATGGGCTGCAACACCCCAACATGAGCTGCAACACCCCCTGCATGAGCTAAAACATGGGCTAAAACACCCCTTGCATGGGCTGAAACACCCCTCCAAGGGTTGAAACACACCTCCAAGGGCTGCAACACCCTTCATGGGCTGCAACACCCCTGCATGGGCTGCAGCACCCCTCCAAGGGTTGAAACACTCCCTGCATGGGCTGCAACACACCTCCAAGGGCTGCAACACCCTTCATGGGCTGCAACACCCTTCATGGGCTGCAACACCCCTGCATGGGCTGCAGCACCCCTCCAAGGGTTGAAACACTCCTCCAAGGGCTGCAACACCCCCTGCATGAGCTAAAACATGGGCTGAAACACCCCTTGCATGGGCTGCAACACCCCTCCAAGGGTTGAAACACCCCTGCACGGGCTAACACCCCTGGCCAGGCTGCAACACCCCTTCAATAGCTGCAACACCCCCTGCATGGGCTGCAACACCCCTTTCATGGGCTGCAACACCCCTCCAAGGGCTGAAACACCCCTGGTCAGGCTGCAACACACCTACATGGACTGCAACACCACCGCACAGACTGCAACACCCCTGCATGAGCTGCAACACCCCTGTCCAGGCTGCAATATTCCTGCACGTGCCACAACACCCCTGCACAGGCTGCAACACCCCTGCATGAGCTAAACCACCCCTGCATGGGCTGCAACACCTCCTGCATGGGCTGCAACACCCCTCCAAGGGCTGAAACACCCCTGGCCAGGCTGTAACACATCTACATGGACTGCAACACCACGGCACAGACTGCAACACCCCTGCATGAGCTAAAGCATCCCTGCATGGGCTGCAACACCCCTGCATGGGCTGCAACCCCCCTGTTCAAGGGTTGAAACACCCCTGCATGGGCTGCAACTCCCCTCCAAGGGCTGCAACACCCCTCCAAGGGCTAAAACAACCCTTCACGGGCTGCAACACCCCTGCATGGGCTGCAGCACCCCTCCAAGGGTTGAAACACTCCCTGCATGGGCTGCAACTCCCCTCCAAGGGCTGCAACACCCTTTGCATGGGCTGCAACACCTCTCCAAGGGTTGAGACACCCCTGCATGTGCCACAACACCTCTGTCATGGGCTTAGATACCCCTACATAGACTGCAACACCCCTTGCATGAGCTAAAACACCCCTCCAAGGGTTGCAACACCCCCTGCATGGGCTGCAACAACCCTCCAAGGGCTGCAACTCCCCTCCAAGGGCTGCAACACCCCTTGCATGAGCTAAAACACCCCTGCACGGGCTGCAACCCCCCCGCAGGTGTTGCAACCACATCCTCCAGCGGGTTTTTCTCCCTCCCCGTCCCCAGCAAACCCCCTCTACCTGGTCTCCAGTCTGCGTGCCCCCCAGCCTGTCCCCATGGCTGCCCCGAGGCTGGAAGGAGCCAGGGGTGGGTGGAAAGGAGCCCTGGCAGGGTCCCCGTCACCGTCTGTCCCCCCCGGCGTCACCAGGGGAAGCGGTGACTGGGGGGAGGAAGGGCCCTGGTCCCCCCCGCTGCGGTCAAGGCACAGCTTTTCCGGCCAGGGCCACGCTCAGCAGAGGTGTCACGGAGGAGGAGGATGATGATGATGATGAGGAGGAGGAGGAGGAAACCAGACGTCTCCCACCACGGCTGCACCGAGAAAAGGCTGTCCCCCAGCCCCGTCACCTCCCCTGGGTGCCGGCCGCCCACCCAGACCAGTCTGCCCAGTTTGGAGCTGGAGAGAGCTCTCCAGCCTCCCAGCAGAACAGGAGGAGGGGACGGAGGGGTTATTTTTGGGGCGGAAGAGGCGTTTCAGGCGGGTTTCCCCCATCGTGCTCTCGGATTCACTTTCCAAGAGCTCGGGGAGAACTTTGTAGAGTAATAGTTGGTAGAAGAGTTGGACTCGATGATCCCAAGGGGTTTTTCCCAACCTAAATGATTCTACGGTTCTGTGATTCCTCTCTCTCGGCCGGAGGGGGGGATGGGGGGCTGTGTTTGTGGAAAGGACCCGGTTCTCCCCCCCCCCCACTTCCACCTTGGCTTTCGCCACCAGCAGTGTGGCAAGACCGCGGCCGTTGCAGCCGGGGCAGCGTTGCCAAACGCGGGAGGATTTGGCTGCTCGGGGGCTTAGTATTTTTTTTTTTGGCTGACAACAAGTGGCCATTTCAGACCATTTCGGCACCCCCGGAATCACCACCACCACCCCCCCACCCCCCCCCAGTTGCCGGCATCGGGCTCACAAACTTCCCATTCGGCTGAATTTCGGTGTCGGCTGAGGCCAACAAAGAGCATCTCCCAGGCAAGCACTAGCCCAAAATATCACAGCTCTGCAGGGTTTTTGTGCTGCTCGTGCCCCGACCGGCCACATCACCCCCAACCCCCCCGAGATGGTCCCCGCCACCGAGCAGGGTGGCACAAAAACTGTCCCCCCCCTAGGGAGGGGACGCAGCCGGCCCCGTCTTGGCGTCTGGCCCCATCTCTCCCCAAAATGGAGCCGTTTGGAGCCTTGGGAGCAGATGGCAACCGAGCCCTTCCCGCACCGGCTCCACCGGCTGAGCTGCCAGCTCCCGCCCGGCGCTGAGACCCAGCCAACTCATCACCCCCACCGCGGCCCCCTGCCCCACCAGGCACCATGCAGCCACATCCCCATCCCTCCGTCCATCCATCCATCTGCTCCCTGATCCCCCCTCCCCTGTTTCATCCCCCATCCCTGTCTCCGAGCCGGGGCACGATGTCCCGGTGTCACCCTGGGTGTCACCCTCCGGTGCCGAGGCACCCCGTGGGGGTCACCCCCATCCCCTGCCTCCCTTCCCCTGGGGAATAACGGTGATGGAGGGGACAGGCTCGGGGTGGGGGGGGGTGGGATGCAGCCATACGGGGGGCTGCTGGCAATGTCATGCCCCCAGTGCTTTGGGGACAAAGCAGGGTGGCGTTTGCCAGGCTGAGGGTGGCACCCAGGCACGCCAGGGGAGCAGAGAGGGGCAGCAGCCGGAGGAAGCCGGTGGCACCTACGCAGCTGCGGGAGGAGGAAGCAGCAGGAGCACGGCATGGGGGGAGGAGAGGGAGGAAGAGGATGGTGCCGCGGCCACCAAGGGGAACCTCAGGGCTGGCAGGATCCCAGGCGGTGGGGACAGTGGGGTTGGGGGGGGGGGGGAGGGGGATGTGGGGTGCAGGCAGGGATCACAGCCGGGCTGAGAAGTGGCTGCAGCCCCTTGGGTACCCTCTGACCCCCCCTTGTCCCACCCCCCTTTTGCCCTGTACCCCCCCTGTCCTTCCTGCGTCCCCATGGTGGCTCTGGCCACCGTGCCACGGCCTCCCTGGTTGGGGGGGGGGAAGAGGAACTGAGATTGCCACACAGCCCAACCCACAGGCCCCCCCCCCAACCCCCCCCAGGACCCGCCATCTCCCCGTGGCTCTGGATCTCCCCAGTCCCAGAGGGGAAACTGAGGCACGAAGCAGCTGCAGCGCAGGAGGGGAAGGTGCCTCATTTCATGGGTGGCTCGTTAGGACACACTGCCCCAAGCCATGTCCCCAACCCATGCCCGGGATCCCCACAGACCTGGGGAGGGGACAGGGGGACACGTCCTGCCTCTCCAGTGTGATGGCAGGTGGTGGCACGTCCCTGTTCCTTCCCTGCTGCCCCCAGCCCCGAGTCCAGCCCTGCAACTTGGAGCTGGGGCTCTGGGCTACATCCCTGCTCCTGCCCCAGTCCCTCCCAGTTGACCCAGTGCCTGGTGACGCCCCCGCAGCTCCCAGTGGAGCACAGCAGCCCTGGTGGGAGCAGGTTCCCAGAGGGTGGGATGGGACTGGGATGGTCCTGCCATGGCTGAAGAGACCAACACCATGAGCTCCAGGCCACCACGGGACGTGGGGACACCAGTGGGGGTGGTGGGATGGGACTCAATGCTCTGCTGGGAACGCCGGGGTGGGGGTGGGGGAACAGCTGTGAGAAGGTCCCCCAAATGTGGGTTTCCCTGGTTGGGGCACGCAGGGGGGGTGGAAATGCCCACTGTGCCCCTTGGCCAATGTGGTGGTGGCACGGTGCTATTCCCTGCCACTCTCTGGTGGCCGTGCCCACGGGGACACCCCTTCCCCTGCCAGCCCATGAGCAGGACGGGGGTTCAAATGGGGCTCCTGGCCCCCAAAACCAGCCATGGCCTGGCTGGGCATGGCCACCATCGTCCCTGTGCCAGCCCCAGGAGGTGACATCGTCCCTGTGCCAACCCAAGGAGGTGACAGGGCTCTGCCTCCCCCCCCCGCCCCCCCTCTAGGACCCTGGGAAAGAAGAGGAAGGACTCACAACCCCCCCAAAAAAAAAGTCCCCACAAGGCCACCCACCAGCCACCATCCTCATGGCAGGGGTGGTGGCATGTCCCCTCGCATCCCACCCTGGGAGGAGATGCCCATGATGGAGCGAACCCCCTTTCCCCCCTCCCTTATCCAATCCACCCCCCCCCCTCCACCCTCCCCCCCCCGGCCTCCCAGCCCCATCGCTGGCTGGGAAAGCAGGATTTCCGCTGGAAGAAGAGCAATTCCCGGATCCGAGGGGCTGCAGGGGCGGAGGGAGGGAGCCGGCCAGGGCTCCAAAGACAATGTCCCGGGAGGAGCGGGACAGGGAGGGAATTGTGCAGGGCAGGAAGCGGCCAGTTCCTGTCCCTCCTTGGGACACACCAAGGACCGGGGACGAGGCAGAGCTGCGGGGACTTTGGGGGGGGGGGGGGACCCCCACGACCCCCCCCCCCCCCCCGGGAGACCTCACACACACACCCCCCCCCAGCATCCCCCCCAGGCAATCCATGGGCACCTGCAGGGTTTGCGGGGGAGCAGGTGGGGGTGTCTGCGTGTCCCCTCCCCCCTCCATCCTGGTGTCCCCTGGGGCTGTTGTGACCTGCCCCCCCCCTCACCCCCCCCCCAACCCAGCACTCGGGTCCAGTGTGGGCAAAGGCACCATTTGTCTCCGCGGGTTCCCCGCTGCGGCGTCACCACCAATTAGTGCTGGGAGGGTGAGCGGGGGCTGGCGGCTGCCCCCCCAGCCCTCCCCATGTCCCCCCCCCTCACCCAGGGCTGACCTGCTGCCCCCCAGGATGGGAAGGATGGGGGCCTCCTCCTTCCCCACTCCCCCTACACCACAGGCTCATTGCAGCAGCTGGTGTTCCTGGGGGGGAGCAGGTGGCAACCCCCCCCCCCATAAGCCCCCCTCCACCACCAGGGTGACAGGGCTGTCTGTCCCTCACTGCTAGAACGCACACCACACTTTTTGGGGGGGGGGAGGGGGGGAAGCTCTCAGCACCCCCCCCAACACACAGCAAGGGCATTAAGAGATGACCCCCCCACCCTTACGCCACCCACTGAAGAGGGCAGACCCCCCCCCCCCCCAAAAAA
>JAOQGH010000009.1:4505413-4525572 GCA_025769975.1 Gallinago jamesoni
GCAAGCACACCTCCCCCCCCCCCCCCCCCCCCCCCGCCTCCCCTCCACCAACCGTGACTTTTAGGGGGTTTTATTTCACGTAACACATGGCTCGGGGTATTTAGGTTTTCCAGGTGCGCTGTCAAACCTCAGAAAGCCAGGCAGCCCCAGCCCTCCCACCTCAGCCCCATTTCCCCCCCCCCAAAAAAACCCCTCTCTCCTCAGAGCACCACGAGCCCCCCGAGCAGCGAGAAGGGGTTTTGTTTAAAGCCATCCACCGCCTCTGCCAAGCTCTCTGCCTTCCCCGCCTGATATTTCCCCAATCGCCAGCCAGCAGCCAGCACAACGCAAACGAATTTCACCAAATTAAGTATTTCTCCTACACACGGCATATTTGCCCGGTGATTATAACTCGTCCCCGAGGTAGCCAAGCGCAGCAGAATTTCGGTTTAATATGCACACCCACGCAGCCTTACTCAAAACCCCCAAGACACTCCCCCGGTCCTCCTTGGGAAAGCCTGAGCTCTGCAGAGAGGATCTTGTGTTTCAGCTTCAGCCCTTGCACAAGCTGGGACTGGGATTACTCTGTCATCTGGTGTAAAGGGGGGAAAAAAAAAAAAAAAAAACCACCACAAAACCAAACAACAAAGCAAAACAAGGTGGGGAAATAAGTTTCCCAAAGATTTCAAGGCATCCCCGACGGTCTGAGGGAGAGAAGGGTGTAAGAACACAGGAATGTCAGGGAGCAGATCGCGCTGCTGTGGGTTTATTAACAACCGTGAGTAGTTACAGCCTTTTGTTCGCTCTTGAATCTATGAAGTGACCTTTTAACTCCAAAATGCTTTAATTCCCCTCCTTTGTTTGGGCTAAGCTCACAGCACCTGTTCTGTGTCATGCTGTTAAAAAAAAAAAAAGACAACTCCTTGATGAAAAAAAATGAGCAATTATTCAGTGCGTGCCCTCGTTGTGGCAACTGGAGCCCAACCCCACACCTGAAACCAAAACGGGGAGGGAAGATCTGGAGCAGCAAACTCTGGCACCCAAACCGTGGTGTAAACACGGGGAGCTGCCGTGGGGCTGAGCCTGCCCCACACCAGAGGCAGATCCACCCACTGCAGCTCGCAGCCTGTTGCTCGCAGAGGAGCAGCTGCCCCAGCAGCTGCTGGAATCGGCGCAAAGAGGGAAACAAGTTCACACGAAGGTTTTCCTTTCGCTGCAGACACTACCTCCTACCTCATTCTCCCTTCCTCTTCCTCCAATTCTCTTTCCCTCAACCTTTGAGACACGCTTTTTCCCCTCTGCCCCAGCTCTGCCTCCAGCCTTTTCAGCCCACAGGCATGGCTCTGCTCCTCCTCAGGTCCACTCTGATGGTGGAGACACCCACTCCTCCCCCCAGCCTTCTGCTCCCTTCTTCCCTCCAGACCCAACCCTCCTTCACACGCCTCTGCAGACACCTTCCCCTCCCTGCAGCAGCTCCTCATCTCCCCAGCCCCTAAACCCTGCCCTAATCCAGCCTCCCTTTCTCCTTTAGGTGTGCACACCCCTGTCATCCTGCTCTCCCCTAATATGGCTCTTCCAGTGTGGCTTATTAGCCCAGCCACCCCCCTCCTTCACCCTTCCTCTGACCTTGGCCCGGCCCAGCTCAGCCACTTACCCCAGCCTTGGCTTGGCCTGGCCCAGCCCAGCTCCTTCCCCAGGCCCTGTCCCAGCTCTGCCGCTTCTCTTAACCCGGGCCTAGCTGAGCACCTTCCCCTTACCTTGACCCAGCTCAGCCTCTTCTCTCAACCCAGGCCCATCTTGGCCCCTTCCTCAGCCCAGGCCTGGCCCAGCTGAACCCCTTCCTTCAATGCAAGCCCAGCTCAACCCCTTCTGCAGGCCTAGCCCGGGCCCAGCTCCTTCTCCAGGCCCTGACCCAGCTCTGCACCAGCTCACTTCTCCTGCTCAGCCCCTTCCCCTGGCCTCAGCTCAGCCCCTTCCTCGGCCCAGGCCTGGCCCAGCTCAGCCCCTTCCCTCAACCCACGCTCAGCTCAGCCCCTTCCCTCAACCCACGCTCAGCTCAGCCCCTTCCACAGGCCTAGCCCGGGTCCAGCCCCTTCCCTCAGGCCAAGCCCGGCCCCACTTCCGGGTCCCCTCCCGCAAGGCCTTGTGGGCCAGCAGCAGCCCCCCCGCCCCGCCCTGCGCGATCTCGCGCGACCTCCCCAGCGCCGCGCGCGCCCCCGTGCCGCCGCGTCACGCGGAGGGGGCGGGCCGGGCGGTTGCGTCACCGCGCAGCGCCTCGGCGCGTGACGTCAACGCTTCCCCTTTCCCGACGCCCGCGGAGGGACAGGGCGGGGGGAAGGAGGCGGCCCCGCTCCGCCCCCGCCCAATGAATGACGGCTGTATTGACCAATGATAAGCGGTCAAGGCGTGAGTGATGCGGTAGGTGGCCAATGGCGAGGGGGCAGAGAGGCGGGAGGGGGCGGGGCCGGGCGGCCGGGCGGCCGGGGCGGGCTGGGCTGCGCCTGTCAGCGGGGCGGCGGGATGGCGGCGCTCTACGCCTGTACCAAGTGCCACCAGCGCTTCCCTTTCGAGGCGCTCAGCCAGGGCCAGCAACTCTGCAAGGTCTGGGGGAGGCCGGCGGGGCCCGGGGCGGCGGCGGGGGTGCTTGGGGGAAGGGGATTTGAGGGGGCCATGTCTGTGATGGACCTGCTTGAGGAGGAGGGGGCTGAGAGGAGTGAGAGGCCGACTGTTTGTGAGGGAGGAAAGGTGGGCGGGGGGGGGGAACTGAAGGGGGGCAGGGGCTTTTAGAGGGCCTGGGGGTAATTGGGGGGGGGGGAGCTGTTTGTGGGGAGGCCCTGACGACGTCTAAGGAGGGGCCTCGGGGTGGTTGTTTGGGGTCTGAGGGTATAGAGTGAGGAGTTAGGAACTGGGGATGGGGAGCGGGCCCTGAGAAGTTTTGAGGGGCTGGAAGCATGGGGACGGCTGGTAGAGTCTGGGGGCTGTTTGGGGGGGTATGGTATTGAGGGGCTATTAGGATCTGTCTGTCAGGGGGACCTGAGGGCACTGCAGACTGCTTGGGGGTGCTAGGGGTGTTTGGAAGGTGTTGGAGAGGGAGTTATGGGGCCATTAGAGGGAATTGGGGGGTAGGTGCACGCTGTTCATGGGAGAAGGCCTGGGGGCAACTGAAGGACTGTTTGTGATGGAGGCTGTTAGCAAAGGGGAGGGGGGCGGGGTATTTGGGGGATGCCAGGTTGCTTGGGAGGGTCAGGGGACATTTAAGAGAGGTCTTGAAGGGAAGGGGGTGGATTTTGGGGTGCAATCTGGGTGGGTGGGGCGGTTTGGGTGGGGAAGAATGAGATCAGGGATGAGACAGGGAATAGGGGGCAGCAGCCTGGGATCGGTGAAGCAGATGGGGCCAAGCAGGTGGGTATAGGAGAACCTCTGAGGCGTGGGGGTGAGAGGAGAGCAGGGCCGGAGCCACCGCGGGCACAGGAAGGTTGTGGAGGGCAGAGGTGTGAATAACTGCGGCAGGACTTCGTGTTCCTGCCCTGGGAGGTGAGTCCAAGCACCGTGACCTTTGTCTGTGGGCGTCGGGCACAAACAAGCCCTGGTTACGCATCTCAGAGTTTACTTCTGGCTCACCTGTGACACATGCCATTCCTGCTGCCCTTCCTCTGCTCTCAGCCCTGGTAAGAGCAGCGTGAGTGTACAGGGAGGAAGCGTTTGGAGTTGGAGGGATGTGCGTGTGGGCGTGCAGCGGGAGCAGAGGTCAGCGGGCGATCTGGGATTTTTGGGAAACGGCGTGCGGGAGAAGCGTCTGCGTCTCACTGAAGGCCTCTGTCATTACAGGAGTGCCGGATTGCGCATCCCATTGTCAAATGCACTTACTGCAGGACTGAATTCCAGCAGGAAAGGTAAACGCCGGCTGAACTGGGGAGGTGATGTTTTCTTTACAACAGACCAGTTTCTTTACACCCAGAGAACCTTAATGTTTCCACGCCTTTGATGACCAAGCCTTAACAGATCGTTGCTGTGGAATACTGGGGGGAACTTTGGCCTTCCTCAAAGCTCTGCTGGGCGAGTCAATGTGCCTCCATCCTTAGATTTGCACCTTTTGCTTAATTTTTAGTTTTGGTCCGCCGTCACATACGTCTTCCAGTGAAGGATCTTGGTGCATCTTCCCATGAGTTTTCCTCTTATCTGATCTTTGGTATCCAAAAATTATTTCCTTTAGCTGTGTTTTTGCCTCTTTATATTTTTTCAAGTTATGTAGCTTGCAGAGCAAGGATTGGTAAACCCAGTAGCTGTTTGCGGGCAGCGTATGGGGTGTTCTTTCCTGTGTTTGTTGATCAGGACAGAGGTGTGTTTGTCCTCCTTTAACCTCGACATCCAGACAGGACCTCCTCCAGAGCTGGGGCTGTCACCAGTGCTGAGTCACTGCCAATTAGCCGTTGATCAGACTCCTGTATTTGTAAGGGAAAAAAACCAAACTGGTGTCATCTGGGGATGCCTTAATTAAAAGATGCCTCCTACTAATACTACTTTTTTGCCAAATTATCCTCAACCAGATGGGTACAGGAAATGCACTTTGATATCTGGGTCCCTAGTGAGGATGAATATAGTCTTGCCACTAGAGATGGGGTCTAGGGGAGATTGAGATCCTAAACACAGAGGTTTCATTTTCTTTGTGGAAGTGTTAATAGAATGATCTGTCCTTCTTTTTAACAGCAAAACCAACACAATATGCAAGAAGTGTGCTCAGAACGTGAAGCTCTATGGAACGGTAAGTGAGCAGGGCTCGCTCTCTTCAGCCTCTTTTCCTTTCATCTTCCTTGTCTTTATCCTGCTGAATCCCAGAGCAGTTTTATGGGCTGTCTCTGTTGTGATAGCGTGACTGATCAATAGTACGTGGGTCCCTCAAGCGTGAAGCTTTTACCTTTTTCTCCTCTTTTAGTGTGGCAAAGAGCAGCTCTGCATCATTTGAGGCCAGGAAATGAACTATTCAATATGCAATAGAAACAAGAGCGTGCTTACACAAACTGAGATTGCTGCAGGAAGCAGCGATAGATCTTTCTTGCTTGTCTGCAACCTGAAAAAAGCAATTTTGATTGTTTCTATTTTGGTGTTAATACATCTTCTAAAGATTTCGTAGGCCTTGATAAATGGTCTGGGTGCCACGGCTGGAGACCAGGGGTCCAAATGTAGTTGTGTCTCCTGGATCGGCATAATAGTTAGCTTGGAAGGAGGAAACAAAAGTTCTGAAGTGATGGGGAGAAGAGGAAAGGGCAATGTGGCAATGGATTAATGTAATTAGAAGGCACTGCTGTATCAGTTGTTCTTGTTTCTTAAAGCCCAAACCCTGCCAGTACTGCAACATCATAGCAGCCTTTATTGGAAACAAGTGCCAGCGTTGCACAAACTCGGAAAAGAAGTATGGACCTCCTCACTCCTGCGAGCAGTGCAAGCAGCAGTGTGCGTTTGACCGCAAGGACGACAGAAAGAAGGTCAGTATCTCTGGAAAAGGAGGCTGAAAAGGTGAAAGGGCTGATGACAGTGATTGTCTGGCCATCTCCTTCGCGTATTCTCCAGCATTTCAAAAGGGGGTGTCTCTTGGTTGTGAAGTACTTCTCCGGAGTTGAGCTTTGCTGCGGGAGCTGTGTTTTGGAGCTGTTTGGTCTTTGAGCCCCTCTACTTCTTTGCCAGATCTGCTGAGAAAGATCTCTTAAATTTGGCCTAGGGGTCGGTGGGCTGGCAAAGGAGAGAAAGGTGAGGTGCCTGCTTGGGGAGAGGGTGGAGAGAGAGATTTGTGCCGTGGCCTGAGGAGCTGGAAGCGTCACACCTCCATCAGGAAACCCATTCCATGGCTTTTGCACACCCTGTGCTTAAACAACATAAGTGCTCTTTAGGAGGTGTGTATTTCTAAGGCCTCCTTCCTGCAGGCTATGAACATCTCGTGTTCTTTTGGGCTCCTGTGCTGATAATCCCTGTCCTGCTGATCCTCCTCAAGCAGGAGGAGGATCCTCCTCTCCCTTTCCCTGGAGACATTCAAGGTGAGGCTCCATGAGGCCCTGGGCAACCTGGTCTAGTTGGGGGTGTCCCTGCTGACTGTGGGGAAATAAGACTAGATGACCTTTGAAGGTGCCTTCCAGCCCAGATGATTCGAAGCAGAGAACCTGTTTTGGTCTCCAGTGACTACCCTGTCACATACCTTCTACAGAAATCCCACCAAAGGTAGTCTGTCCTGGTGAACGGGTGCTTTAAGTCTGTCTGTAAGCAAAGCTTGGCAGAGACTGTCGTTATGATAGATAAGCTGCTATTAATGAGTACTGCCTGCATCACACCAGCCATCCCAGATGCAATTTTTACCCTTTCCAGGCGCTCAAAGGATCCTTTTTGAGTCACTGCTTGTTCGGATGTGAGTTTAAGCCTCAAGATACTTCTTGTCTTCTCTAAATTTGGTTTGCAGGCAGGAAGCAAGACCAAAAACTTCTCCCCCTTTTTATTCTCTCCCCTTCCAGGTGGATGGCAAGCTGCTGTGCTGGTTATGCACCCTCTCCTATAAACGGGTCCTACAGAAGACCAAAGAGCAGTGCAAACACTTGAGCAGCTCTTCCCGGGCGAGCCTGCAAGAGAAGGAACAGTACAGCAGGCTCAGCAGTGGCAGCCACTATAACAGGTAACCTGAAGGAGATTTTCCCTCTCGCAGGGTGAGAAAAGAGCATTCCTGGCTGTTCTGCACTCCCTGGGCGCGCTTCTGAAACAACTGAGAGAAGTTCCTTGGGGGCTTGGCACCCTGGCGAGGGGTTTTGGCAGTTTTCTGACGTTCAGGAGTTTCCAGCTAAGTCAGGCTTTGCTGGTTTGCAAACCCCGCTGCGCCGGAGTCAGCTCGTAGTCTGACAGTGCTTCTTAGTGATTCAACTTCCCGAACTTGTGCGCAATTAAAGCTTAAATTGCATTTGTAAGATTCAATGATTGAAATGTAGATTTTAAGTGTCAGTTCTTCACCTACCTACTGATCTGACTGACGCATTGTTTTCTGTTTATTTTTAGTCTCCAGCTACTCTTCAAGGAATGAATTTTTTATCATTCTTCCTTGCAGTAGGAAATCTTGTTTGAATAGATTCAAAGTGGGTGGGAATATTTATCTATTTCTCTGTCTTAGACTGCAAGTCATTCAGGTTCTGACATACAATTTCCTTGTTTTTCTAGCCAGAAAACCTTATCCACCTCTTCTATTCAGAACGAAATCCCAAAGAAGAAAGCCAAGTTTGATGCCATATCTGCCAATGGTGACAGGTGAGCCTGTTACATGGGGAAATTGCGGGTGGGCGGTCTTGTTTGCTAAGTTTTTATAAGACAGAGTTCCGTGCAAATAGGAGGAAGCTCTTATCCTAGAGCAGGGATCTCAGGCTTTGGGACCACGAGGGGCTGCGTTAGCAGCTTTCCAGAAGCTGGCAGGCCAGCGTTGCTTGGCATTTAGACATAGGATTGAAGAGGAAAGGAATACCTAGTGCCTGTACCTGCTAAAACAGAAGCTGCTTGTTGGCTGAGCTCCCCAACAGTTAGAAAAACTGCAGCCAGATCACCTTTATCCTCTCTCTGCTGTTCCAGAGAGAGAGTGAGGCTTTTGGCTGTGCTGTAGAGTTGAGGGCTGCAGGTTTTGTGCTCTCGGGGCTGATCTGCAGAGAGATGGCCTCAGAGGAGAGGATCAAGACCCACCTCCCCTTTCCCTCCTGCCTTCTGGTGGAGGGACAAGCAATCAAACAGCTTTACTTGAAAGCATCTGATGCCATTCTGCTGTCACAGTTTGTGCTGGATTAAGTTGACGCCAGCTGGGTGTGCAGCAGAATGGGAGGCAGTAGCAGGAACAGGAGATTGAGATGGATTTTTATTTTTTAAATTTTTTTTTTATGGTCTTGTACATGCATATTTTCATTCCTGCCTTTCCTCTCTGATTCTCAGCGTTCCTTCCTCTCCCGAGATGCTTTGTCCCCCTATCCAGAGTGCCCCGTCCACGTTGGCGCAGGGGGCTGCTTCCCAACAGAGTCTCGGTGCCCACCATTGTCCTGTTTCTCACGGCACTGACATCCTGAAGTGAGATCACCAGTTGTTTTCTCCCCTCTTGCCCTCCCTCCCTCCCTGGGAACTGCCTCCTACATGGAAACTGCCCCTCTCGATGGATCTCTTTCCAAACAGCAGTGAAGTGGGAGCAGAGCGTAGGCTCGTTAGTGCCAAAGGGTCTGTTAAAGCCACCTGGTAATTAATTAATCGCTACCTGCCTTGAATGTCTTTTCTTTGAGATCACAGATGGCATCTTTCCCGTAGATGCTATTGACACCTTGTCAATGTTAATATGTGAAATGCTACGATGGGAAAAAGAACTTAAATAATTTTATAAAGGCAGTGATTTCTTACAGAGTGGTCTAAAAGACCATTAATCATCTGAATGGTGTTTTCAGTTAAAAGCTGGGAAAAAATAAGGATTAACTGTGGCTTGGGAGCCATGGCTGAGGACAGAGTGGTCAGGGAAGTCATTCGCCTGCCTTCAGTGGTGGTGGAGCCAGTGGGGAGACTGGAGACAGGTCCCTGGCAGAACTGGTGCAGCTTTCCCTCTAGAGAGGCTCCTGCTGAAGCTCCTCTCTGGGCTATAAGGTACCACCAAGTATTTTTATCTGCTCCTTAAAGCCTGAGCTGAGACCTAACAACTCATTGTGACACTCCTGCTGGCTTGAAAATCTCCAAGAAGCAGTATGTCCCACGCTCTGGCATCAATTGCTCAGCCGTTCCTTTGTAAAACAGGAGCAGGTATTAAAGGAATCAAAAGCCTTCCTTTTGCTCTTGTGTCAGATGTTGTCAGTCTGGCTCCTGCCAAGGCTGTGGTCCTCGCCACAGACTTTTTTTTTTTTTTTTTGATGAATCCCAGTAACAAACTGTGTGTAATTTTAGCATCTACTGAAGAGCTCCAGCAACGTGCTGTAGAAAAGGCAAGCTGCAGCTGCCTTAAATAGACCCACGGCTGCGTTTCTTGAGAGGAATAATAATGGTGGTTCGTTAAGTGTGTTTTTGGAGTTGCTGGGGTTGGTTTTGGTGAGGATGAACCCGCCAGAAACCCTCCTCTCTTGCAGGATTTGCTGTAAGATTGTCCCCCCTCAGGAGTCAGCCTGGAGTCTGGGTCTGTGGCAGTGCAGGGATGTTTTTGGTAGCAGCGTAGCCTGTGGTGGGGCCACGGGCTGTAGCTGAACTTCTGATGCAGCCTTCAGCTGGGCAAAAGGTGGGCACGCTTGAGCTCCGTTGACTTTGGCAACGTCTCCAACGGGGTCCAGCTTATCTGAAATTGTTGCTCCTTTGCCGATAGAACAGAAATTCTTTTAGTGGGTCTTAGGGAATTCCCTCTGTGTGTATTTTTTCACGTATTTTGGAGTGGATGTTGCTCCCAAAGGCTGTGATACGGGGACTGAGTGATTTCCAAGATCATTTAATGGGTGACATTGAATGGTTTGTGCCGGGCGAGCCCTGCGAGGAGCTAACAGCGCTGTCCCTGCTGCACATGGAGCAGCTTTCTCCTGCTGTGACTCAGAACATCTTCCAGCAAACCTTGCCCTACTAATCCCACTGTCCTGGGCTGCCCCTACCTGTGTGTGACCCTCCCCCAGTGTCACCTCCAGCCTCTGCTGCTGTGCTGGTCCTGATTCAGGCAGGGTTTGGTGTCCCCATCTTCTCGTGCAGATGCTGCCAGAAGGGATTTTGCCTTCCAGACTCGGTGGATCCACACGCTGCAGATCCTTCTCCTGTGATTATAGACAAGGTGCTAAATTGTGCTTTTAACACAAGGCGATGATGAGCACTACAGACCGAGCTGGCTGGGGGGAGAGCAGTGATGCAGTGAAGCTGAACAACAAAGTTCATTTAGTAAAAAGATTATAATTATACATAGAAAAGCCTCAGCGTACGCTTAAAGCACTGGGGCTTGTGCTTGTGCTGCCCTTGGTGGTGTCAGAAGAAGTGTAAGTTCATGTGCTGGTTCCTGTTGGCCTGGATGGATTTTTGCACATGGGGGGATATTTTTGTCTAAGGTGAGACTTGGATGCTGGTTGGGTCGGCCTGGTCTCTCCCTCTCTAAGCTAGCCTGATTGAATAGCAAAATCTTTGAGTTTGGCATTTATTTTGCCTGATTTCAGCCATTTCAGAGGTGTGGAGTTTAAGGCAGTCATTTTGGTGTCTTCTCCACTCGATCGAGGCAGGTGCCTTTGGAAGAGCTCCATTTTTTTTCCTCTGTCTCCACTGAAAGCAACAGGAGCTCATCAATTCACTTTAATTAGAGGCAAGCATTTTAGGCTGTTCGAAGCACTTGTCCCCCTGACCTATCCCAAGGGGTTAGGATCCTGGATATGGAGTTTATTTGTAGGGGAAATGTTTTGGGTTTTTTATTTGGTTGGTTTAATTCTTAATCTGTTTTTTAAAGGAACAGAGCAACTTGTATTTGGCAGTTTTCCTTCTAATTCTGGAAGCTCAGGTGAGGTTTAAGACAGAGAAACCTTTCGTTACTAACTTGTCAGTCATTTGAAAAATAATAAAATAAAAAAAAGAGGAGGGGGAAATTCTGCTTCTTTAATTAGCACCTTGACACAATTGAGGGTGCATTTTGCAGGAACTGGACAGAAAAATACCTGCCTGTGCTCACGTATTTGACAGGAGGGGATGCCTGGGCACCCTGAGCCCACCGTTACCCACCTGTGGGTGCAGACCCCAGGGAGGAGATGGTCCTCGAAGCCCTGGGGCTGGCTACTGGCTCTGCTGAGTGTGAGAGTGGCTCTGTGGAAGGCTGGTGGCCCTCCTGTCCCTTCTTCCCGCTGGGTGGCAGGGCTGGCTCTCACCTCCCAGGCTCCACAGTGTGCTCTGCAACAGGAGCTGCCAAGGAAGGGAATTATTCCTGCCGGAGCTGCTCAGGGAAATGCGAGCATCTCCCAGCACTCTTTATCCCCCCAGGATATGGCAGGAGGGAAGCTTGCCTGGGCAAAGGAATGGTGTAAGCAGGAGTTTGTTTTTAGCCAGAGGGAATCAGTGAGAAAGGCTTTTTTTTTTTTTTTTTTCCTCTGTGGAGGCTGCATTTTTTTTATTTATTTTTTTTTCCCTTTCTTTCTCTCCTCCCCAGCATATTTGCACTGAGTGGGAAATTAAAGCTGCTGTTGGTAACATGCTTGCACACACAGAAAGGTGCTGGAGCACCCACCATCATCTTGCACAGCCTCCGCTTGGGGAAACTGTACTCAGGGATGGTTTTAAAATGGAGATATTCGATATTCTCTGCCAGTCTGTGTGTGTGTGTGTTTGAACCTCTCCTGTGCTCGAGAGCTGCCCAGCGTGACAAGCACAGCGCTAGATCTGGGGGTACCCAGGGACCTGCCACATCCCATGGCGTGGGTTCTGCTGTCAGCATATTTTAACCATGAAGGACTCTTCCACCTCGGGCTGCCTCCTCCAGACCCTTCCATTCCCAGTTTTCCTTTGCCAGGCTTTCTCCCCCGGTGCCGCAGGGGCTGTCCTCTGACTTTCAGATCTGCAAAGCTTAGTTTCCCTCTGTAGACTCCCCAGCACAGTGGTGAAAAGAGCCTTTTCTTCTGCCACATCCTTGCTTACCAATCCAAATGATGTGGACTGGGCTTTTAATTAGAAAATGGACTATTTCCAGGCACAAGAGGAGACTGGTACTCTCTGCCCCAGTGTGCTGGGGGGGGGACTGCACGCACGGAGGTGGCTACAGATTTGAGAGAGACAGTGGTTCACGTTCAGACCTGCTGAATGCAAGGCTTTAGGACATGTATTGACCTACTCTGGAGGCTTTAAAATAATGCGAGGCGTTAGGTAACTCTGGCTGTTTACCTTTACAGCAGCAGGGCTGTCTGATAACGGCCAGACTTGAAAGTAATCTTCTAGGTGAAGCTTTTGTTGTCTTATTACTGTTAAATTTTTATATGGCAATTTCAGGTGTGTGTGGCTGGGAGTGTGCTGCTGCCCTTTTAGCACCAAGAGATAAAAATCAGGTTTAACCATTACAGCGGTGAGGAACAGAAGGCGGGCAAAGATCAGGTGAGGCCCCTGGGCCAGTGGCTGCTGCTTCTTATCATGTCTTAGATCTGAAATATTCCTGTAGTGCAAGACTCTGTGTGGCTGCCTGGTTCTCTGGGTGTCTTGTAGGGACGTTTGAGAACCACCAGCACAGGAGAGTGACTCGTCCAGTTAAGTTTTCAGCCGGTTGCTTTGGTTTAGAGAACCTGGGGTGCACAAGTGGTGTGTTGGGTTGTTTCTCTGTCTTCTGAAGAGAGCCTTTCCTGCTCTGAAGTGGTGATAAAACTTCTTCCTAAATTGCTGTATCGTGGTGGAATCAAAATACAAAAGTCCAGCGTGTCTTTTTTTCCCCCCTTTTCCCTGCCGAGGACAGTGCTGACTTTAATTTAGGTATCTCCCTTTGCTTTGTTTGTTTAACTTGAGGTTATTTGTTTCTCTTTCATGTTCCTTCCTTGCCAGAACATTTGTTTATATTTAGTGAAAAATTTTGCTGTACATCCAAGGGGCTGCCTGTGAGTGAAGAGGGTTTCTAAGTGGTTGCACAGTTTCATTAGCTCTCTGATTACTGTCCCCAACTCTTGGCTTGGAAAAGGGGTCCTTTCTGTTTCAATGGTTGCTGCAGATACCGGCTGATGTCACTCCTAGAGGTCCCGTGTCCCTGCAGGTTGTGCAATAATACAACTCCATACATCACATGTAATCCCTCTTGCCTGTCATACCATGCATTTCTCAAATTCCACGTGGCACCCAGGGCAGGGAAACAGGTAACACCCGCATTCGAGGAGTGTTTGGACGACACAGTGTGTGCCAGGAAATGATTCCCGTTCTCCTTCCAGTGCCATCTGGGGGAGTTTCCCTGCCTCCATGAAGAGAAGGGGTCGTGATGAGACTCTTTCCCTTTTCTTTGTTGCAGTTTTTCTCCGGACCTCGCCCTGGACTCTCCTGGCACTGACCACTTTGTTATCATTGCCCAGCTGAAGGAGGAAGTGGCTACTTTAAAAAAGATGCTGCACCAGAAAGATCAGATGATTTTGGAGAAGGAGAAGAAGGTACAGCCCTTGGCTTGCTTCCCCCCCACATCCTGCTGACATAGTCACCCAGATCCTGGCTTTTTATCTCTTGAGTGAGCAAGAGAGTTTCTGGCTGTTCCCAGGCTGTCTCCTTTCCGAAGCCAGAGGGTTTTTGGACCTGCCCAGGAGATCTCATTTCATAAAGGGTCATTTTCTGAACCGCTGTCTCGGAGACCTCCGTGTGGGGGCAAGACTGAGAGAAAACCATGCTGCTCTGTGCAGAGAGACAGCCCTGGCTGCTCCCACTTCTCTGTGCTGCCCAGTGGTACGGTTCTGGTCTCACTGTGCTCCTCCTGCCCACCCCAGCAGGTTTCTGAACTCATCCAGTCTCACGCAACCTCTGCGGAGGTGTTTTCTGTGGCAAGGTGTGCCTGGGGTCAAGGCGTTCATTTCTTCTTCCAGCTCACTTGCTCCTTACTGCTTTATCTGCAGATCACGGAGCTGAAAGCTGACCTGCAGTACCAGGAGTCGCAGATGAGGGCAAAGATGAACCAAATGGAGAAGACACACAAGGAGGTCATGGAGCAGTTACAGGTGATGGCATTTTACTTTTAATTTGCTGAGCTGTGCTGTTACCCAGGAGTGACTGAGGACACTCCTGATCACACCACCCCGTGAGCTGCTGCACACACAGCTCTGCTGACGCTTCTCAGCCCTGTCTGCAGCCTCTCTACCAGGCTGTGGTGCATCATAACCCCTATTTATATCCTCCTTGCTGCTCTCTACTCTACTCAGACTCGCTGTATTGTAAAGCTCTGTGTTGTGTCCCCTAAGGACTAGACAGGAACCATCAAACTCATTTTACCTATTGCCAAAATCAGGTTTGAACCTGTTTCTCCAGAACCTTTGTCAGCTCCCTGCACCGCGTAGCTCTTAATGTGATTTATGTGACCAGTAACTGGAGAGAACAAAGCTTAAATTGGCAGTTCCTTTAGCGCTGGATCTCTCTAGTCCAAATAAATAAAGGAGTCCCTGAGCTGGAGGGAACATGGAGAGCAGGATTTTTTTGTCATGGCCATGGAAACACCAGGCAGAGTATCAGCATGAATTCACTGTGAGCCACCGATGAGATCGGGTCAAAGGGGAGCTGGTTACGGGGAAGGAATCAGACAGAGAAATGAACTTTGCACCCTTTAATTACTCTGGGGGTTTATAATGCTCTAAAGCTTTAGCCATGAGAAATGGGAGGGGATGAGACAAAGGGCTTGTATTCCCCCTGAGAAAACAGCCCCTCCTCCCCATCAGCCCATCAGCACACACCCCAGTTAATTATCAGAGCGAAGGACAGGTTTTGGAGAGTTCAGCTGCCCTCAGAAAGCTGGTGCCTGTGAGATCCCCTTCACAAAGCGTGTTCTTAAGCTTCTGTCTGAAGGTTGGAAAAGCTGCATGTGGTTGTGCCGAGGGCTGGCTGCGCCTCCTGCTCCTCGTGAGCTGGGAGGCACTGGTGGCTTGCGTTTGAGGCACTGGTGACAGCCAGAGCCTTCTGTCTCTGTTCTGCTTTATTGATCCCCGCGCCGCCTGTGGCAGCCCAGAGCTGTTTCTATCTCCGAGCTTTGGGTGGCCTGCGAAGAAACGAGTTGGTGTTTACTCTGGTTTTGAATAGACCATTTTCCATGAGCGCAAACCACCGCTTTTTGGTTGCTTTGACAGCCCTGGCTGCTTGGGGGATGACCCCCTCACACACTCTTTGCGGTGGTTTAAGGCAGGGCACGCTGTTTCCTCGGTGTGCGTGGGAACAGGACACCCCGCTGCTGCCTTTGCTGTAGCTCGAGGAGGACTTGAAAGCCGTGGGGCACCTTCCAACAGCCTTCATCTTGCTCAGTTCTGAACAGAAAGGGGAAGCAGCAGCTCCAGGAGCAGGTTTGCCTGCAGCCACCCTCCCCTCCTGGGTGGAAAGGGGTTTGATGTCTGTGCTGGGACTGGGACTGCCCTGAATTCCTCCTCCTCTCCGGTGTCCGAATGCTTTAGTCCAGCTGCTATTGACTGAGGCTCTGGAAACTTCCTTTGCTGCTTCCAAAATAAAAGTTCAAATCTTCTCAGTGTACTGTAGGTGCCTTGAAGTGTTTGTATGGTTCACTTTTTGAATGTGCTCTCAATTTTTATTATTTTGTGTTGTCTTCTCATGGTGCCTGTATTCTTCCAGTCTGCAGGAGGTAAAAGAAGCCGCTTTACTGCGTGCAGCACTGGAGCAGAGGGTTTAATTCCTCTAGTAACCCTTTGCATATTCATTCATTCACTGGAAACCAGTGCAGAAGACCTGTATTTGGTTTCACATGGGTTCTCCTACTGCTGTGGCATGATTTACTGCATGGGCTAGAGGAGAGTGAGCTCAGAAATTTAGTAAAAAGGGCTAGAGAGCCTTGTTCCTAAGTTGCTGTGATTTTTAATTTAGTGTAAATCAGAAAGACTGAAAGCTCTTATGGGTTCCAGAAGGTTTTGAGTAGGGTCGCAGGGTCAGCACAGCGCTAAATCCTGATAAAAGGTTGGTGACGTGATAAAACCAAGGGTGAAGCAAAGCTGGGGAACCACCAGCTCCTCCACCCCGCTGCTTTGATCGAAGCAAGAGGGTGGAGTGGGGGAAACTGGCCTTTCACTCCCTAAAACCAGTCAGGGTGGGGGCTTCGGTCCCTCCCGCTGTGGCTGCAGGGTGGCTGGTGAGAGGGGAGGGCAGGGAAGCCAGTCCCCCTGACCTTGGCGAGTGTCCTTGGCTGCTTTTAAGGCCACTTGTGCGTTTGTCACCTTTCAGGGTGGAAGCTGTTAACTTTTCAGGCCGCTTCTCAGTTACCTCAGGGGGGGACGCGAGGGGGAAGGGACGGGCAAGGCCCTTTCTGGGTGGTTAGAGATGAGATGCAGGACCTGAGCTCGTGCTGTGATGCTCCACAGCAACTTCTACCTCCTTTTTTCACCTGCACAGAGGATGCCACAGCTCCTGTCCAGGCAACTCTAGGGAACCGCTGATGATCCGTGCCATTAAATCCCCATTTTCACTGTGTTTCCAGGCCAAGAACAGAGAACTCCTGAAGCAAGCAGCTGCCCTGTCCAAGGGCAAAAAGCCTGAGAAGTCGGGAGCAATAACCTCCCCTTAAAACCAAACACACACCCCCCCGAACCCCAACCCCAAATCTGGGAGCTTTCCCCAGCGTTAGCCAAGGAGCCTGGGAGAGACCTGTCCCATCGCTGGAAGCCAAAACCTCGGTGTTGTCCCTGTCCCACCGCCGTGGACCGGATGGAAACGCCTGGGGTGTGTTGCCTTTCCACAGAAACGCTCGAGCGTGGCTGGTTTCCGTCTCCATCCCACCGTGATCCACGGGGAGAGGTCCCAAGCCATCCTAAAAAAAAAAAAAAAAACTGAAACCAACCCCAACCCTTGAAGTACTGCTTTCTGGAAGTTTTGGTTTTTTTTTTTTTTCCTAACCAGTTACCACCACTGCCAACCCTTTCCATTAACAAACAGGAACCTGCTGCATTTGGAGACTTCTTACTGGTTCCCAACCTGCTGCTGGGAGGCAGTGGCTGTGGCCTGTCCTTACCCAGATCAGTCGGGAGCTGCGGGCGGTGGGAGCTTGATTTGTGGGTGGTTTTTTTTTTCGTTTTGTTTGGTTTGG
The DNA here is from genome assembly GCA_025769975.1 of Gallinago jamesoni. NCBI lineage: Eukaryota > Metazoa > Chordata > Aves > Charadriiformes > Scolopacidae > Gallinago > Gallinago jamesoni. The sequence continues at coordinate 4,522,113 of JAOQGH010000009.1, forward strand.
GTTTTTTTCCCTTGAACTGTTCCCTTCTTCAAAAGGGAAGCTGATAAATCACCAGCCCAACAGATGTTACTGGGAGGTTGTGCCACTGCTGAGAACGGTTGATCCAGCTTTTTGAAGATGCTTCCAAAATGGGGGCTATGTATTTATCTTGGAAGATTTTTTTGGTTTTGTTTCTTTTTTTTTTCTTTTTTTTCTTCTTTTTTTTCTTTTTTCCTTTTCTATGTCAACTTGGCAAACCGAACTGCCTGGGTTTGTGTCTTCTTGTTTTGTTCTGATAGCTTTGGGGTTGAGTGTGATGATACAGACCCAAATTTCACCCCATATCCTCTGCTCCCCCCCCCCCCTCCAGTGTTCTGGTTGCTCGGTGACTTCTGGGGCTTTGATGACTTCTGCAGCGTGGTGTGATCGAGCGTCTCTTCCTCCTGTTTCTTTACAGGAGGAGAGATTCGAGGCTTGGATGTTCCCTCTGCTCCCCTCAGCCCCTGGATGGAGCTCGCCCTCTTCTCCCCCTTTCCCTGCCCCATAGCTCCCTTCCCGACGTAGAAGTGGGGGCCGGGTTGGCTCCAGGAAAGCGCTTTACTCAGGCAGCGACCCAAGCCAGGGAGTGATTTTTTTGAGGCTCTCCAGGGACATTTCTCGCTGCTGATTAAAAAACCAGCAGAATAAAAGGGCTACGGAAGTTCCCTGGAACAGGGATGTACTTCTGGGAAACAGCACAGAGACCGCAGACCCCAGGGCTTGCTCTCCTGGGGTTTTGGGGGGGGGTGGTGGATAAAAAAGCACTTGGCCAGTGTGGAGCGGAAAGCACGGCTCAGCTCCTCACCAGCCCCACACCCAGCTCCACTGGGAGGGGAAAAGAGCTCAGGGTTTGGAGACCCTCGGGGTGCAGGAGTAGGAGATAAAACCTTTGGAGCGGCGCTGGCAGTAGGTAGCAAGAGGAGAAATCATCTTTTTTGATGCCAGGCCGGCTGCTCTGTCAGGGTTTTTATTAAGCTTTTAACTAGAGATTGTGATATTTTTTTTTTTCATCCTTTTTTTTTTTTTCTTTTTTGTTACTAAAGATGACTTTATTCAAAGGCACTTTTTTTTTTTTTTGATGATGTTGGCTTCTGGCATGGAAGGAGCACATTGCAGCATCAGAGACACTGCCATGTGGGGCTTTTTTTGTTCTTTTTTTTTTTTTCCTTTTTTTTTTTTTTAAAGAGACTTCTGATGTGAAAAAAAAATTTTAAAAAAAAAGTTGTTACACTTTGCCAGGGTGTGACAGCGGGAAAATACTCACCTAATTTTATACTTCACACATTTTTAGAAAATGAGGTGCGTCAACGGGATTATTTTTTTTTTTAAATGGGGGCTTTGCTTTTTCGCTTCCCTCAAGATACAGAAATAACTAGAGGGAGGAAGGCCCCGTGTATACTATTATGGGTTGTTTGGGTTTTTTTTAATTGTGATAAATTGATCATGCAGTTGAGTAGCCGATGATTTGTAGTAATAACATCGTCTCTTTGTATGTTTGTAATAATGGAGATTTTAAACGGGACGCTTTGATTTGTACAAAACTCTGACAACTGTAAAAGTGTTTTAAAAAAAAAAAAAAATCCTCATTTGTGTCTGATACTTTCTATTTGCCTTAAAGAAAAAAAAAAACCCAAACCAGCAACCAAAGCATCCTTCCCTGCCTGGAACTGGTTTATCTCCTGCTGGTGGCTGCCTGGTCGAAGCGTCGCTCGTGCTGCTTCGGGGTCTGGTGCGTATGGGAAGGAGGCGGCATTTTTCTATTGTCTGGTTCATTCCTACTTTTGTTTCTATCTTTAAATCCTCCCCATCCAGCCTGTTGCTAGGATCCTCGTTACTTGGTTACATCCAGGACCCATCCGGCTCCATCCGACCAGATCTATTCTCTTTTTTCTGCCCCAACCGCATGAAGGAAGGGGGGAAAAGAATAACTTTCTTGGTGGGAAACAAAAAGACAACGAGAATCAGGGGTTTTTTTTTAAGATACAGACACAAATGAGGTGAGTAAACACCATTTGTGTGTCTCACCTCTTCCCCTCGTCTCAGGTGTGAGTCTGGAGGAAAATCAGGTTTGATTTTTGAGGTGTTTTTTATTTTGTGGTTTATTAGTAGTAGTAGTGTTGTTATATATATTTTTTTTTAGGTTTCTAATTTTCCAGATGAAATTTGGTTGTGGAAAAAAATCTCTCTCTGGAGGTTTCCGTTTGGAAACACACCCCTTGTTGTGGGGTTTGTGCCATCCTTGTGGTGTCCCCTGCGGCGATGTCCTGGTGCTTTGCCCTGGCGCAGGGCAGGGGACCTGCCGTGTCCCTGAACGTCTGGTCCCAGAGCCCTGCCTGGAGCACGGGGTGGGAAGAGCCAACCCCTGGCTCTGGTGAAACACCCCAATGGCTTTTCTAGCTCAAAATAAGCTTTCTGTAGTGTATTTTTTTCAAAGCCTGGAGTTGCACACGGGAAATAGGCGTTTTCTGGGAATCGTTAGTTGTGACAAGTGCATAGAACCATCGAATGGTCTGGGTTGGAAGGAACCTTTCAGATCATCCAGTGCAACCATCAACCTCACTCTGACAAAGCCACCACTGACCCGTGTCCCTCAGCACCACGTCTGTCTGGCTTTTAAATACCTCTGAGGGTGGCAGCTCCATCATTTCCCTGGGCGGCCTGTTCTCTTGCTTGGAAACCCTTTTGGGAAAGAAATTTCTCCCAATATGTATCCTAAACCTCCCCTGGCACAACTTGAGGCCATTTCCTCTTGTCCCATTGCCTGTTCCTTGGGAGAAAAGACCAACCCCCCCCCCGGCTACCCCCTCCTTTCAGGGAGTTGGAGAGAGCCAGAAGGTCTCCCCTCAGCCTCCTTTTCTCCAGGCTGAACACCCCCAGCTCCCTCAGCTGCTCCTCACCAGACTTGTTCCAAAATTACCCAAGTTCATAGTTAAATGCAGGTGGGTTTTGAATGTCTCCAGAGAAGGAGACTCCACCACCTCTCTGGGCGGCCTCTTCCAGGGCTCTGCCACCCTCACAGCAAAGAAGTTCCTCCTCATGTTGAGGTGGAACTTCTTATATTCAAGTTTGTGCCTGTTGTCCTGTCCCTGGGCACCACTGAAAAAAGATTGTCCCCATCCTCCTGACGCCCACTCTTTATAGGTTTTGATCAGATCCTCCCTCAGCCTTCTCTTCTCCAGAGAAACAGACCCAAGTCCCTCAGCCTCTCCTCATCAGGGAGATGTTGTAGTCCTCTGCTGCATCCTCTCCAGCAGTTCCCTGTACTTGAGCTGGAATTGTAGAATCACGGAATGTTCAGGTTGGAAGGGACCTTAAAGTCCCCCCTGGGCAGGGACACCTCCCACCACACCAGGTTGCTCCAAGCTCCCTCCAACCTGCCCTTGAACCCCACCAGGGATGGGGCAGCCACAGCTTCTCGGGGCAACCTGGGCCAGGCTCTCAC